>CM040121.1:469531477-469912281 GCA_022559845.1 Amorphophallus konjac
ATTCGATAAAGAGCTTCTTCCTGGAGTAGCTTGATTTCCTTCTTGGAATATGCTCCTTCTAGCTTCCTTTGAACACCCTTCTTGCCCATGAGTGCTTCTAGCTTTGTTGGAGATTGCTTGGCTTCAGATCTGAGCTTGAATCACCTTGGATGGATGAAGAACTTCCTCCCGAAATACTGTTCACGGAGGTGCTACAGTACCTCAAAAATGGCCTCCCTTGATCTCCCTTGAGGCCTTTAAGTGATAGGGTTTCCAACCCCTCATGTGTTGGTTTTATAGACCTTGAATGGTCCTTGGACACCCCCCAGACCAGATCCACAAATCATGGGAGATTAGGTGAGTTTTGATTAAAAAAATCCATGGAAAGGGGCTGGCCACGAGGTGGATTTCGAAGTCAAACATGGCTGCATCGGGGCTGACGGTCGACCTGCAGCTTCTGGCGGTCGACCGCTACTGAGAAACACTATAGACGGATGGTCACTGGGAATTCTGGTCGACCGCTACGGGCTGGCGGTCGACCGCCAGCTGAAAGACATGTAGACTGGTGGATGCTGGCTGGGGCGGTCGACCGCCCCTGTGCTGGCGGTCGATCGCCAGCTGGGCTAATTCTGGGCTTGCCCAGGTTGGTCCGTTATCCGCTTCAGCTCCGTCGTTCAACTCCATTAGTAGCCCGTTCAAGTCTGTAACTTCATCTTTGTTGGTCTAGAAAGTACCAACTGAATCTTTATCTTTTGACTCTCATCTTGTGCAGTGGCCATGGCTATTTGAATGAAGCTTGTAGTTGTTGTATAGACTTTGCATCAAGGCTTGGACGTGTAGACTTTGTGTGCATGTATGAACTCTGTACAGACTTTGCACCTTGAGCATGCATGAGCCTGTACAGAGTTGCTTCATGAACGTACAGACTTGGTAACTTGATGCACGAACACAGCAGAACGCAATGTATAGACTTTGTGTGTGAAGTAGCCGGCCAATGTATAGACTTGTGTTGCAGCCATCAACCAACGTACAGACTTGGAGTTGTGCTAGCAGCCAACGTACAGACTTTGTTTTGTGCATGCAGCCAACGTATAGACTTCATCTACAGCAACATATAGACTTCAAGTTGTGCTAGGTAGCCAACGTACAGACTTCATGTTCAGTAACGTACAGACTTTGTCCAACGTATAGACTTCGTCCAACGTATAGACTTTGTCTATCATACAGACTTGGTCCAACGTATAGACTTCATCCAACGTATAGACTTCGTCCAATGTATAGACTTTGTCCAACGTATAGACTTTGTCCAACGTATAGACTTCGTCCAATGTACAGACTTTGTCCAACGTATAGACTTTGAATGTAGTGCACATGCCCGCAACTTGTTCGATGAAATGACAAACTGCTTAAACAGATACACAATGACATCATATGCAAACATAATGTGACTTATAGTAGTTGCTATCATCAAAATCATAATAGTAATCATGGTGCACATGTGTTCAACATTCTCCCCCTTTTTGATGATGGCAACACTGTGAGTCATTATATGGCAGAAATAGCCAAGATGGCAAAGTGTATGATATATGTAACATATGCAGCTCAAGATCTATGATAGTAATAGCATGCGAATCGAATTATGAATGCAGATATGAATGCTATGCAATTATGCAAATCCCATCACATACACATATGAGATGCAAAGTGAGCAATGGATTCTCCCCCCTTTGACTCTCCCCGTACACCATTCACACATCCCCCATGACAACTCACAAAGCACATAAGCTCTCCCCTTTGACAATGCGATAATGCATATAGCTCTTACAAAGGACTCACACAAAGAATTCTCCCCCTTTGCCAACAGCAAAAAAGAGGGATAATAGTAAAATGTCTGTGAGACCAGAGCTGAAAGGAGTTAAGAGCAAGCCATTATATGCAAACCTGAAACATACCGTGAGCAATATATATGGTTCAAAGCTATTGAAATCTGAATTCATCAACAGAGTTCGAAAAGTAGCTACATCCAAGATGTAATAGAAATGAACCAAAGGTGCATATCATGGCAATGTTTAACCGTCCCTTGTCGTATATATCCATATTAAGTAACTACAAAGGGAGTAACACAAAAAACGAGTATTGAGGCTAAACAATCATGACTAAAGCATGGAATTTTATGAGTTCAACAAATTTAATTTTCAATATCTTTTGAATTTGAAGGCACATGACTCATATTTTACGAGCAATCAAGTCTAGTACATGCCTCCAAGCCGTAAGAATACACGTTGTTTAGACGCCAGTATTCCTAGGTATTTGGCAAGATTGAGGGTTATGTTTTAGAATGAACAGAGATAGCAAAGTCACGTCATGACATATCTAAACTCATTTCATTGATGAGAAGATATGTTTCTCAGTAATTATGTTATTGCTCTGCCTAGAGTCCAGATGAATTAAGACAGAGATAACAGAGGCACATCATGACATATCATTCGTCACTTGATTTGATGACGTGACATATTTCTCCGTGCAACACTGTCATTGCTCTGCAAATTAATTTTCAAGAATTCCAGCTCATCAAGATGTTTAGAAACAATACTAAGCATTAGAGTATCACCAAGATTGTCATGAAGTCTGGATTTTCAGATTTCAGGGTAGTCATTCAAGACATAACATGTAGTCTTTAGTGAAAGTCTATTAAAACTACAGAACATAGATGATTTCAAACAAGATATATCAGAACTACAAGAAAATCATTAAATCTGAACCATTTTCATTGAATGGATAATCATTAGGGCATATAATAGAAAGCTCTTACACCATATGTCCGTCTGTCTCATGAACTCAAACCAGACTGTAAGCCACTGAAGTGCAGTTTGCAAGAGGTTAAGAGAATCAACAAAACACCCCCTAAGGATATGCAATGGATGTGCGAAGGAGTTATGTTTGTAATCAAGTGGAATGGCAAAGGAGGTTGACCTAGTCACTCATGAAGGTGGCAGAAATGAAATGTATGACCCAACCCATGGTTGTACACTTATTAAATGCCACAAAATGAATATGAAATATATGCATGAATGATGCAAAAGGACAACTCCCCCATACTATATGGCGTATATGCGACATTGACACATGGTACTTGGCGGAGGTGAAACCTCACGCATATTGAGTGCTTCGAGACAAGCATAACCTGCCCTTCTATACATCAACATTTGATATACCATGGCCATGCAAGAATGATGCGACACAAACCATGCAATGCATTGGGAACATAGATTCAACTTGATTATGCAACTACATGCAATGCGACACCATATGCAAAAAGACATATTGACATATAAACAATGCATGAATACCAACGTGCAAAACACACAACTAAGTGAACATGATCATCATTTCAAATTCTTATTGGCCTGAGGTCGGCAAAGATCAAGCTCCCTTCTGAGTGTTGAAAACCTGTCATTACACAAGGGCTTGGTGAAAATATCAGCAATTTGATTTAGAGTATCAACAAAATGCAGTTTAAAATTTTTCTTACTGACCTCGTCTCTAATGAAGTGATACCTAATCTCAATATGCTTAGTCCTAGAGTGCTGGACTGGATTTTTTGCAAGGTTGATAGCACTAGTGTTATCACACAGAATCGGGACACAACCAAGATCCACCAAGTAGTCTTGGAGTTGGTGTTTAATCCACAACACTTGGGTGCCACAGCTCCCCGCAGCAACATATTCTGCCTCCGCGGTTGAGAGGGCAACCGAGTGTTTTTTCTTGGAGGCCTAAGAAATTAAACACCCGCCTAGAAACTGGCAATAGCCACTAGTACTCTTACGATCCAGCTTGCATCCAGCGTAATTCGCATCAGAATAAGATATAAGAGATAAATCACATGATGACGGATACCATAATCCCAAATCTTGAGTGCCGGCAAGATATCGAAGGATACGTTTGACGGCAGTCAAATGAGATTCTCTAGGACTAGCTTGAAATCTAGCACAAAGGCATACACTAAATTGGATATCTGGTCGGGATGCAGTCAAATAAAGCAAAGAACCAATGATACCACTATAGACCTTTGCATCCACCAATTTATCATTTTCATCTGAATCCAGTGAAGTTGAGGTGCTCATCAGAGTTGCAATGATTTTACTGTTTGACATGTCAAATCTTTTTAGCAGCTCCTTGATGTATTTGGCTTGGCTTATGAAGCAACCATCTTCTCCTTGGTTGACCTGCAAACCGAGAAAGAATTGAAGTTCTCCCATTAGGCTCATCTCAAATTCGCTAGTCATGAGGTTAGCAAATTCCTCACACATTTCATATTTTGTAGAACCAAACACAATGTCATCAACATAAATTTGAACAATCAAGATGTTCTTACCTTGCTTCTTGGTAAAAAGTGTTTGATCTACCTTACCTCGTGTGTACCCTTTTTCAATGAGGAACGAGCTTAGTCTCTCATACCAAGCTCTTGGTGCTTCCTTAAGTCCATAAAGCGCCATGTCTAGCTTGTATACAAAATCTGCATTGTTAGAATTCTCAAAGCCAGGGGGCTACTCAACATAGACTTCATCTTTGATCAAGCCATTCAAGAAAGCACTTTTGACATCCATTTGATACAGCTTTATTCTAAGGGAGCATGCAAAGGCAAGTAAAATTCTGATGGCTTCGAGTCTAGCAATTGGGGCATAAGATTCATCAAAATCTACCCCAAACTCTTGATTATACCCTTGAGCCACCAATCTAGCTTTGTTTCTTATTATCTTGCCATCCTCACTTAGTTTGTTCCTAAAGACCCATTTAGTGCCTATGACAGATTGTGATGAAGGTCTAGGAACAAGATGCCGGACTTTATTCCTTTCAAACTGGTTTAACTCGTCTTGCATTGAATTTATCCAGTTTTCATCTTTTAATGCTTCATCAATATTTTTGGGTTCAAGCTGAGAGACAAGAGCAAGTTGATATAGTTCTTCCACAATTCTAAAATGTGACCTTGTTCTAGGTGGGTCATTCAAGCTGCCAATGACATTTTCCAAGGGATGATCCTTAAGAATTCTAATATTTGTAGAATCATTACCTTCCCCTGGAGCTTGATTCCTTGCATTGCTTGATTCAGCTAGGTCACCATCTTCTTTTATTTCTTCTTGTAGAGGATCACTCTTGTCCTTCATGTTTAGGAATTCCCCATCTTCATCGTTTTTCCTGCAATAGTTATCATTGTTAGAATCATGATATTCATCAAAGGAAACATGGGGTGATTCTTCCACAGTTTGACTTTTGATATTATAAATTCTATAAGCCCTAGATCTATCAGAATATCCAAGGAATATACCTTCATCGCTCTTGGGCACGAATTTATCTAAGTCTCTTTTGTCATTGTTGTGGATGAAGCATTTTGACCCAAACACTTTTATATGTGAGAGAGAGGGCTTTTTACCTTTCATCAACTCATAAGGAGTCTTTTTGGTGTGTGGCCTTACCATAGAGCGGTTGATAATGTAACATGCCGAGTTTACCGCTTCGGCCCAAAACCTCCTTGGAAGTTTCCGTTCAGCAAGCATGGTTCTTGACATCTCTACAAGTGTTCGGTTTCTCCTTTCTACTACACCATTTTACCCCGGCGTTCTTGGTGAAGAGAATCGGTGTGAAATGCCTTCAGCCCTGCAAAGATTATAGAAGTCCATGTTTTCAAATTCACCACCGTGATCAGATTGAATCTTGGAGATCTTGAACACACTGTCCTGCTTTATCTTCATGTAGAGCGCCTGAAACTCATCAAAAGTATCATTTTTATGTGTGAGAAAGAAAACCCATGTGAACCTAGAGAAGTCATCCACCCAGACATATCCATATTTTCTGCCACTTAAACTAGCAGTTCTGGTTGGACCAAACAAGTCCATATGAATTAGCTCGAGTGGTTTGGATGATGTATTTTCAGATCTTCCCTTGAAAGGTTTTCTTGTTTGTTTGCCTAGGGCACATGCATCACACAACTTGTTTTCTTGTTTAAATGATTATTCAGGCAACCCTTTCACCATTGAATGCTTTAACAATTTATGTAAGACATTGTAGCTAGCATGTCCTAGTCTACGATGCCATAACCAAGCAATTTCAGATTTTGGTGCAGCAAGACAAAGATTTAAATGAGCAAGATCATCTAAGTCAATCATGTAAATATTGTTGACTCTTTTACCAGAAAATTTTACCTTATCAGATTTTGGTTCAAGAATTCTGCATTCATGAGAGTCAAACAACACTTTTTGACCTTTCTCACACAATTGACTTATGCTAAGTAGGTTATATTTCAAACCTTCAACTAGCAACACATTTCCAATGGAGTTAGAGAGGTTCTTACCTACATTACATGTTCCAATAATTTTTCCTTTATTATTCCCTCCAAACGTAACGTATCCTCCTTCCTTTTCCTCCAAGAGATAAAATTTTATTTTGTCTCCAGTCATGTGTCTTGAACAGCCGCTATCAAGATACCACATATTTTGCATGGCTGCAAGACATTCCTGCACAAACAATTAAGCAATTGTATTTGGAACCCAACCAATTTTGGGTCCCATCAAACTCTTAAGATTCTCAAAACATGAAACCATTTCTTTTGGAATCCAAACCTTTCTAACATTCATGTTTTGTTTGCTTAAAGCAGGGATTTTATTTTTCTTTTCAGCCTTGATATTTCCTTTTTGTTTAAAGGCTCTTTGTTAGATTTTGTGAAAGTTTGATGAAGTTGGCTTCTTAACCCATTATGGCCATTGGTTATTTTTGGGTTGAAAGTGATTGTTCTGCCACCTAAGAGATTGAAAGTTATAGGATTGATGAACACATGAATCACAATTTCTCCGAAAGTATGGTGGTGTTGGCCTATATGGATGAGCAATCCAATTTTGGTGATATCTGGAAGATTGAGCATGCAATGGCCAAGGAAGTGTTGACCTATGCTGCGGGGAAGGTCGACCTTTCTTAGGTTTTTGGACAGGCTTTTTGGGAATGTTGGTGACTGCCTCTTCAATCTTTTCTTTCCCTTTCTCCTTTTGTTTTTGTTGGTTTTGTGTGGGAGTTGTGTTTGAGGTGGAAGCTTCGGAAGATGAAATAAATGTGACAGTTTTGAGCCCAATTGACCTTTTGTTTGTTGGTTCAAAACCCAACCCTTCCTTGTTGAAGTTCATTCTGGTACCTAGCAAAGCATCTAGGTTTTCTCTTCCATCCACAAACTTTTCTAAAGATTGTTGTTTATCCTTCAACTCTTTTTGTAGGTTTTCAATATTTTGAAGAAGTTGAATGTTGACTTGTTTGACAGCTTCATAATTTTCATTGCTAAATTTACTATCTTTTTCATAACTTTACATTTTGAGCTTCATGCTATCAATCTCATTTCTCAAATCCTCATTTTCAGTTTCCAAGTCAGCCATTTCTTTTCTTCCTTCCTCCAAATCCTCAATCATTTTCTTAAGATCTTCAATTTCAGTCTCAAGTAGAGCATTCTTATCATTCATATTATGATCATGCACAAATGAGTTGTTTTTTTTTTCAATGATTTATTCTCCTTTTTGTACATTTCATATTTTTCCATGAGTTTTATATATGCATCCTCCCAATCATCAATTGTATAATCTTCAAATGGAGAATTTACCTCAGTTTCTTCATCACCTTTGGCCATAAGGCAGAAATCTTCTTTTTCTTTATCCGAGGAGCTAGTTCCGTCATCACTTTCCTCTTCATCGCTCCATGTGGACACCATGACCTTATTCTTCTTCTTGCCCTTCCATTTGTCAGCTTTTCTGAATCTATCGGGACAATCATTCTTGAAATGTCCTAGTTTATTGCAAGAATAGCAAATGATTTTATCAGATTGCTTAGAGTTTTCATAATTAGATTTGAAACTATTTCTTACCTTTGACCTTCCTCTCATGAAGCTCTTACATTCCTTTCTCAGGAATTTTTTGAACTTATGTGTGAGCATGGCTACATCATCCTCTTCTCGCTCACTTGCCGAATCCTCACCTTCATCAGAAGTGACATGACCGCTGGGTCACGCTTTAAGAACTAGGGACTTCTTCTTAGGTGCCTCAGCCTCTTTGTTCTTGAGGTTGATCTCATAGGTCATCAATGACCCAATGAGTTCATCTACCTTAGTAGTTGCGAGATCTCTCGATTCTTCAACTACGGTAGCCTTTGTGTGCCATGCTGGAGTTAACGATCTGAGAATTTTTCTTACAATTTCTTGCTCTGAATATTTCTTCAGTTAAACTATTAGTAAGCACAGTCAATCGAGCATACATATCTTGAATTGATTCATCAGGCTTCATGCGGAACATTTCATATTCAGAAACTAAAATGTTGGCTTTTGTTTCTCGTACCTGAGAGGTTCCTTCGTAGATTACCTCTAGCTTGTCCCACATTAGTTTTGCAGGTGCGCAGGTAGCCACTCTTGAGAATTCAACTGGATGGAGTGAGCATTACATGATGTGTTTGGCACTCCAGTTGACAGTGGATAATGCATGATGTGTTTGGCACTCCAGTTGACAGTGGATTGCCTTATCTGTTCTTTGGTCCACAAGTCCTCATTATCCGTAAGCTCATACGGACCTTTGCTGATCACTCGTCAAAGTTCGTAGTCTTGGGCGCGAATGAACAACTGCATACGATGTTTCCAATAGGGATAATTAGATCCAGTGAAATAAGGAGGCCTATTCACAGAATGTCCTTCAGGTAAATAACCCTTAGACGCTGATCCACCATTTCCCTCAAGGTCGTTGGACCCCATAATGAGAGATTAGGCTCTGATACCACTTGTTGTGTAGTGGACAGCGGATCTAGAGGGGAGGGGTGAATAGATCTGCCCCTCTTTTCGCAATGCAACCCTCTTTAAAGCTAGATGATGAAATAAGCAGCGGAATATAACTAGCTTGACGAAGAACACAAATGATTTGCTTGGCAAGATGATTACGCAATATAGATATTGAACCTAAGCATGCATCTAACACATATCAATCGCACAATCAAACCACAACACAAAGGATTTTAAGGTGGTTCGAACTGAATCCCCAGTCCTACGTCCACCCCTCACCAAATCCGGTTAGGCTTCACTAGTGCAGCACACCAAACCGCAAATCGGAGAATCACCGATTACCTTCCTACTAACCACCGGTAGGGACGTCAACACCGCAGATCGGACAACCTCCGATTGCCTTCCTACTAACCACCGGTAGGGATGATTCTTAACTTCCAAGTGTTTGAGTGAAATAGAAAAAGAACAACTTATGAAAAACACTCAAACAAGATATAGAATATGCTTAAGAGAAAAGATCTTGTCTGAGATTTACTGGAGCTTGAATCTCTTGAGGATTCGATGAAAAGCTTCTTCCCGGAGTAGCTTGATTTCCTTCTTGGAATACGCTCCTTCTAGCTTCCTTTGATCACCCTTCTTGCCCATGAGTGCTTCTAGCTTTGCTGGAGATTACTTGGCTTTAGATCTGAGCTTGAATCACCTTAGATGGATGAAGAACTTCCTCCCGAAACACTGTTTACGGAGGTGCTACAGTACCTCGAAAATGGCCTCCCTTGATCTCCCTAGAGGCCTTGAAGTGATAGGGTTTCCAACCCCTCATGTGTTGGTTTTATAGACCTTGAATGGTCCTTGAACACCCCCCAGACCAGATCCACAAATCATGGGAGATTAGGTAAGTTTTGATTAAACAAATCCATGGAAAGGGGCTGGCCACGAGGAGGATTTCGAAGTCAAACATGGCTGCATCGGGGCTGGCGGTCGACCTGCAGCTTCTGGCGGTCGACCGCTACTGAGAAACACTATAGATGGATGGTCACTGGGAATTCTGGTCGACCGCTACGGGCTGGCGGTCGACCGCCAGCTGAAAGACATGCAGACTGGCGGATGCTGGCTGGGGCGGTCGACCGCCCATGTGCTGGCGGTCGACCGCCAGCTGGGCTGATTCGGGCTTTCCCGGGTCGGTCCGTTATCCGCTTCAGCTCCGTCGTTCAACTCCATTAGCAGCCCATTCATGTCTGTAACTTCATCCTTGTTGGTCTAGAAAGTACCAACTGAATCTTTGTCTTTTGACTCTCATCTTGTGCAGTGGCCATTGCTATTTGAATGAAGCTTGTAGTTGTTGTTTAGACTTTGCATCAAGGCTTGGACGTGTAGACTTTCTGTGCATGTATGAACTCTGTACAGACTTTGCACCTTGAGCATGCATGAGCCTGTACAGACTTGCTTCATGAACGTACAGACTTGGTAACTTGATGCACGAACACAATAGAACACAATGTATAGACTTTGTGTGTGAAGTAGCCGGCCAATGTATAGACTTGTGTTGCAGCCATCAACCAATGTACAGACTTGGAGTTGTGCTAGCAGCCAACGTACAGACTTTGTTTTGTGCATGCAGCCAACGTATAGACTTCATCTGCAACAACGTGTAGACTTCAAGTTGTGCTAGGCAGCCAACGTACAGACTTCATGTTCAGCAACGTACATACTTTGTCCAACGTATAGACTTCGTCCAACGTATAGACTTTGTCCAATGTATAGACTTTGTCCATCATACAAACTTGGTCCAACGTATAGACTTTGTCCAACGTATAGACTTTGTCCAACGTATAGACTTCGTTCAACGTATAGACTTCATCCAATGTACAGACTTTGTCCAACGTATAGACTTTGAATGCAGTGCACATGCCCGCAACCTGTTCGATGAAATGACAAACTGCTTAAACAGATACACAATGACATCATATGCAAACACAATGTGACTTATAGTAGTTTCTATCATTAAAACCATAATAGTAATCATGGTGCACATGTGTTCAACATATTGCTCCCGACATGTTTCCAATTTCAATATAATGGCTTGCTCTTCCACTACCATTCCACTCTGATCTCCAGGACTTTTGTCAACCACTGTACCGTATCCCTCCTTTTTGCTGTTGGCAAAGGGGGAGAATGTCTTGTTGTGAGTCCTTGTTGTGGATTCGGGAGAAAGGGGGAGATGTTGCCTAATGTTGCCTTTGTGGGTTGTCAAAGGGGGAGAGTGCATTGTGGATATGGGAGAATCCAAGGGGGAGAGAACCTTCATTTATGATGAGGGTTTATGCAGAGCATTCATACACTTTACTTCTCCATGCATACGTATATCCATGCATACATATCTGCATTCACATGCTTCACTATCATGGATCTTGAGCTGCACATGTTACATATGTCATAAACTTTGCTGTCTTGGCTATTTCTGCCATATAATGACTCACAGTGTTGCCATCATCAAAAAGGGGGAGAATGTTGAATACGTGTGCACCATGGTTACTATTATAGTTTTGATGATAGCAACTACTATAAGTCACATTGTGGTGCATCTGTTTAAACAATCAGTCATTTCATCGAACATGTTGTGTGCATGAGCAGTGCATCGTTTTGATAGCAAATACTAAGTCACACTGTGTTTGCATATGACGTCATTGTGCATCTGTTTAAATAGTTAGTCATTTCATCGAACAGGTTGTGTGCATGAGCAATGCATCAGTGCATACCACTGTTCCTATCTTGCATTGGTTCATTCATATAGTCGGTGCATCTCTTACGCTGCTACACATAAAGTCTATACATTCTCCATGCATCTTCATTAATAAGTCTATACATTATCATTGGTTGCATAGCTTCCATGCAAAGTCTATACATTTTCCATGCATCTTCATTACTAGGTCTATACATCCTGCAACTCAAAGTCTATACATCATCCTGTTGCAGGCACATCAAGTCTATACATCCTTCAGCAGCAAGTCTACACATCAGAAAGTCTATACAGCCAGCAAGTCTATATATCAGCAAGTCTATACAGCCAGCAAGTCCATACAGCCAGCAAGTCTATACATTAGCAAGTCTATACAGCCAGCAAGTCTATACATCAGAAAGTCTATACATCCAGCAAGTCTATACATCAGAAAGTCTATACAGCCAGCAAGTCTATACATCAGCAAGTCTATACAGCCAGCAAGTCTATACAGCCAGCAAGTTTATACATCAGTAAGTCTGTACGTTGGCTGCTAGCACAAACTCAAAGTCTATACGTTGTCTGGTTGAAGTCTGTACAATGTATAGTTGCTCCAACACAGTTGCTCCAACACAAAGTTTATGCATAGTCAGTGCATTCGGTTGCTTCATGGCAAAGTGAAAGCCATATGATCGCGTTCAAGCCTTGATGTAAATCTCTTCCACAAGCTTCATTCAAATAGCCAAGGTCTCTGCACAAGATGAGAGTCCAAAGATAAAGATTCAGTTGGTACTTTCTAGACCAACAAGGATGAAGTTACAGACATGAATAGGCTGCTAATGGACACAAGCGACGGAGCTGAAGCGGCTAACGGACCGACCCGGGATGGACCGGGGTCTGCCCAGCCAGGGATTGCCAGTTTGAAAGTCTGTCAGCTGGCGGTCGACCGCCAGCCCGTAGCGGTCGACCGGAAATCCCAGGGACCATCCGTCTACAGCATGTTTCAGTAGAGGTCGACCGCCAGAAGCTATAGGTCGACTGCCAGTTCCGAGCCATCAATTGTTGACTTTTGTTTTCACTTCGAAAAAGGTCATTCAACATGGATTTGTTTAATCCAAAAGTCACCTAATCACCCATGATTTGTGGATCTGGTTTGGGGCTTGTCTATAGACCATTCACAGTCTATAAAACCAATACAAGAGGGTTAGAAACCCTAGTTGATGTAGTTGATGAAGTGAATCAAAGAGAGCTCAAGGGAGGCCATTTCGAGGGTACTGTAGCACCTACGTGAACTGTACTTCGAGCTGGAGTTCTTCATCCTTCCAAGGTGATTCAAGCTCATATCTAAAGCCAAGCAACCTCCAAGCAAGCAAGAAGCATTCAAGGCTCTCAAAGGTGATCAAGCTACATCCAATATCATCTCCATCAACTCAAAGGGATCAAAGGAAAATCAAAGCTCTTCATCAAATCCTCAAGAGATTCAAGCTTCAGCAAACCTCAGACAAGATCTTTTCTCTTAAGCATATTCTATATCTTGTTGAGTGTTTTTCATAAGTAGTTCTTTTTCCCTTTCATTCAATCTAATGAAACTAAAGATCGTCCCTACCGGTGGTTAGTAGGAAGGCAATCGGGAGTTCTCCGATCTGCGGTGTAGCCATCCCTGCCGGCTTTGTGTGTAGGAAGATAGAAAGAGGGTTTTCTCTGTTCTGTGGTTTGGGGCGTGTCCCCGGTCAAGCTGTGAGTCAGCAAGGAAGCCTCACCGGGTTTTGGTGAGGGGTGGACGTAGGTTGCGGGGTTGCAACCGAACCACCTTAAAAATCCCTGTGTTGTGGGTTGTTTATTGTGTATGATTGCTCTATATCTTCTACCCCCATTCACAGGTTCGTGTGGTTCCATACTTGGTAATCTTGTTTACACACACAAGCACTCAGATTTACACCTTCGGTTTTATCTACGGTTTAATTAAGCTTAGCACTTTGACTGCATCCCTTGGGCGTCCTGCTCCACCCTTGCACACAGGCGCCAAGGTGAAAGTATTGCTAAGTGTTTCCCTTGCTTAGACTCGCATGCACCTTAGTTGATCACCACTGCATTCACACACATATGAACTTTGAGTGATCAACATAGCACACACACACGTACGGTTGTTGCAAGCTATTGCATGCTCTGTGCCACTCTACTTAATTCCGTTGTACATTGTGTCTAAGTGATTCATTCACTTTATAGGAGTGGTTCATGCTTCCGATAGCTAAGAGTTTTAAATAGGCCAAAGCTTTTGATAGGATCTATTCAACCCCCCTTCTAGATCTGTTTACACCTCGCTGGACCCAACACGGATTATGCTGGATGCATTGTATATCGTAAAAGTACTAGTGGGTATTGTCAATTTCTTGGTGGGTGCCTAGTCTCATGGGCCTACAAGAAACAACATTCAGTAGCTCCCTCAACGGTCGAGGCTGAATATGTAGCCGCCGGATGTTGTGGAGCCCAAGTACTTTGGATCAAAAATCAACAGCTTGATTTAGATATTGAGATGAAATGTGTGCCAATTTTGTGTGATAATACTAGTGTAATCAGTTTGTCTAAAAATCCTGTTCAACATTCTAGAACCAAGCACATTGATATTCGTCATCACTTCCTGAGAGTTCATGTAGGGAAAGGGGTCTTTGAATTGAACTTCATTGACACACACAATCAGCTAGCTGACATATTCACCAAACCCCTCAACTAGGATCAATTTAATAAGATAAGAAGAGAACTTGGGATGTGCAAGGGTGAGAGCATTCATGCATAGGTCTGCACTTAAGTTAAGTTCTGCATCTGTAGAGACTCATATGCATCAAGGGTAGAAAAACATGCATACTATCTTTATTTTTTTTTGCTACCTTGTGTGTTTATATACACTCTTGCATGCTTGAATGTAATTATATGTATAGCCCCCCTTAAAAAACTTTCCTAAGGCCAGATATTTCTTGGATAAACTGTTATGGACTTAGTGATGTCGAATCTAAGGTAACTTCTGAGGGGGAGTTAGAAACTTTCCTCAAACTTGCATCTATTCTCTTCCCTCTACTTCATGACATTGGCTCTTTTTAGAAAGTCGGTTGTTAGTCCCCCCAATTTTCAAGAAAAAAAAAGGAAAAGAAACAAAAATAAATAAAAAATCAAAAATTGGGGATTTTGGGCTAGCGGTCGACCACCAGCCCCGCAGCAGTCGACCGGTTGCGGCGACCGGCCCGACCAGGTTCCCGGTCGAGTCAACTTATAAGGGGGTTTGACACCCCATTCTTTCATTCTATCACCCCCATCCACCCTCCACCACTTTCCCTAACCCTAAAACCCATTTTCTCCACCTCCCAAGCTTCAAAATCACATTCTTTCTACATCTGCACAAGATCCGGCTAGTTCATCACGTTTTCAGGACGAACTCCTTTCAGTCGTTCGTGCGTTTGTGGAGTTATCATCTTGGTTCTCGTCAGTGGAGAAGGTTTTTGCAAGCCCTTGGAGTGTCCGTAGATCTTTCGTCATCCCCCGGGACGAGAGTCTTTCTTTCAAGGGTTTTCTATCAAGTTCTAGTTCAGGATGCCTCCTAGACGAAGCTCTCAGCATTCTGCCCAAGGGGAAGGGAGTGGACAGAGACGTGAGGCACCCGCTCCTCCACCACAGCAGGCGCCTGCACCGCGTCGATCTCCTAGGTTGCTTATTTGACCCATCATCGACCCCCGACTGGTCGATTTCAATGAGGTGAATGAGCTCTTGCCCGATATATATATGCAGTCTTTGTAATGCAGCCGGGTTGGAGTGATTTTGTCACTAGGTATAACAGTTATTACCCCAACCTATGTACATGAGTTCTATGGGAACTTGGTTTCAAGGAATGATGAGATATATACTGTTATTCGAGGGGTTAACCTTCACATTAACCCCGATCTGTTTGAAAGGAGATTAGGGGTTGCGGCTAGAGAAGCCAACATGACTTATGGCCATGGGGAGGTTGAAGATACTTTTCTTGCCATGACCAACTATGATTACGTGCGTGGTGTCAGCGATTTGATTGAGTTAAATGCAAATTACTTCCCACCACTACAGCGTGTCTTACACCATATGTTTACCTCCCTTATTTATCCCAAGGTTGGCAGTAGAAATGAAGTCACAGAAGTTCATAGATTCCTATTCTATCATGTCATGAATGGTATACAACTCAACATGGGCCACCTCATGATGACCCTCATTCGAGCTTGCAGAACAAACCGTCAGTGATCTTTGCCATATGCCTCACAGTTGACCGGGGTGTTCATTCATGCTGGGATTAATTTGGCAGAAGAACAGTTTATCTGTGTTCGCCAGAATGATGTCTACAATAAGCATAAGATCTGCATAGACATGGGCTACTACTATGGTCCCGATGGTGAGCTGTGTCGGGATGTGCCTACATATGAAGACGAATATGACAATGAGGATGAACAGGAACCACAGTAGCAGCAGATTCAAGGGGATGTACCCCTTCTAGTTCAGGCAGCGGAGCAGCCTCATACAGCCCCACTTCATCCCATGGATGCCGACCTGCCTCCTCCACCTTCACCGCAGCATATGGATCCGGAGATGCCGCCTCCTTCTCAGTTTTATCATAGAGAGTCCTCCACTCAGGGAGCTCCTCAGCCTTCTTGGGTAGACTATGAGGTTTTTGACAGGCGGTTCACTGATTAGAGACTCGTGTGAATACTTTTGGGGAGGGACTTTCTGCTCTCGGGGATCACGTAGACACTATGAGACATGTGGTTGACACCATGTCAGGCCGCATGGATTCCTTCTCCACTGCTCTGGACACCCTTTCCACTCATATGGCTACACTCACCACTCGTATGACCAGCCTCACCGACAGTGTCGCCGACTCAAGCCAATCCTTTAAAATCATGAACCAAACTCTCCTTAGCATGTCTCACCGTGATGCGGCTCGTGACCTCTCCATTGACCGTATTCGAGACACTCTTCATGCTCATATTCATGCTGTTGCAGACATCTGCCATATCCTTGGACACCAGCCCTCTCCTCCAAAGGATTAGCCACCTCCACATGCAAAGGCACCATGAGGATTCTTCCTTTCTTCTTTTCTCCCTCTAGCTTGCTATCCTTTGGTTTTGCGTCATTTGGGTCCCCCTTCGTCTATTCCACTCCCTTTTGATGATGCCAAAGGGGGAGAAGTAGTAGTGCATGGCTTTATATATTTATGTATGTCCGTGTGTGGTTGTGTGTTTGCATGCTTGACATGTGAGGATCATGGGTTTTTTATGCATTTGTTTTAGTCCATTGAGTCTAGAGTCGTGCATTCACTTTTGCACTAATGTACTTGTAATGAAATGATGAATTGAATGCACCTGGTGTTTGATCTCAAATGGTTGGCTCGTATATCTCATTTCTCTTCTAATTGGCATATACATGTTGAATGGTTTGTGTTCACTGGCGTAACGGGACGTAAGTGAAGTGCTTTGACTTCGAACCTTGATCTCAATCTTCAACCTTGCTAAAGGCACGTTCATATATTTCAAAACCCTTTCATTTTTGTCATCATCAAAAAGGGAGAGATTGTTGAGTATATCCAAGTGATTTTGATGATAACAAACTCAGGGTTATATGTTTTATAACGTGCCAGATTTCAATTATCAAGTTCGAATTCAACACCTTTCAAAGTCTACTTCACCATGTAACAAGCAAGCTTAAGTGTTTAAACCTGTCCAAATGCAAGAATCCGTGTCTTGGTTTCTAAACCACCTAGGCTAAGCTTAAACCCACTCAGCCTAACTGAAACCAAGCAGCCATAACCTGATTTGTTCATGTATTATATTGCATTAGCTGGCCTTTATTTTTTTTGCAGAAAATCAAGCCAACGGTCGACCGCCAGCCTATAGTGGTCGACTGGTTTTCCCAGCAACAAATGGACTTTTCCTAAAAAAATTCAGGTCGACTGCCCCTATGCACAGGTCGACCGCTAGCCTCGAAAAGCCCCTATTGTTGACCTTTTGTTCTCAGCGTGGGAGGTCTCTCTTCAAGGATTTGTTTAATCCCAAAGCCACCAAACTTCCCATGATTTGTGGATCTGGTTCCTGGCTTTTCTCTTGACCATTCAAGAATTATTAAAACATCACATTGAGGCTTGTAACCCTAATCAATCAAAGGAGGCCAAGGGAGGCTATCAAGGGGAGATTCAAGATCAGGTACTGTAGCCGTGAACAGTGCTCTGAGAAGAAAGAGCTTCATCCATCTTCATCCATCTGCATCCATCTTCCTCCATCTTCAAGCAACATCTGGAGCAGATCAACCCCAAGCCAAGAGGAGATCAAGCTGCATCCAAAATCATCTTCATCAACTAAGGGGGAGCTTAATCTGAAGTTTTCTTTTGTGTTTTCCATTCCAATCTTGCTGGGCTTTAATTTTTGTGTGTTCTTGTAATATTCAAACATCTGTGTGTGTGTGTGTGGATCTACGAAGATCCGTGTGTGTGTGTGAGTGATCTTCTTATTCTTCATCCTTCTTTGTGTTTCAGTGCGTGTGCACCTTCGTGGGAGTTCTGAACTCACACGAGTGTGTGTGTGTGTGTGTCTTAATCTTGTAACTTTCTAGAAGATAGTGTGTGAATCCTCACGGTCGGTTAGGGGTGGACGTAGGTTGCAGTTGTTGTATCTGAACCACCTAAAAATTGTGGTGTTCTGTGTGGTTTGCTCCCTATCTCCTACCTCCAGTTCTGATCTAGTTTATTTGCTTGTCGCATCGTTATCTAGTTTCATTGTTTAGATCGAGCTGTTTTAAACTTTTTACGGGAGATCCTTGGTATATCAAAAGGTAGCTTCTGATCGACACAGTCAATCCTGTCGGGAGGAAAAAACTTTGTGTGAGAGGATCTTCAGATTCCCGAACTCCGCCTAGTACCAAGGAACTTCTATAGGGGTTGTTTTAGCCAGTTTCACCTTGTATTTCTTATGATCTATTCCTGTCTATTATTTGTTCTTCATATATCTTTTCATTTATAAGAAGGACTTTAAAATCTGTCATCACCCAATTCACCCCCCTCTTGGCTGTCATTGATCACGGGACTTCAGACGTGGCCGGACAGGGATCTCCATGGCTCTGGCAGACCAAGACCCAAAACTTACCAACCTTGATGGGCCCTATCCTAGCATGCAGGATGGATGCAATAAATTTGGATTTCATGGTGGCCACCGAGCATCAACATTTTGGAATTTTCTAGATTTTTGTATAGTTTTGTGAGGTTCTCTCATTTCCATTTTCCATTTTTTTTTGAAATAGCTATGTACAAGGTCTCATGAATAAACCCCATTCCATGAATATGTGAGTTCTATTCCGTTGGTGTCCACTAATTTGTAGGCATTACCCGAGTAGACCTCTTTGACAACAAACGGACCTTCCCAATTTTCTTATAGTTTTACTTTAAGACTGGTGGCTTTAGTGAGTTTCTGCTTTAGAACCAGTTCACCTACTTCAAATTTTCTCTCAAGAACTTTCTTTGCATAATAATGTGCAATCGTTTGGCGATACACTTGAGCATGATCGGCCGCAATCATCCGCTTCTCATCTAATAGTTCCAGTTGGGCCAAAAGATTTTCTCGGCGTTGCTTAGGATCCAACTGCACTCTTAGTGAGGGAACGAATACTTCGTATGGTAGTATCGCTTCTGTCCTAAAAGTGAGTGCGTACGGGGTTTGACCCGTGGGAGTTCGGACAGAAGTATGGTAAGCCCAAAGGGCCTCAACGAGGCTATCTGGCCAATCTGAATAGTGATGAGACTTGAAAGTTTTCTTGATAATTTTGATGAGAGTTTTATTTGTAGGTTCCACTTGTTCGTTTCCTTGTGGGTAGTAAGGTGATGAATGATGCAAGTTAATGCCATATTTATCATACATGTCGCAGAGCTCTTGAGATGTGAACTGTGGTCCATTGTCGGTGACGATGTCACATGGGACGCCGAACCTGGCAAGGATGTTGCATTTGATGAACTTCACCACCATCAATGCCTTGACTTCTATGAATGCCTCAGCTTCCACCCACTTTGTGAAAATACTCTATAGCGGTGAGGATGAAGGATTTTCTTCAGACTTCTCTAGTTTTATCCTCTAGGGGACCAACTACATCGAATGCCCACATGGCGAAAGGCCAAGGAGCTATGAGAGGGTGAAGTGAGGATGAAGGAGCGTGAACCTTGTCCGCATGGAGTTGGCATTTGGCGCAATGGCAGACATAACAGGCACAGTCTTTGTTCATGGTAGGCCAGTAATATTGCTGAAGGAGTTTTTGAGCAAGCATGCAACCATTTACATGGCCACCACATTCACTGGAATGTGCAGCTTCGACAACTGCAGGAGATTCGGTCTCATCGAGATAGCGAAGGTAAACTCCGCTAAGAGATTTACGATGCAAGATACCGCCTATGATGGAAAAGCGCTCCACGGCTCGACGAATGGCTTGTCGATCAGGGGCAGTAGCATAATCAGGGAAGGATCTATCCCAGAGATAGTTCTCGATGTCGAAGAACCAGGGATTACCGTCCTCGAGGTCGACCTCAGGCTCGTTGGAGATGGCATGGACTTGAAGACAAGACTCGGAGAATTGTTGGAACCAAGGATCTGAGTATGAAGGAATGTCTACCCTTTGCACTATGACATTAGCTGATGGCTTTTCACCGGGAATCGGGAGAGAAGATGCTAGAGAAGCCAGAGCATCGGCTAGAATGTTTTGAGCCCTAGGGTTATGTATTAGGGTTAGCTTCCTAAACCGCCAGACAACCTTGCTGACTAGGTCCTTGTAAGGTTTTTGCTTCGAGTCCCGGGTTTGGTACTTGCTGAGGGATTGCTGGAGTATAAGCTAGGAGTCTCCGATGATCCAGAGCTCCTTAACTCCGAGTTCCAAAGCCATTTTTAAGCCTGTAAGGAGCGCCTCATACTATGCCACGTTATTCGTGGCAGGGAAGGTTAGCTGACAAGCACGTGCGATGATGACACCTTCCAGAGATTGGAGAACGACTCCAACTCCACAACCCTTGGAATTGAGTGCGCCGTCAAAGTAAAGAATCCACGAAGGTTCACCATCTATGATGGCTCCAAACTCTTCGTCCAAGAAACTCTCGTCAACAGGGGAGAATGTAGGGAGTAAATGATGGCCGAGATGCTCGGCGATGGCATGCCCCTTGACCGCCTTCTGACTAACATAGGTGATGTCAAATTGGTTAAGGAAACTTTGCCATCTCACCAAGCGATCAGTTAAGGTAGGCTTTTCCAACAAGTATTTAATTGGGTCCATTCGCGCCAAGAGCTTCACCTCGTGTGCCAAAAAATAGTGCTTCAACTTTTGGGCGACCCAGACGACAGCCGCGCAAGTCTTTTCCATGATAGTGTACTTCTGCTCAGCTTTGTTGAATAATTTGGACATATAATAGACTGCACGTTCTCTATTTGCATTGTTGTATTAGGCCAACACTACTCCGACAGATTCATCCGTGGTGGATACATAGAGCAGTAGAGGCCGACCCGGGACAGGGGGTGCTAGAACAGGAGGATTTAGAAGATAACTCTTCAGGTCATCAAAGGCCTTTTGACATTTATCGCCCCATTCAAACATAGCCTCTCCTTTCAACATGTAATAAAAGGGCTTGCATCACTGAGAGTGGTGAGATATAAATTTCCTAATGAATTGCAAACGTCCAATTAGACCCCGGACTTCCTTGATGTTCTTGGGAGGAGGAATTTCGGCGATGGCCTTAGCTTTGTTAGGGTCGACCGTGATCCCTCTTTTGCTGACTATGAACCCTAAAAGCTTACCTGAAGATACCCCGAATACACACTTCTTGGGGTTCATCTTGAGTTGGTGCTCCCGAGACCGTTGGAGAACTGCCCGGAGGATCTCTGCATGGCCACTCCTAGTCTTGGATTTAACTAGGATGTCATCCACATATACTTCCATATGAATGTGCATCATGTCGTGGAAGATGGCCCTCATCGCCCTTTGATATGTCACCCCTGCATTCTTGAGACCGAAGGGCACGACGACATAGCAATAAGTTCTCCACTGGGTGGTAAAAGAACTCTTCTCCTGGTCTTCTTTCGCTAGGCTGATCTGGTTGTACCCTAAGAAATCATCCATGAAGGATAGCATCTCATATCCAGCGGTGTTGTCTACCAGGACATCTATGTACGGAGAGGAAAATCATCCTTTTGGCAAGCACGATTGAGGTCACGGAAATCTATGCAGATACGGACCCTACCGTCCTTCTTCATAACGGGGACAATGTTAGCTACCCATTGTGGATATAAAACTACCCTGATGAACTTGCCCTTATGGAGCATGTCAACTTCCTCTTTGACCTTGAGTGCAAGCTTCGGGTGAAGTCACCTTAACTTATGTTTGATAGCTCGAGCGTCAGGCTTTAGAACTAGATGATGTTCTACCAATGATGGGTCTAAACTGGCATATCCTCATAGGACCAAGCGAAGGCATCGAGGAGTTCCCTAAGAATTGCCACAAGGGAAGCTTCCTCTTCACTATTCAAATTGGCACATATCAATATGATCTTGGGGTCATCCTCAGTGCGAATATTAACTTCTTTAGTGGATTCATCAACGGAGACACTAGGTTCGTCAAATCTCTTGGTTCCGTCGACGAAGGAAGCTATGGGATCACAAACAACATCCAGCAAATTTTCTTCTTCTTCAGCATCAACATCTTCTTCTAAAACATATACCCCTAGGACATCGTCTACTAAAGACCTCTCTAGTTCAACTACCCCTAGAGGAATGCGAGTGGATGTGAATTCAGAGACCTGACAAAGCTGCGCGCACTTATCAGCCAACTGGCAGAGGTAAGGCGCGAGAAACTGACGAACCCTAGACTGTTTGGAAGTAGAAGGGGAAGCTATGTACAAACCCTGACTCGAGCTAGACTCTACCCTACTATGTACAAGGGAAGTTTATGGAAGAGAAATCAAGGTAGAAAGTGTCAGCCCTTGGTCGAGGGATCCATGTTCAAAAGAGGCTGTTTCCTTAACAGTGAGCTCGTAGACCCACATTTGAGAATTGGCATTTTTTTTGGTGATCATGGGTGAACGTGCAGACAACATGGGTCGATTGTCCCATGACCGAATAAGTGAGGAGCGGAGGAAATGGTGGATGGAACTGGACAGGAATGAAACAGACAGGAGCAGGCCTATCTAGAGCAAGGAAAGTGCATGTAGAAGAGGCATCACCAGGAGGCTTATCAGGGTGAAACAGGGTAAGGAGCCCGAGATCTTCCTCAAGCGGGGAACTGAGAGAGACTTCCTTTTCTTGGGGAACTTCAGAACTTGCACTCAGCTCATGCCGAGTTTCGAGTTGTGTTGGGCCTATGAAAAAATGGTTGTACACCAGACCCTTAGCTTGAGTGGTTTTGGATGGCTCCTCCGCGGAGTAACCCAAACCTGCGCGGCCTTTAGCAACCTTAAGCCTCGCCCTATGGGTGGGACCTTGCTCATTTTGACCTAATCCTCTACCCATGGTAAAGCCCATCTTGGCCATGATCTCCCATCCTTTTCTGAATGGGATGTTGGAATGCGTGACTAGCCGAGGAAGAGAAGGGGATTTCGGTGGATTTAGGGTGGAGGGCCCGATAGCACCTCCTATGGAGAGAACGGGTTTCTTGCCCTTATCTGGAATGGTCATGAAGATGATCTGTTCAAAAGTGATGGCATTGAGAGTTTCCACCAGTGGGATACTCTTGATCTTGATCATCGACCATTGTAAGGGAACTTAAAGCATGAATGGGCTATGGACAGGATCCCTAGAGTTTGCTCGATCCATGGCCATCCTAAGATGACCTTGTATGCGGGGTCGACATCGAGGACAAAGAAATCTGATGACATGACCACTGGACCTAAGCCGAGCTTCAGGGTCACTTTACCTTTTGCGCACCGCTTTAAATTATTGTAGGCTAAGATTGTGGTGCATACTTCTGTTGACAACTGTTTTATACCTTTGAGTTGGGTTATTTTCTTACCCATATTTATGATATCCCAAGTTCTCCATTATTTAGTAGGCCATTTTCAGATGGTGTTTTGGGCCTATTTTATGGGTCACTTTCTCCCTGGCTGGGCTTGCTCACTTAATTTCTCAAATTAAAGCTTGATTGGACTTGGTATTTGGGGTAAATAAGCTTGTTTATCTCACCTTTTTATTTTTCAACGACCTGGCAAATAGCGGTCGCCCGATGGACCGCTGAATCATTAGAGGTCTGTCAAGAACCGTTTCTACTTGGCGAGAACCCCAGGTTTGACTTGGTCATTAGATAAATGAGCATATTTATCTTATTTCTTATTTTTCAACGGCCAGATGAATAGTGGTCGGTCGATGGGCCGCTTAGCATCTTGGGCTGTCTATCGATGGACCGTTTCTGTCAGCCAAGATTCCTGCGTTGACATGCGGTTTCTCTCTCTTTCCATGGTCAAAATGGTTGCTTCATCCACGGATTTTCTACAGATTCTCAGCCAAATAGGGTGCCGTTTGATCCTATTGGCGGCTGGGAGTATTATCTCCAGTTTATTCAAAACAATGGAAGTCTAATTCCCACCCCAAAGCCCTCCATTCGAGCTAGGGTTTCAAGGGTCTATAAATAGAACCCTTGGCTCATGGCCGCGGGGGGGGGGGGAGAGATTCCGGAGTTTGCGCCGAAGTGTTGCCGCCTTCTAGAGAAAAATCCAGTCAGGGAGAAAGGCTTTCTACATCCTCTAAGCCTTCGGTCTAGGGAGTAGTCCATTTTCATCACGTTTTTGAGTCATAGCTTAAGTCATTTTTGGCCACATTTTTAGTCATTTCATCTCCACTCCTCTTCATTTCTCTCCACGCTTTTCATTGGCATCTTAGCATCTTTGCATCCTCCTATTGTTTTCCGTGCCCCATAGGGGTTAACAACCCAAAACCTCCAGGTATTTCCCCCTTCTAATTATGTGTTCCATTCATCGTTCCCGCTTATAGATATTGCACTTCCATAAACTAATTTGGGTCATTTTCTTTTGTCATTTGTGTTGTCTTGCAGATCAGTAGGTGTTTCAGCATGAGGCCCATTCCTCCTGGCCGTCCAGAAGGGGTGGAGGATTGAGTTCCCTAGTTCGAGTTCTGGAAGCTTTTGCAGTCTACCTCCGATCGTCTACCAGAGATAGCGGCCTTTCTCAGACCGTCTCTCCTCTATTTGCGACCGATTGAAGACTGTCCAAGTCCTGCACCCGAGTCTTCTTCCTGTGTTCTGCTTCAGAGCTGGTAGCGGCCTATCATTCGGCCATCTTCACCGTTCAGCGATCGTCAGAAGACCATCTTTACCCTGCACCAGTGCTATCTTGGTCTGGCGAGTGTCTTCATCTACTTCTTTATCCAAGGTACGTAGTGCATTTCTCTTTGCACTGTTTATCTTGGTGGTTATCACGACTTGGTAGTGCACATGGGTGTTGATTTTGTTGCATCATTTGTTTCACTCCATGTTCCATTTGATGCCACATTAGTCATACTCATTCACCCACACACCCACACTTTCTTTAGGTTAAAAATATCTACATCTCTTTTTTTTGGTGACCACGGTGGGACAACTTATGCCCATCGTGCTTTTGACATTGTTGACCTGTTCCTCTATACTTTTCTGAGTCATTTTTAGGTCCCCACAGATTTTTCCATTTTATTTTCCTACTGTTTTCTATTCTCTGGGTTGATTACGGTCCTCTGTGGGCCGTTTCTGTTATCCAGCGGCCGGTCGATAGACCGCTTTATTCTGCCTCAGGTACGTCCATCCCCCTTAGTTCCTATAGTTTGCTTTTTTATGTGTCTGTTACTTGCTACGGTCCTGTCAGGGCCGTTTTATGTAGGTAACGGTCATTCATCAGATCGCTTCTCTCACTTAGGTATGCGGTTGGTCATCCCTGTTACTGTTCAGTTCAGTCTCTGTCATTTGTAGTCATTGTTCCCTGGTTGGTTGCGATCTTCCCAGGACCGTCTCCCTCCCTGTGCGGTCTCCCAACAGACTGCTATTTGATTACAGTGCACCCCGAGGTTGGCACTTGTGCTTTGTCATTCATTATCTTGCTACTCTTTCTGGGTGCTGTTTATCTCCCCCTAGTTGTCATTCATGTTTATGTCATTATTGACCTATTTGTATCATTATTTGATCATTGGTTGTTAGTTTTAGACTAGAATTTGCATGCACTCCGGTGCACATAAGATCATACATTTTATCATAATAGTTGCATACCTACCTTTGTAGGAGATCCTGTCGCCTCCATATTCCTAGGAGTCGACTAGGTGATCCTATCTGGGACCTCCGTAAGCCCCCGTGAGCCGTGGATTCCCACACGGATGCCGGGAAGGTTGTAACGTTGCCACCCCATGTCTAAGTTGCATACGAGAAATAAAGTTCACACATAGAGTCAACCTAGTCCCCAATCCAACCCTATTAGGAATCCTATTTTGGAGAGAATATTAATTTAATTCAAGTCACTAAGGTTCCAAAATGGGAAACAAATTAAAATATTATGTGCATCATTGTAACTTGATTGACCTTGGTTGCCCCTTATCTCCTCTCTTGTTTGTGCATCTTATTAGTCATCACATTAGGTGTGCTTATTGTTTGTGGTTGTCATTTCGTGTTAGGTACAACATTGCATGTGGAGTGGTTTTCCACTCATAGGTTCTTCTCCTAGGGGTAATCCTCCTTTTATTTCCTACTTCAACCCACTGTTCGATTCCACCATGTCGTCCTACGACTTTTCTCAGCCCCGTGAGGACTCCTTTCCTCAGGGCCTCCTAGAGGACCCACCCAGGGTCATTGTTCAGGGGTCCACCCCTCCATTGTCTGTTGCCATTGAGGGTGGTCAACCCTCCCTTTCAAACCCTCCTACTCAAGGTTCCGCTGGTCAGATCCTTCAGATGGTGGCCCAACTGGATCCATCCCAGCTTCAGGTCATTTATCAGACTTTGTAGGGGTCGAGTGCCCCACCTCCTTCCATTTCCTAGGGTCTTGCTGCTACCTCTACCTCCTAGTCCATGGTTAATGGGCCCGGGGCTTCCTCTGTTGCTCCAATTGATCTAACCCTGGTCCAACCCAGGGTTCTTCATTTTTCAAATCTAGAGGTGGGCCAGTCCTCTAACTCGGCCCATCAGATTCTGGACAAAGGGAAGGCTGGGCTCCTTCCACCTTCTCAGGTTGACCCTTATCGGTCCATTCCACCAGTGCCGCAAGCCCTTGTGGGCCCGGTTGATCTTCTGTGCCCTCAAACTATGGCCGCCCACTTGACTTACGTGGGTATGGGTCCTTCCTTGGGCCAATATCCTTCTTATGGGCTTCCCTCTACACCCACTTATCCTTCGGCCCCTCACACTAGGTCCGCTCTGTCACGTCCCGACGTGGAATATCGAGGGCGCGACGAGTCGTAAACACGCGTGTCGATCAGAGCATGTACAATTTTATTTCTAAAGTCAGAAATGAATGGGAAAATGATACTTTTATTCCATCAAAATGAAGTTACATCACTAATTCATAAGCCATAAAGGCAATTACAAACTTCCAATCCCAAAGTACATCATTCTTGTAAAATCACTAGTTGATCTACATAAACCTAGGTAGAAAGGAAAACACTCTCTCACTCTTGTCCATTCCCTTGTTCATTTTCATTTCCTGCAACAATTAACCAAAACGTAGGGTGAGCTAAAAGCTCAGTAGGTTTTTATATCTCTATGAACCAGACAATGTTTAAGTGTTAGTAATTTAAACAATTTTCTAACTTGTATCGGGAAGTGTATAAACATGAATGGAATTTTCAAGTAATTGAGATGATATGATATCAAGATGAATTTCCAAGTAATGACTTTGAACAAGTAAGGAATTTCATGTAATTGGCCATTTTCACATAAGTCAAGTAATTCATGTAATTTTCAAGTAAACAAGTAACAAGTAAACAAGTACGAATAGTGGAATGCCGTATCAAGTAAATCTATCATGCACTTCGGTGCAATACCACACCGTTGGTCAATCAACTCCCATGGGCACAAGTACTTTCGGGCGCTCCCCCCAGGATCAGACCGGGCCCCATTAATGCCAGGCATTGAGTCATATGGATCCGAAGATCCCAAGTACGTTTAGACATCCACTTTAATGTATATGGCCAAGAATTTTCAAGAATATGCTGTTTTTAATAAGCACAGATTTGACATAATTTCAGAAGTTGCAAGAAAAGTGGATAACAATTTAAGGCATAATGTTTAACGACATTAAGTCGTGGAGTTCAAAAATGAACGGTAAGTAGGAAGAAAATCAAGTAATTAGAGTTTAATAGAATTAATTTGATTCCATGGTTTAATATTATGTGCATTTGATTTACAAGTGTTTAGACATGTTTACAGGAAGTTTTTGTTCATTAAAAATGCATTAGTTAGCCAAAACGGTGATTTATTATAATAATCGGAATTTTATTATGAAAATAACTTTTTATGTTGAAAATAATTCTAACTTGCTGAAAATAATATTAACATGCTGAGAATGATTTTCATATGTTACCTTACTGGTAAGATGATAAAAATAAATTTTTCATGTTGGATTTAATTTTTACATGCTGAAAATTAATTATTAACATGCCAAAATTAATACTTAACATGCTAAAATAATCAACTTACTGATAAGATGATAAGATAAGTTTACCATGCTGATTACAGAAATTTTCGGATAACAACATAATTTTTATCATGCTAAAAATCATTTTTCTCCAATTATTTGCTAATTATTTGATAGAAAAATAGAATTATCATGCTGAAAAATAGTTTTAATACACTGAAAATAATTCTAACATGCCAAAAATAATTTTAACATGCTGGAATAATTTTACTATACTAGAAGAATTTTTATCATGCTGGAAGTAATTTTCATGCATCAATTTACTAATTATTTAATATGAAATTAAGTTTTATATGCACAAAAATAGCTTTAAATAGATTTTAAGATGCTGAAAATAATTTTTATATCTCAGTATGTATAAAATAATTTTATCATATTGGAAGTCACTTTTAACATACTGGAAATAGTTTTAACATGTTGGAAACAATTTTTAGTATGTATAAACTAATGTGGTGAAAATTAGATTTTTACATGTAAAAATAATTTCATTCCACAAAAATAAATTTTTAACATGCTATAAGAATTTAAACATGCTAATCTTACATTTTCTTACTTTTGGTGACTAATTACGTACAATTAACGTGGATTTCCAACAGATATAGTTCCTATTGTAAAGTGACTTAAGTTTAGTCCCACATTGGAAGTTACAAAAACTTGCATAACTTTATATGTTGGGGAGCTCACCTTTGGGTCAGGACCCAAGGGGCATAGGATGTGGGCTTGAATTGTGAGTTGATACAAAACTAGTTATGTATATATATTTATTTATTTGTTTGTGCCGAGTCGAGTCGAGTCGAGTGCGGTGCGGTGCGGTGCGGTCAAGGCCAATTATATATATATATATATCGTTCTGAAAACATATATATATATTTTGTTTTTAAAAAAAATGTTTGACCCAATTTTTATGAACGCGCTAGCATAAGCTAGCGCGACTTTGAAGATCGCGCTACCCTTGGATAGCGCGTTCTGAAAATATAATTTTTTTTAAAAAATATTTGACCCCAGAGGGGCGGGAAAATCACTGTATGAACGCGCTATATCGGGGCAGCACGTTCAGAACGCGCTACTGATGTATGGCGCGTTCTGGACCTGATGAAAAAACGGGAATACCCCTTCAATAAATTGACCATAACTTGCTCATTTCAGAACGGAATTTAATAAATGAGCTATCAATGGAAAGAGGACAGAAAAATGAAAAAGATGGCATGATTTAATTGAAGTTTAGCCTGAGAGACACCTACCTTTAGTCGGATCTAAAGAAATATCCCCAAATATAAGAAAACCCTTTGATCTTCCAAATCCTCCTTCAAATCTCCACGAATCTTTGCAACAGCATATACTTAACCTCCAGGGATGATTTGAGAGGCGAATGGGCTTCTATTTATAGTCAAAACTTGGCCAAATTTGTCAAGATTCCTTGCCTAACAATGCCAAACTTTCCAACTCCGAATTAGAAGAAAATTCTAATTTCTCCTCTTAACCTAGCCTCCATTTGGTGTGAACCAATGTAAAAACGGCTGGTCCAAGGTGGGCTGTTAGGTAAGGGTTGATTTTTGAGTCAAACTTCTAGAAATTGGGTTATTATAATCCCTTAAATATCATATTAAACACATGTTACGAATTTAAGGCTATTTATCCTTTATTGAATCCTTTAACCATTAATTCAGCCCATTATAGATTATCCAATAGGCCAATTGTAAACCTAATCCATTACATGGACTTTTATTGGGCTTACTATGATTTATCTAAGGTTTGAAGCCATTAATCTCTATTTATTTCTAGTTAATTCAAGTAAATTCAATAAACTAGCTTATTTCATATAGTAAAAATGTAATTTGATTATTTCATGAAAATTTTAATTACATAATCAAATTGAAAATTTTATTTCTCATTTTTAAATTTTGGGTTTCTACATCCTCCCCCACTTAAAAGAATTTGGTCCTCCAAATTCACATTATACAACTAAAATTTAACGAATTTCTAACCTGAGATTAAATCCGGGTATTTATTCTTGATGGATTCTTCCAATTCCCAAGTTGCTTCCTCGAATCCACGCTTGCTCCATTGGACTTTCACCATCGGTATGGCCCGATTTCTCAGTTGGTGTAATTTTCGATCCAGTATCTTGATCGGTCTTTCTTCATAAGATAAGTCCTTTTGGAGTTTCAATTCTTCAAACTGAATAACATGTGAGGGATCATAGACGTATTTCCTTAGCATAGATACATGGAATACGTCGTGTACACCGGCCAGTTGAGGAGGTAAGGCCAGCTTGTATGCTACCTCGCCGATTCTTTCCAGAATCTCGAAAGGGCCGATAAATCTCAGACTTAGCTTTCCTTTGATGCCGAATCTTCTAATTCCATGGGTGGGTGAGATCTTTAAGAAGACATGCTCCCCCACTTGGAATTCAAGATCTCTCCTCCGATTGTCGGCATAGCTCTTTTGCCTTGATTGGGCGACCTTTAACCTTTCTTGTATTAACTGGACTTTGTCAGTTGTGTCTTGTACAATGTCGGGACCAAGCAATCCCTTGTCACCAACCTCGATCCAGCATAGAGGCGATCTGCAACTTCGGCCATATAATGCTTCAAATGGTGCCATTTGAATACTCGACTGATAGCTATTATTATAAGCGAACTCAGTCAGCGGTAAATGTTCATGCCAACTACCACCGAAGTCAATCATACAGGCTCTCAACATATCTTCAATAATTTGATTCGTCCTCTCGGTTTGTCCGTCCGTCTGAGGGTGAAAAGCCGTACTAAACCTTAGTCTAGTACACATTGACGATTGTAAACCCTTCCAGAAATGAGAGGTGAATCTCGGATCTCGGTCTGAAATAATAGAGCTTGGAATACCGTGTAGCCTTATGATCTCCTTGATATATAAGGCGGCTAAAACATCCACAGTCCATCTAGTCTTGATAGGTAAAAAGTGAGCGGACTTGGTTAACCGGTCCACAATTACCCATATAGCATCGAAACCACTTCGGGTCTTCGGTAATCCAACAATGAAGTCCATGCCGATACTATCCCATTTCCATTCCGGTATTTCGAGAGGCTTGAGCTTGCCAGCCGGTTTGAGGTGTTCGGCCTTGACTTGTTGACAAACCAAACATCGGCTTACGAACTCGGCTACCTCTCTCTTCATGTTTGGCCACCAGAATGTTCTCTTGAGGTCTTGGTACATTTTTGTAGCACCAGGGTGAATAGTATACCTTGACCGATGTGCTTCTTCGAGGATTTTACCCTTGATAGTAGAACAATCGGGTATACAAGTTCTTCCTTTGAATAATAGCCTTCCATCATTAGCCAGAAGGAAATCCGGTCGTTGATCTAATTTGTCTTTAATTTCCACGATCAACGGATCATCCACTTGACGTTCCTTGATTTCCGAGAGTAACTTGGGTTGGAGTCGAATATTTACAATAAAGACTCCGCCTTCCTTCTCCTCCATATTGAGGTTTAAGTTGGCCATTTCTTCAAGTAGATGCCATTCTTTAACCATCACGCTTGATAATAAAGCCATTGGTTTTCGGCTAAGTGCATCAGCTACGGCATTACCTTTTCCGGGATGATATTGTATAAAGAAGTCGAAATCCTTTAAATATTCCAACCACCGTCTTTGTCTCATATTGAGCTCCTTTTGAGAAAATAAATATTTGAGACTCTTGTGATCAGAATACACCGTAAAGGCTTCGCCATAGAGATAATGTCGCCAGATCTTTAAAGCAAAAACCACAGCTGCCAGCTCTAGGTCATGTACGGGATAATTTTCCTCGTGTTTCTTCAATTGCCGTGAAGAATAATCTATGACCTTGCCGTGTTGCATTAACACGCAACCTAGGCCAATTCCAGATGCATCAGCATACACTTCAAATCCTCCTCCTTCCGTAGGTAATGTGAGAATAGGAGCAGTCGTCAGACAATCCTTTAAAGTTTGAAAGCTTTTCTCGCATTCCTCGGACCATATAAAAGGATTCTCCTTCCTTGTCAATCTTGTTAAAGATACTGCGATCTTTGAGAAATCCTTGATAAATCTTCGATAATATCCAGGCAATCCCAAGAAGCTTCAGATTTCCGTCACACTAGTAGGTCTTTCCCAGTTCTTTACGGCCTCGACCTTTGAAAGATCGACAGCGATACCATTCCGGGAAATTATGTGACCGAGAAAAGAAACTTCCTCCAACCAGAAATCACACTTGCTTAATTTGGCATAAAGCTTGTGATCTCTTAATAATTGAAGGGCCTTCTTGAGATGTTCATCATGTTCTTCCTTTGACTTGGAGTAGATCAAAATGTCGTCAATGAAGACAACCACAAATTGATCGAGGTACGGCCTGAATATGCTATTCATCATTTGCATAAATGCGGCAGGCGCATTTGTTAAGCCAAAAGGCATAACGGTGAACTCGTAATGTCCATACCTACTCCGAAATGCCGTCTTGTGAATATCACTTTCCTTGATCTTCAATTGATGATAACCAGATCGAAGGTCGATCTTTGAGAAATATTGAGCTCCAGAAATCTGGTCGAATAATTCATCAATCCTTGGTAAGGGATATTTGTTCTTGATGGTGAGTTGATTCAATTGTCGATAATTAACACATAACCTCATCGAACCATCCTTCTTCTTGACAAATAAGACTGGGGCTCCCCAGGGTGAAGTACTTGGTCGGATAAACCCCTTCTCCAGTAATTCCAATAATTGATCCTTTAATTCCTTCATTTCCACGGCAGACATCCGATATGGAGCTTTAGAAACTGGTGCCGCTCCCGAATTAAATCAATAGAGAAAATCACTTCTCTCTCGGGTGGAATACCAGGCAACTCGTCCGGAAATACATCAGAATAATCCCGAACGATAGGAATGTCCTTTAGAATGGGTTCCGTGTGCTCGGTCATAGTGATAGAAACTAAGAAACCGACACAACCCTTCCTCAACAATTTCTCGGCTTTGAGGGCCGAAATTAGAGGTATGTGCTTGGAATGCCGGGTGCCAGAAAATAGAAGGTCAGGGTAACCCATAAAAGTTACCGTACCCAGCTTGCAATTGACACTAGCACCATGTGTAGATAGCCAATCGGCACCCAAAATAACATCATATCCTTCCATCTCCATGCATACCAAATCAGCGGGTAAGTTATAACCGCTAATTAGAATTTCACTATCAGGATAGAAGTGTTTAATCTCCGTTCCCATTCCAATAGGGGTAGTGATGGTAAGTGTAGGATCTAATGGAACAGGCTTCACAGATAAAAGACCAGCAAATCTTCTAGATATAAATGAATGCGTAGCTCCGGTGTCAAATAAGACAGAGGCAGGCTTGGAGTATATGAAAAGAGTACCTTCCACGATGCCTCCTTCCTCGGTAGGTTCCTTACCCATAAGGGCTTGAAGTCTTCCTGGCTTCTTGGCAATAATAGGAAGCTTTGCCGGTGATTGAGCTTGCTCGTTGAGAAGAGGGCAATTCGGGATCCTATGCTCCCGACTCCCGCATCGAAGACATGCACCGAGCTTTCTCCAACATTCCTCAGCTTTATGTCCGGGCTTCTCGCAGTATTTGCATAATTCCTTTGATGTTGCTGATATAGGGACAATTTGCTTGTCGAATGTCCTCGGCTTCTTGTCCCCATGAAAATTATGTCCACCTTTGTTGAAATTTCGCCCATCCTTGATGAAATTACGCCCGTCATTGGGCCTTTTCTTCTCGAAGGAAGGTTTGAAACTTCCGTACCCAGTAACTTGCTCTCTCTTGGCTTCCCTTCCTCGGATGCGATCCGATAACTCCGTTGCATCTTCTAGGAGTTGTGCTCTCCGTACCACATCAGAATAAATTTGGATATCCATCGGGGCCAGTTGAGTAATATATTGAGGCTTAAGGCCGTTAAGAAATCTCCGTGCCTTCATTTTGTCAGTACCCACGAGATGTGGAGCGTATCGAGATAACCTCGAAAATTGTGCTTCATATTCCGCAACTGATAAACCCCTTTGTTTTAAGGCGGCAAATTTAGCGGCCTTCCTTTCTTGTACTCGGTCGGAGAAGTATTTACTATTGAAGTGTTCCACGAACTCTTCCCATAATACTTGGTCGTGCGGTAAAGTAGCTTCGACCGATTCCCACCAGGCACGTGCATCTCTTTCCAGTTGGAAAGTAGCGAGTAGGACCTTTTCCTCGTCGGCACATTGCATGACTTGAAATATCCTCTCGATCTCCTTAATACAATGTTCGGCCTCGTCCGGATCCGTAGATCCAGCGAACTTGGGAGGGTTCATGCTTCGGAAATTTCTATGCAAATCTCCGGCTCCTCGGTTTACTCCTCCTTGAGCAACCTGTTGGAGGGCTTGTGTTAAGCCTTGAACAGTCCGCTGCATCTCGCGCCATTGAGCTCTCTCGACGGCCATTTGCGAGAATTAGCCTGAAACCATAATTCCAAGGTTTATTATTTTTGTTTTGGTATTTATTTCTTGATAATTCCCTTTTTCTTAAAACTTAACCCGTGTTTCTACCCAATCTTACCGGGAAGGTTTTGAGACCTATCCAATTTCTAGATATTGATCTAGAACCTATGTTTGAGGGAAACTATGTTTTAAGAATGAACCTATAATTGTGAAACCTAGGATTTTATGTAACCTAGGCTCTGATACCACAAAGACTGTCACGTCCCGACGCGGAATATCGAGGGCGCGATGAGTCGTAAACACGCGTGTCGATCAGAGCATGTACAATTTTATTTCTAAAGTCAGAAATGAATGAGAAAATGATACTTTTATTCTATCAAAATGAAGTTACATCACTAATTCATAAGCCATAAAGGTAATTACAAACTTCCAATCCCAAAGTACATCATTCTTGTAAAATCACTAGTTGATCTACATAAACCTAGGTAGAAAGGAAAACACTCTCTCACTCTTGTCCATTCCCTTGTTCATTTTCATTTCCTGCAACAATTAACCAAAACGTAGGGTGAGCTAAAAGCTCAGTAGGTTTTTATATCTCTATGAACCAGGCAATCTTTAAGTGTTAGTAATTTAAACAATTATCTAACTTGTATCGGGAAGTGTATAAACATGAATGAAATTTCCAAGTAATTGAGATGATATGATATCAAGATGAATTTCCAAGTAATGACTTTGAACAAGTAAGGAATTTCATGTAATTGGCCATTTTCACACAAGTCATGTAATTCATGTAATTTTCAAGTAAACAAGTAACAAGTAAACAAGTACGAATAGTGGAATGTCATATCAAGTAAATCTATCATGCACTTCGGTGCAATGCCACACCGTTGGTCAATCAACTCCCATGGGCACAAGTACTTTCGGGCGCTCCCCCCAGGACCAGACCGGGCCCCATTAATGCCAGGCATTGAGTCATATGGATCCGAAGATCCCAAGTACGTTTAGACATCCACTTTAATGTATATGGCCAAGAATTTTCAAGAATATGTTGTTTGTAATAAGCACAGATTTGACACAATTTCAGAAGTTACAAGAAAAGTGGATAACAATTTAAGGCATAATGTTTAACGACATTAAGTCGTGGAGTTCAAAAATGAACGGTAAGTAGGAAGAAAATCAAGTAATTAGAGTTTAATAGAATTAATTTGATTCCATGGTTTAATATTATGTGCATTTGATTTACAAGTGTTTAGACATGTTTACAGGAAGTTTTTGTTCATTAAAAATACATTAGTTAGCCAAAAAGGTGATTTATTATAATAATTGGAATTTTATTATGAAAATAACTTTTTATGTTGAAAATAATTCTAACTTGCTAAAAATAATATTAACATGCTGAGAATGATTTTCATATGTTACCTTACTGGTAAGATGATAAAAATAAATTTTTCATGTTGGATTTAATTTTTACATGTTGAAAATTAATTATTAACATGCCAAAATTAATACTTAACATGCTAAAATAATCAACTTACTGATAAGATGATAAGATAAGTTTACCATGCTGATTACAGAAATTTTCAGATAACAACATAATTTTTATCATGCTAAAAATCAATTTTCTCCATTTATTTGCTAATTATTTGATAGGAAAATAGAATTATCATGCTGAAAAATAGTTTTAATATACTGAAAATAATTCTAACATGCCAAAAATAATTTTAACATGCTGGAATAATTTTACTATACTAGAAGAATTTTTATCATGCTGGAAGTAATTTTCATGCATCAATTTACTAATTATTTAATAGAAAATTAAGTTTTATATGCACAAAAATAGCTTTAAATAGATTTTAAGATGCTGAAAATAATTTTTATATCTCAGTATGTATAAAATAATTTTATCATATTGGAAGTCACTTTTAACATACTGGAAATAGTTTTAACATGTTGGAAACAATTTTTAGTATGTATAAACTAATGTGGTGAAAATTAGATTTTTACATGTAAAAATAATTTCATTCTACAAAAATAAATTTTTAACATGCTGTAAGAATTAAAACATGCTAATCTTACATTTTCTTACTTTTGGTGACTAATTACGTACAATTAACGTGGATTTCCAACAGATATAGTTCCTATTGTAAAGTGACTTAAGTTTAGTCCCACATTGGAAGTTACAAAAACTTGCATAGCTTTATATGTTGGAGAGCTCACCCTTGGGTCAGGACCCAAGGGGCATAGGATGTGGGCTTGAATTGTGAGTTGATACAAAACTAGTTATGTATATATATTTATTTATTTGTTTGTGCCGAGCCGAGTCGAGGTGCGGTGCGGTCAAGGCCAATTATATATATATATATATATCGTTCTGAAAACATATATATATTTTGTTTTTAAAAAAAATGTTTGACCCAATTTTAATGAACGCGCTAGCATAAGCTAGCGCGACTTTGAAGATCGCGCTACCCTTGGATAGCGCGTTCTGAAAATATAATTTTTTTAAAAAAAATATTTGACCCCAGAGGGGCGGGAAAATCACTGTATGAACGCGCTATATCGGGGCAACGCGTTCAGAACGCGCTACTGATGTATGGCGCGTTCTGGACCTGATGAAAAAACGGGAATACCCCTTCAATAAATTGACCATAACTTGCTCATTTCAGAACGGAATTTAATAAATTAGCTATCAATGGAAAGAGGACAGAAAAATAAAAAAGATGGCATGATTTAATTGAAGTTTAGCCTGAGAGACACCTACCTTTAGTCGGATCTAAAGAAATATCCCCAAATATAAGAAAACCCTTTGATCTTCCAAATCCTCCTTCAAATCTCCACGAATCTTTGCAACAACATATACTTAACCTCCAGGGATGATTTGAGGGTCGAATGGGTTTCTATTTATAGCCAAAACTTGGCCAAATTTGTCAAGATTCCTTGCCTAACAATGCCAAACTTTCCCACTCCGAATTAGAAGAAAATTCTAATTTCTCCTCTTAACCTAGCCTCCATTTGGTGTGAACCAATGTAAAAACGGCTGGTCCAAGGTGGGCTGTTAGGTAAGGGTCGATTTTTGAGTCAAACTTGTAGAAATTGGGTTATTATAATCCCTTAAATATCATATTAAACACATGTTACGAATTTAAGGCTATTTATCCTTTATTGAATCCTTTAGCCATTAATTCAGCCCATTATGGATTATCCAATAGGCCAATTGTAAACCTAATCCATTGCATGGACTTTTATTGGGCTTACTATGATTTATCTAAGGTTTGAAGCATTTAATCTCTATTTATTTCTAGTTAATTCAAGTAAATTCAATAAACTAGCTTATTTCATATAGTAAAAATGTAATTTGATTATTTCATGAAAATTTTAATTACATAATCAAATTGAAAAATTTATTTCTCATTTTTAAATTTTGGGTTTCTACACGCTCCTTCTGTCTTGCCTCCTCTATCCTGAGAGTGGGACTTCTCGACAAGTGGGCTGCCATGCAACAACAGATTGACCTCCTTCAGAAGCGGGTCGGCCCACAGTCCTTGGTTGACGTCCCAGTTCCTAGTTTCCACAATATTCATTTCCCTTCTTAGTCAGAGCTCCCCACGTACCGAAAGTACGATGGGAATGGTAATCCTTACATCCATGTGAGGGACTTTTTATACAAGTCGGTGCAATTTCAGTATGATGATCGCCTCATGGCATATTTGTTCCGCCGCTCGTTGGACGGGGTCACCCTGGAATGGTTTTATGCCTTTCCCTTGGAGGACGCAGAGAGTTTTAAGGTCGTGAAGGAAAAGTTCATTCAGAGGTTTCAGGACCGGGTCGGCCCAGAATATTCATTTACTAATCTAGTGGCTGAGAAGATGAAGATTGATGAAGATTTTGCCACATACGTTGATAGATGGAGGCAGATGGCCGCCCGTGTGCCCGGCCATATTCCGGAGGAAGAGAAGGTCAAGCTCCTAATTTCTAATGCCACCCCCACATTCAGGAACATCTTGGCCATGAACGACATTGCTAGCATGCACCAGATGTACAGTAGGGCCAGGTTCATCAAGACCCAATTTAAGGATTCCCCTATCCACACCCTCTTTGAACCCCAGAAGCCCAAGTACACCAAAAAGCCCCCTAGGGGTCAATCACCAAGGGGGTCCAAATAAATGAACAGGTGCAGACCGTCAATTTCCAATCCACCAACCAGTCCACTCCACCCCGTTTCCAGCAACCTCCTCGCAGCCCTCAGTTCCCTACTCAACAAAACGCCCAACCATCCTTCCAATCTCCTCAGCAGCCACCCTAGTACCATAATGTCCCTCCACCTAATGGCTATGCACCCCCATGTCTGGGTCCTAAAAGAGCCCAATACCCTCTCTTGCCAGAAACCCTTTTAGATATCTTCACCAACCTCATGTCCGCTGGGGCTCTACAACTTCCTCCGAAACGGCCGAATTGGAACCCGGTTGTTGACCAGTCTAGATACTACATTTTCCACCGGTAGCTCAGGCACACGATTGAGAGATGCTTCCAGTTTAGAGATCTTGTTTACGATCTACATGAAGGGCAGCGCATCGACTGGGCTAAAATGAACAAAGTTATCACGGATATCAAAGAAAGAAGAAGACAGCAGCCACAACAGCCACAACAGCAACCGCAGCAGTAGCAGCCTGTGCAGGAATTGGGGATTCATTAGAAACCGATGCCCAACCATCCGCCCGCCCCGCAACCTCAGCCACCGGCACTGGCTCAGGTCAATATTGTTCACCGCCCAGCTCCCAATGCTGGGTGGTCTTATGATGATGATTCGTCTGCTCAACTCATGGCCCTCCACCATACCTATCGCCTGTTCCCTTCACCTTCTACCCCCATTATCCTTCAACTGACCCCCGTGACCTCTGCCGCAGCCACCATTCCTCCAAAACCCCTTATTCTACCAACCGCATCACCCAACATTTCACCCATCTCCGCGCCAGCACCCATTACACCCTCCACTACCACTCCTTCGCCTAACCCTTCACCCATCATCTTCCCGACAGCGCTAGTTAACCCTGCCTCTCCCGTTATCACCCCCATTTTGTCGGCAACCTCTACTTCTATCCCCCTTGTTCACCCTATTGGGCTCATCAAACCACCCGCCATGAGTCCATCCGACGCCGTGCCGGCACAAAACCTCGCCCTCCGGAGCGGGCGTCTATTTCATCGGAACTATCCCACCACTAGTGCACCTGCACCCAATCCCCAGTTCCCGTAGCAGGCTGCTGATCAAGAAGAAGTGGACCCCTTGCCAGGCATGCAGTAAGACTTGTTACATCACTTAGATCAGATGCCGGCAAAGATCTCACTGCTTGAGTTGATTAAGAGGTCCAAGTTACATCAAGATGCTTTACGGGATTTCTTACAGAAGGTCCTGGTGAACGAGGATATGGCGGTAGGCAGTCTACCATCGGCTTTGGCCACAATCACTAAAGGGCCTACCATTTCTTTTTCTGAGTCTGAATTGGCACCTCCTGAGGCATGCAAGATGCCGCTCTACATTTCTATCACCTTAAATAAGGTGACTATTGACGCGGCTTTGGTGGACACATGAGCCTCCATTAATGTATGTCCGTTAGCACCCTACGCGCATGTAATATCTCTGAAGATATGTTGAGGCCCACTCCGACTGCCATAGCAGCTTATGAGAATTCAGGGAGGGCATGCCACGGGGTGATAACTATTCAAGCTGACCTCGGGCCGCTGACAATGCCCGTCAAATTTTATGTGCTGGACATTGACCCAATGTTTAAGGCTATTCTGGGTCGTCCGTGGATTGACAACCTCCATGTTGTGCCATCTACCACCCACTAGTGCCTTAAATTCCCATTTCAAGGGCGGGTGGTAAAGGTCAAGAGCATATCCATGTAGATTATGAAAAATCCACTTAAGGAAAAAGAAGAAGAAAAGGGAAAATATAAGGGGATGAATGGGAGCATGCGTAGGATGCTAAGGGGAATGTGATCGCCAGAGGGGTTATCTCAAAGAAGAAAAGAATGATCGCATGTACCTTGTGTTAAGCAGGTGAGATTGTGGATCCTTTCTTCCTCCTTCTACCGGCCGGCCGATGAAGGGGGTTCTTAGCTTTGATTACCTTGTAAGAACACACAAAACGAACAAAGATATGGATTAGCCAAAAGGGTGTAGTATCAACGTTCTAAGAATATGAAATCAATCAAATTGAGCATGAACACACCTTATGTGTTTTGATTTTTAAAACCCCTAAGAGGAGCAACAAGGTTTGAAAAATATGGATGAATATGCTAATGCAACAAGATAGATATGATGTGGGATCTAGCAAAGAGCTTGAAAAGAAGGATGCGTGATAATGATGATATGAAAACCAACTAAATAATTAAAGAGAGGGATCCTTTCTGCTGTGCGTGCAGCAGTGAAGGGGAGAAAGAGCTTCAATATGCAAGAGGGGTAGTAGAGGATCGTCCGTAGAAAGGAATCCGCCAGGAAGAAGAGCTTGGATAAATCACCTGCAATCAAAGAAACACTCTTCTCTCTGTTAACTCTGTATGTTTCTCTCTGTCTTTTGCTCCTTTTCCTCTCTTTCCTCTCTCCTCGCGCGAGGGGCACTGTAGGGGGGTATTTATAGGGCCAAATATCCTTGCAAGACAAGGATTAAAACAAGGTAATGATCATCCATCAGGAAATACTCTTCCCAGTCGAACACAAGGTTTAAAATGGGGAAAGAATCATTACTGGAAAGGAGGCAAAACGGAGACGGAATTAAAAATGACGACCCCTTGAAGGGCGTCAATTAAAAATGACGACACGACCAAAGGCGTTAATTCAAATAATGACGTCCATAAAGTCGTCAATTATTGGATTTAATTATAGAAACAATTAACTTTCCTTATTTAAAATGATGAACTGACGTCGGTCAGATGGACGTCAAATAATTAACGCCTTCAAGAGAGACGTCAATTCCTCAATTTTCATTTAATTTGTGATCCGTAATTTGCAGTAAATCCAAAAAATGACGCCCGTATTGGTAATCGTCCATTTTTTAAAGAGGCGCCCTTGTCAATGCCGTCATTTTAAAAGACGCCCCTACTTAAGGCGTCAATTCCATTCAATCAACGAATAAAGCAAATATATTACAATTAACACACAGAAAAATAGAAAAACTTCATGTTAAGCCAATATTTAAGTTCGCTTTGGGGCGTCATATGGTGACATGAGATTTACTCAACATAGCATCAATTTTGGCGTGTCTACAGCTGCCCCGCCTTGGCATCTGTTTTGCAAGGGAGTGAGACGGAATGAAGCGAAAGTGAAACAAGTGGAATGAGGTGGAACGTACTGATAAGTAGATGCCAAGATGTGATGTGACACGCTCCCGACACTAAGCGTTTGAAAATCTTTCCAAGATTCTGAATAAAACAGCTCTGGATGATTCCAAGAAAGCATCGATTAGCTGGATAAAGGAGACTAAACTAGATAAACAAAATGTGCGCGAGGGCACGACAGGGAGGCACCATTGGAGAGCGGTTACCAGCCAATGTGGACGTGCTACAACCAAGGTAGATTTGCAGAAAAGTAAAGTGAGTTGAGATAAAGATCCAGCAAAGGGATGATTTTCAAGGAACTAGCCTGAACAGTTTCAAAGAGAATAAAGTACTTGATTTGGAATGGAATATCTCATATCAACTCAATTAAGAGCGAGCGACCTTCATTATTGGCGTAACATGAAGATTTTCAGCATTAAGCTCAAAGTCCTACATGATGCATGCTGGGCTAAAAGAAAAAATTAAAATAAACTAAAATAAAAGATAATCAAGGATAATATTATTAAGCCATCTAGATTTGGTCAAGAATCCAGATCTCTGAGCTGATACTAAGCCGAAGCCCATTTGTCCACGCATCATCTCAGAAAGTGGAACCATCGTCCTAAACCTTAAATGACTCAACGGCCTATCCGTGTTATCAAGATTCCCCTAGAATTATCACTATTTTTGATGAAGGGGAACTCAAATTCCAGGTTCATCAGAACCACAAGGTCCTTGATATGTTATAATAGCGTAGATACCTTATAGTAACAATACATACAGGAATGCATATAGGAAGATGGTGATAACATGAGCATGTGGGAACTGAGAAATGAGGTGCAGTCACCGCGGGACTTGGATGCTGAGGCCCAATTGATGGGACCAAGAGCTTCTTAACCTGTACTCAAAATTTCATTAGCCATGATATAAAGATGCATAAAGCATACTCAACAACATTGATTTGAATTTGAGAATTTTTGGATTTATTTGGATTTTTCTTTTTTTTCTTTTTTTTGAGAGAATTTTTTATTGGAGTTTTTTTTGTTTTTTTTGAATTTTGAGAATTTTTATTGGAATTTTTGGAATTTATTTGAATTTTTATTGGATTTTTGAGAATTTTTTTGAATTTTTATTGGATTTTTTTGGAATTTATTTGAATTTTTATTGGATTTTTGAGAATTTTTTTTAAATTTTTATTGGATTTTTTTGGAATTTATTTGGATTTTTATTGGATTTTGGAATTTATGCAATGTACAGACTCAGGAATGTATAGACTTAGCAGTGTATAGACTTATGAAATGTATAGACTTAGGGATGTACAGACTTAGCAGTGTGTGGACTTATGAAATGTATAGACTTAGGGATGTACAGACTTAGCAGTGTGTGGACTTATGAAATGTATAGACTTAGGGATGTACAGACTTAGCAGTGTATGGACTTATGAAATGTATAGACTTGGCACGTACAGACTTAGTAGTGTATGGACTTATGAAATGTATAGACTTGGTGAAGAGAATATGGATGTATAGACTTGGATGGATGAAATGTATAGACTTGGTGAAGAGAATATGGATGTATAGACTTGGGGATGGGATGTAATGTGTAGACTTGGTGAAGAGAATATGGATGTATAGACTTGGTGAAGAGAATATGGATGTATAGACTTGGGGATGGGTAGAATGTACAGACTTTAGAACTTTGCAACCATGATGCTTAAACTTATGCAAATACTTCCAGGCTTGCACAACCTGTACGTCTGCACTTCAAAGCTCAAAAGATTATTAGCACAAAATATGATCATAAGTGCTTGATATAAACAATTTAATCATGACATGACAGCACTTAAGTTCATGAGAACTTAAGATATTAGAAAGCAGCTCCAAAACATAAGCTCAAAAAATGACGACCCTTCTGGTCGGCGTCAAAACAAGAAAGGACGACATTCACTGGGGCGTTAATTACAATAAAGGTTTAACTTGGAATCGGAATGCAAATGACGCCCTCCCTGGAGGCGCGGGATAAATGACGACCCTGAAGATGTCGTCAATTTAACAAATGACGCCACAAAGCACGTCGTTAATTAGCTGTTTTCGTTTCCTGCTTGGAGTTAAACTTCCAGCAAATCATTTTTATTCAAACACAAACCATGCTACCCGTTAACGTTCAAAACACTATAAATTGGGCAACTGCTGGAGTTTCCAAACATCAGAACACATAGCACCGAGGCTATTTTCGTTAAGCAGACAGGGGAACTAGCCAGAAGAATAGCAGTAGCAGAACAAGTAACACTATCAGAAGGATGAACCAGCTAATGCATCAAAGGCTTTCCAAGAGGCCAAGGATGAGTATTCCAAGCATTTGTGAAGTACCGGGCCATATCAGTGGAAAAATCATCAACAGCCAAGTAAGTGTTCTTTGTGTTTGAAGCTTTTATTTCGTTCTATCTTTCTTTCTTTTCAAAATTTCTGATATTATTCTCTCTTCCTTCCTTCTTTTTATGTTTTATGTTTTCAGGATTACCCCATTATTCCTGGTCCAAGAAGATTTCTGAAAATCAAATGGCTTCCATTATTGCTTTCAAAACTTTCATTAGATATGAAATCCTTCCTCTCTAGATGGAACCTCCTTGGCCTCATCACCCATGCCACTCATTACAATGACATCCACCTTGATTGGGCTTCAATTGGAGCTCTTATAGAATTATGGCACCCTCATACTCACACATTCCTCTTCCCGACCTTTGAAGCTACCATACTCCTAGAAGAAGTGGAGATGCTATTGGGTTTGAAAAGGATGAAGCAAGGAGAGGAATCAAGGATGGCTCATATGACCAAGCCCATACAAGCCCATGACATGCTCATGAGTCTCGTCCAAAGTCCAAATTTGGTGAATCAAATGAAGGCCAATAAGGGAATCAACCTTTTGAAGTTGGCTTCGTGGGTATACAAAAACATGGACAAGGTTCAAGAAGATGAAGATCTTTTGGAGAGAGTGATGAAAGGGTTTGTCATATGTGTAGCGGGAGCTATATTATTCCCTTCATTGGAAGACCATTTAGAGGAGCAACACCTAAGTGCTATAGCTAGCATGTGGGAGGGGAAAAGAATAGGCGGGGCAATATTAGTCAACCTATACAACGGGCTCACTTCGGCTTCACTAGGACGACCCCTATTTGGGTCAATACTCCTTCTAGCTTGTTGGATAGATTCCCACTTTAAATTTGATCCATGTCAAGCAAACCAAACGGCCTCCAAAATCTTCTCCAAGAGCCCACTTTGGTATATGACAGATTCATTGGGTCTATGTGAAAGGGTGACCAATAGAGTTCCTAAGCTCAAGAAGAGGAATGAATGGAGGGATTACTTCAAATCAATGCCTAAGAGCAATTTCACATGTACACCGGGTTTTCTCAAAACCCAAGAACTTCGCTCAAGGTTATCCTCCGGCATCGAGCTCCGCTTAATTGGTGGGACCGACTTCTTCCTTTACAATGCACACCGGTGCCTCCCACAACTCGGGCTTCCTCGACATCTCTTCGAAGAACTTTCTCACCTTCCTCCAATCAAGAGAAGAGAACTATGCTCAAATGGAGATCATGAAGAAATCAAGACCATAATGGCTCAATGGAAGGTGGGACTTCTTCACAGATCCAAGACTCATGTTGAAGAAGAAGAAGACAAATGTAAAACTTATGTACTGGCTCTCAAAAAGATAAGGCCCACAGTGACTTAGAGAATGTAATCATGATTTCTTTTTAATGAAATAAAAATTCTATTCTTACTTGAACCAAAACAATGAATTAAAATGATCATCTCTTCCAATTTATGCAATTCTGTCTGATAAAAATGAGTTTCGGGCTTTCTATTCTTAACAGCGCCTCCATCAACGGTGTCTCTTTATGAAACCACGACTCAGCTAATGCCATCCATTACATTTCAAAACCACAATTGACGCCCAACAGTACTGGCGTTTCTTAATTAACGTCTTTATAGAAGGCGTTACTCAATTCAAATTTTCAAATTATCTTCAAAATAATTCCTTATTTTTTTTCAAAAAACACGCCTTACCTTAAGTCGCCTATTCAGAAATGGACGGCCGTATTTGTCGTCGTCAAATTAAAAGGGGCAATAATGACGCCCGATCACTTCAATTACTTCTCATTAATGCGCCTGACGACGATTGAAAATCCCCATGCAAAACACAAATGACATCTAGCCTCAGGCCTGTAGACACGCCAAAATTGATGCTATGTTGATCAAAACTCATGTCACCATGTAATGTCCCAAAGTGAACTTCAATATTTCCATAATACGAAGTTTTTCTAATTTTTGCATGTTTTTACGAATTTTCTTGGCATTTTTATAATTAACGACTTTATCTCGGACGTGTTTTAATTAACGGCCTGATCTTAGGCGCGTTTTAAAGAAAGGACGACTGGTGTCGAGAGCGTCAATTTCTGGTATTTTACGAGTCCCACCCAAATTGGAATCGAAAGAATTAACGTCCTGCATTAGGGCGTGTTTTTGATAAACGCCTTTCTCTCAGGCGCGATTTCATAATTTTCAAATAAGGAAGGCTTTTCTTACTAAAATTGAATCCAGGAATTGACGCCTTTTGTCCCAGTCGTGTTTTTTTATTAACGCCTTGAATCGGGTCGTCAATTTTAATTAACGCCCTTCTGAGGGTCGTCTCTCACCCTTCCGTATCCGGTTTAAACACAGCTTTCCTGGAGAGTTCCCTACCTTGATTAATCACCTTGCTCGATTAGGGAACTAGAGTCCTTGCCATTAATGATCATTGCCTATTCTTATCCCATTAGAATACGGTTTTGCACCCTATAATTAGCCCCCTGGGTTGAGCTCACAAAAGGTTGGATGCAGGAAGGAGGAGTTAGAGAGGAAAAGAGAGAAGCAGAGCAAGCAGAGCAGAGAGTTAGAATTAGCAGAACTATTGGTTCGTTAGCGTTACTTGTGTAGAGAGGAGAAAACCATAGTTTCTCTCCTTTCTTGTGAAGTCTTCTGCTCTTCCAGCGGTCATCCTCTTCCTCCTGCTGCACTAACCACAACTGTAGCATCAACGTGGTTTCCCTTTACTGTCGTCAGGAACAGCAGGGGCTTCTTTCTGTTTGTTTATCTTTATCATCTCATCATCGTTCTGTCGTTGTTCAGCATCATCATATAGTCTTCTCTTGCATTAGTTTTTCTTTGCATCTTCTCCCTTCCCTAATTCTCTTAGGGGTTTTAAAATAACCAAAAGGTGCACACTTTATACTTCACTTTCATCATCCTATTGTTCTTTTGAATTGATACTACACTCACGTTTGGCTGATCCCCTCTTTTCTTTACATGTTTGTGTCTTTGTTTAAGGGTAATCAAGAGGAAAACCCCCTTCATCGGCCGGCTGGTAGAAGGAGGAGGAAGGAATCTACATCCATCCCGCATCTTTATCTTCACCAGGTATTCGCGATCATGTTCTTTCTTCTTGAGGTAACCCCTCTGGCGATCACACTCCTTATTAGCACCACGTGCTCCCTCACACTCCCTTTTTATCATTCTCTCCATTCTTCATCTTCATACTATTATTATTATTTGTCTTAAAAGTGGATTCTCCATAATCTACAAATTGGTGATCACGGTGGGACAACCACTATTTTTCTGTTGATTACCCCTTTCCTATCGGCACCCACGTGTTCCCTTTCCCCTTTGGCACCCACGTGTGCCCTTTCCCTTTGGTACCCACGGTACCCCTCCCTTGTGCCCTACGGGCACCCTCCACTGTGCACACTGCACACTCCGGGATCAGCCAGTCCAGTGATTTTCCTAAATTAACGCCTTCTATGAAGGTGCTTTTTGAGTTAACGCCTTGATCCAGGGCGTCTTTTTTCTGTTTAACGCCTTCTTCCAAGGCATCTTTCATCGCGTCTCTTGTTTTTTTACTCTCTCTGTGAATTAGCACCCTTCTCTCCGGGTGTCATTTTATTGATTAGTGCCTTACATCAAGGCATGTTTTTCCTTTGATCGTGTGCACCACTCACATTTGACGCCCTCTGTCAGAGGCGTCCTCTTCACATATAGCGCCTCACACTAAGGCGCGGTTTTACACTGTCTGTGAGCGCCTCACAGTGATTCACGATAGCCGCACTATCGTCTCTTCCATTAGTAGCGACTGCTTCAGAGCCGTCTCTTTCCTCTGTGTTCACAGAGACTTGCTTCCTGTGTTTATTCATGCTGGATTGATTCTTACATTCATCATTTGATTATATTGGTGTGATTTGCTTATATTATTCTGCATTTTGTGGCATTGGGTTGAGAGACCTCCTCTCTCTACACTAGGATTCTACACACCTCTCTTGGAATCGGGATAACCCTCCATTGAGCATTCCGTCTCTTTGGACCGGAAATCCCTTTTCCAAGACCTCCGTAAGTCCCCGCACTCGTGGATTCCCTCACGGACGCCGGGCTGGTTGTACCTTGAAGTACACGGAGTTTAGATAGCCCACCATTGGTGAGGAGAGAGAAAGAACTTAGTTAACCCGGATATCACAACCGAAACTCACAACTAAGTTCTACACTACAAAGAGAGAGGATTGTACATCAATTTAATTCACCCTAATCTCAGACTTGAATCTAAAAGCTTGCGTTCATTACAACTTGTTTGCATAACTTGGTTGGATTGAGTGATTACTGCAATTATAATTCCTCCAAAATAAGCTTCTCTGCTTAAACATGCAACTCCGATCAGGTAAGATTATCAACATGGCAAGCTACGGGTACGCCTATGATGATGTGGAAGAGAATATTTTTGATCAATCTTATGAGGCACCCCTCCAGGATTCCATCTATCATGAGGGAAACCACCCTCCGTCTCAGGTTCATTATTCCCAAATTCATGTGGTTGACACCACAACTCACGAGGTTGAACCCTCTTCTCAAGCTTTACCATCCAATCAGAACACATCGGGGAACACCTCCCCTTCTTTCAACGTCAATGATTTAATTCATGCATTATCTCAATTGGACGATTCCCAGCGGCAGGCAGTTCAGGCCGCTTTGAAAGGGAAATTTGTTCCCTCTTCATCTTCCAATCCCCCTCCGGCCGTGAGTGGCCATCACGTTGTTAATGACCAGGCGGTCTTGCACAAACCCCCCTCTTGTCCACCAACGCCCGGTGCGGCCATGCCGGCCCAACAGGCAAGTTATTCCGCGGCTAGGCCCCAATTCTTTCAACCTCCCCAAATTCTAAGGACGCCTATGCCAAATACCTTCATTCCAAATTCGGTCCCGGTCGAGTCAGACACTAATGCTTTGCTTCTTCAAAAATTGGCTAGCATGGAAGAGCAACTCAACAAGGTTACTGCTTCCAAGAATGCTCTAGAGATCTCTCTACCTACATTACCAGTTTTTCACTTACCACCTTCTGAGATGCCGAATTTTCGGCGATACAATGGGACTGGCAATCCATTTATTCACTTGAAGGATTTTATGTATGAGACCTCTTTTTGGCAAGGCAACAAAGCCTCACTGGCTTATTTGTTTAGAAGATCCCTAGAGGGGCCAGCCCTCGAGTGGTTCTATTCCTTGGATCCGACGGATGCCAGCAATTTTGATGTGGTTCAAAGGAAATTCTTGCAGAAGTATAGGGACCGGGTTGGACCCTCTCTATCTGTTACGGACCTGGTTGCAGAGAAAATGAAGCCCAAGGAGGACTTCATCATATTTGCTGATAGATGGCGATCAATGGCCGAGAAATTGAAAGATACTTTGTCAGAACCGGAGTAGGTTAAAATGATTATTTCAAATGCAACCCCTCAGTTCCGGCATATATTAGCCATGAACAGATTGACCACCATGGAGGAGCTCTATGAAAGAGCTCGATATATTCAAACTCAGATGAAGGATTCACCCATCATGGGCATGTTCGAACCGAAACCACGGTTGGTCAAGAAAAATACAAATGTCAACAATAGCGGGCCCACGATTGAGGGCACCGTCATCAATGAGCAAGTTGGCGCGGTCGGCAACCCCACACCTTTTCGCCAATCTAACCCACGACCCCCGCCACCTCCACAACAAAACACCCTCTTCCACTCACCCCCACAACACCAATTTGCTCCTCAACCTTCCCTTGCTCCTCCACAAAACCAAACGCCACATGCAGATCCTTCAGCTCCGCAACAGTACCACCAAGTACCGCCACCCACCAACTATGGCCCGCAACAACAACAACAAAGGAGACCACTTGGCCCCAAAAGGGCCCATTATCCGCCATTGCCAGAAAGTCTCCCATATATATTTAATGCCCTGATGGCTGCTAATCTACTCATGCTACCAAAAGAAAGGACAGCGTGACCCGCTAATGTTGACACGTCCCGCTATTGTGTTTTCCACCGCTCCCCTGGTCATAATTCTGACCATTGCTTTCACTTCAAGGACTACATCTATGATTTAAATGACCAGGGTGGCCTTAATTGGGACGAGATGAGACAGTTCATCGCTGCTATGAAAGTAAGAAGGCCTCCTCGGCAATAGCAGGCTCAGCAGCCGCAGCAACCAGCTCCACCAGTACAACAGCAAGCTCCAGCACCTCAGCAAGATATGGGGATTGTCCACAACCCATTGCCGGAGCACCAAGCAAATCAGCATGTGAACCCAGTCACGTCTGTCCATGAAGTAGAGAGAAGGCAGGGATGGCACGAGGAAAACGCCTCTATCGGGGCATTCAATCATAATTCAAATCAACCTCCGCGCCTTTTGCGCACACTTCCTTCTTCTTCTACCCCTCAAGTAGGTCGCTCCCTTTTGCGCCCCGTTAACCCATCTGTCCCCACTAATTCCTCATCCTTGCCAACCCGGTCTCTCCTTACCCGTCCACCATGACCACTGCCTCCGACGCAGCAAACTCCATCATTCGCCACCGATCCTTCACCGTCACCATCTAGGCCACTCCTCATTCGCCCGGCACCAGCACCGGTTACATCCACTACCATCACTCCTCCGCCGGCAAGGACACCTCCACCATCAGCTCAGCCACCATTTATACCCCGAACCCTCCTTGTTCAATCCGCTAGCACTTCCCACACTCGGGCACCCCTTCCTACTCCTACGCCTCCTACGGGGGCTGCCTTGTCGAATTCCTCACCGATTTCTTCTTCAAACACTCCTCCACCAATTTTCAATGCTAACACACCTTCTTCTTCCAATTCTCCCTCCATCCTTGCCCCGACAGAGGCGCGTCGAACCATGGCACCGCTCCGCAGTGGACGGATGTTCCAGCGCATCTTTCCCCAGAGAGAGCTTGAGCCCGCACAGGGGCCAAATGAACAAGAACAGGAGCAAGAGTCCGTGCCAGGCACTCAATATGATTTACTGAAGCATCTTGACCGAACTCCAGCAAGAATCTCTATTCTAGAATTGATTAAGAGGTCAACCACTCATCAATTGGCTTTAAAGGAATATTTACAGAAAGTTATGGTCAATGAGGACATCCCTGCCGAGCAGATAACCACAGTCTTGACGCCCGCTAGCAGTCAGCCGGTAATTACTTTTTATGAACATGAACTGGCACCTCAACCGGCAAGAAAGTATGCTTTATGCATCACAGTGGATATCAATAAGGTGGCAGTAAAACAGTGTTTGCTGGACACTGGGGCATCCATCAATGTATTACCGCCCACCACTTTGAAGATGTGCGGCATTCCAGAAAATCAGATTCGGCCATCTACCATAACAGTCACAGCATACGACAATACTAAGAAACCTCCTTTGGGCATGATAACATTAAAGGTTAGTCTGGGTCCAGCAACAATCACAGTCGATTTTCACATTTTGGATATGGATCCAACATTCAATGGCATCTTGGGTCGCCCCTATATTCAACAGTTAGATGCAGTGCCCTCTACAAATCACCAATGCCTCAAGTTTCCACACAAGGGCCGCATTATCAAGGTGACTAGCATGCCGATCCTGCCTGATGAAGACATACACCTAGCAACGTCAGTTCCTTCTATTTGGCCTTCCAATAAACCGTTGCTATCAGTGCTGGATATCCCTCACCTACGGCCGATGCCACCCGAGACAGTTACAACAGTTGCCATGACACCCCTAACTTCCAAGGGGAAGAAGAAGAAGAACACAATGAACACCCCAGGATGGAATATTTTGATGAGAATGGGGTACCAGGTCGGCAAAGGCCTGGGTGTCAATTGTCAGGGCAAAACTAAGCCTGTCAAGCCACAAAGATTGATTGCCCAAGGCGGTCTAGGCTACAAAGGGCTGAGCAAAGATGAAAATGCACCATGGGCAGTCATGACATCCACTCTGAAGACGGATCACCAACCGCTTACATGGACATTACAGACACATTTTATTAAAGGTGGCGTCCAAAATAATGAGCAGACTACAATAATCACTTCCATGTTAGACTGTCAAGATGTTCATTCTAGACAGTTTGCTCGACATATTGCTCCACTAGTTACATACAAAGCCCTGGAATCTCTAAGGCCTGATAAGAGAAGGAAAATAGATGATCCAGAATGTGACTGGTATAGATGGTTTGATATGAATGACATCACTATTGCCTTAAGCCGTCTCTTCATGCCGACAGATCCGGATTGGCCGCCACTGATCCATGACTTGATTGAAAAGCATGTTGTGATAACAGACAAGAGGCAGCTGCTGAGTGATTATACAGACACTAGAGAGCCTGATGTACCATATGAAGAAGGATTTACAATAGACAGGCTGTGGGCCGGCCTTTTCTCTCTCACTTCTATGCATCCGTCTCTTCTTTCTTCTCTGCATTCTCAATTATTTTCTCACGTGCCGAGACTGCCTCCGATCATGATCAGCTTTTCTCCAAATTCAATGCAAGTCTCTCTTTGAATTCCCCCCTTGCTCCTCGAGTAATTTTCCAAACTCTCCATCACACCCCCGCGTGGGTCGTCTTTGATTCAATCTTTCTCCAATCTTTCAATCTCCCCCCTCCTTCTATTCTCCCTTCACACTGCTTTCTTCTTGAAAATAAAAATAAAAATGAAGATAAAGATAAAAATGAAAAAAAAACACCAAAATACCAACTCTTCAGTTCTCCATCTCTGTTGAGGAGACTTCTTATCTCTCTTTTGAGTGTGTCCCGACCCAGGGGCCACTCTTCCATGATTCATTGGTAAATCTTTTCTCTTCCTCCGGTGAGGGGTCTTCATCTGTATCACCTCATGTATCCACTTTTTCACCTCCTTCCTTCAACCAAGCTAGTTGCTCTTCTTCTTCTAATAATAAAATCCATGGGGTAGTTTCACATAGGAAATCCAAGGGTAAGCAGATTCCCCGTAGATTTTTGTTGGATTTAGCTAGAAGGTGCCAGGCTTGTTCAGCCCTTCCCGAATTTGTGGAGAATCCGATTATCCTGCCAGAGTTAGAATACGAGGATACTGATATTTCTTATGAGGGTTTGGGTGCCTATGAGATCATGAATGATGAAGACCCTGTTGAAGAAGGGGATGAAAGTTATGAAGAATATGAGGACGAGGCTGATGCCCTTGCTAGTGGCATGAGAAGATTTGACGAACCATCAGCCTCAGTAGAAGAGCCTACCAAAGAAATAAATTTGGGTACGGAAGAAGACCCTAGGATTGTCCTCATCAGCAAGAATTTGCCGCCTGCCGAAGAGGAGGCGCTTATTTTAGTACTTCAAGAATACAAGGACACGTTTGCGTGGAGTTATGAAGATATGCCTGGATTAGACCCTGCGCTCATTGAACATCGGCTTACACTTAAGCCAGGGTCTGTCCCGATCAAACAACGGTTGAGACGTTTCCACCCTAACATGGCTTTAAAGATGAAAGAAGAGGTCGACAAGCTTCATAAGGCTAGATTTGTTAGAGTTGTCCTCTATCCGAATTGGGTGGCTAACATCATCCCGGTCATGAAGAAAGATGGAAAGGTTCGGATTTGTATAGACTTTCGGGACCTCAACCGTGCGTGTCCTAAAGATGACTTCCCCCTCCCTCATATTGATGTTTTGATTGATAATACGGCAGGATTTGAGACTCTCTCCTTCATGGATGGTTTTTCGGGTTATAATCAAATTCGCTTGGCTAAAGAAGACCAAGAGAAAACGTCATTCACTACACCATGGGGTACTTATTGCTATGTGGTCATGCCTTTTGGACTCAAGAATGCTGGAGCCACCTATCAGAGGGCTATGATGGCATTTTTTCATGATATGATTCATATTTATATTGAGGTGTATGTGGATGACCTGGTAGTGAAATCAAGAACAAGGATTGAGCATCCTGGGGTTTTAGCTAAAGTCTTGCAAAGATCACGAGAATATCAGTTGAAAATGAACCCCAAGAAGTGTGTATTTGGTTTTTCATCAGGGAAGTTGCTTGGATTTATTGTCAGCAAAAGAGGAATTGAAGTTGATCCCAATAAGGCAAAGGCCATCAGAGATATGCCTCCTCCCAAGAATTTGAAGGAAGTTCGAGGATTAATCGGGAGGTTGCAATTTATCCGCCACTTTGTCTCCCAGCATTCACAAAGATGTAGGCCGTTTTACGAGCTTACTAAGCCGGGGGTCAAGTTTAATTGGGATGACAAGTGTCAGGCAGCTTTTGACGGATTGAATAATTATCTGGCCAATCCTCCTGTCCTGAGGCCGCCAATTCCGGGGAAACCACTTATCCTCTATGTTTCTGTCCTAGATGACTCTGTAGGTGCTGTCCTAGCTCAAGTGGATGAAGAAGGGAAGGAGAGGGCAACATACTACTTGTCTAAACTTCTCAACCCTTGTGAGCAAAGGTACTCAGCCATGGAGAAGACTTGCGCTGCTTTAGTCTGGGTAGTTTAGAAGTTAAAACATTATTTCTTAGCTCACGAGGTTCACCTCATTGCTCGCATGAATCCGATTAAATTCCTTCTTGAAAAATCTGTCCTTACCGACCAATTGGCACGCTGGCAAAGTTTTCTTTCTCAATTTGGCATCACTTACATTCAACAGAAAGCAATCAAAGGTTATGCCATCGCCGAACATCTTGCTCACCACCCTCTCCCTCGATTTGATCCTGTCAATTCAGAGTTTTCAGATGAAGAACTAATGTCCATTAATCAACCCCACGATCCTATGTGGACATTACATTTTGATGGAGCTCTAAATTCCAAAGGAAGAGGGATCGGCATGGTTCTTTTAACACCAGAAGGGGTCACCATCCCATTTGCTGCTCAGCTCACTTTTCCTGTCACGAACAATATAGCTGAGTATGAGGCCCTATGGTGTTACCCAATTACGAATCGTGGGTGACAGTCAACTCATTCTACGCCAGGTGCTTATCAAGTGCCGCACTATCAATCCTAAACTTAAGCCCTACCAGGAACTTGCTTCAGCTTATGCCAAACTCTTCACCAAGTTGATCTTCGTCCATGTCCCTCGAAGCCAGAACATCTTAGCTGACGCTCTTGCCTCTTTGGCCTCTGCTTTAGTCTTTCCTCCCCAACGAGATTTTCACGTTCCTCTCATTCATCAGCGTGACACTCCAGCTATTAAGGATCATGCATTCCTCGACATTAGGGACGAGGTGCTCGAGAAGGTCAGGCGGAGTGAAGCTCTTAAAGGCAAAGAGGTCATGTTGTTAGATTGGGAAGAAGAATTGGCTGCTGAAGAGAAACCTTGGTATTATGAGATTGCCAGATATTACAATGATCAATCCTATCCCGAAGAAGCCACTGTGGAAGAAAGGAAAGCAATCAGAAGAGTAGCTCAACGGTATGTTTTGGTTGGAGGTGTGCTCTATAGAAGAGGGCTCACGGGTGTTTTATTAAGATGTCTCGACGATGATGAATCCTGGAAGGTCGTAGAAGAGGCGCATTCAGGAGTGTGTGGTGGTCATGTGAACAGCCAGATGCTAGCTAAGAAGATCCTTAGGCTAGGCTTCTATTGGCCAACTCTAGAAGAGGATTGTTCCATCTATGTTCGAAGGTGTGTTAAATGCCAACTGCACGCCGACAAGATTCATTCTCCTACTTCTTCACTCCATCCTATGTCCTCCCCATGGCCTTTCTCCATGTGGGCTTTCGATATCATTAGACCTCTTGGTGACTCGAACCTCCTCACGAAGCAAAAATCATTCATCCTCACGGCAACATAGTACTTCACCAAGTGGGCGGAAGCGGAAGCATTCGTGGAGATCAAAGCATCAACCGTCTGCAAATTCATAATGAACAATATCATCGCCAGATTCGGCATCCCGAGTACCATCGTCACCGAAAATGGACCTCAATTCATCTCTCAAGAGCTCAAGGATCTCTGCAACAGGTATAACATTGCATTGCATCATTCTTCTCCCTATTATCCACAGGGCAATGGCCAGGCAGAGGCAACTAATAAAACCTTGATCAAAATTGTTAAAAAGACGTGTGAAGCTAATAAATTCTCAGATTGGCCAGACAAGTTAGTTGAAGCTCTCTGGGCTTATCGCACTTCCATTCGTACCCCCACTGGGCAAACCCCTTTCGCCCTTACTTATGGAATGGAAGCGGTAGTCCCTTATGAGATTCTTATTCCATCTTTGCGAGTACAATTGGACAAGGAATTCTCTATTGATGTGCGTCGTAATTCACTCCTTGCCCAATTGGAACTCCTGGATGAGAAGAGTCTGATCGCCGCTGAGAATGCGCGTGTTTATCAAAATAGGCTTTCACGTTTTTATCAAAAGAAAGTAATTGAGAGAAAATTCAAAGTCGGTGAGATGGTAATTAAGAGAATTTTTGTAAAATTTGGTGGGCCCTGTTCAAAACTTCAACCAAACTGGGAAGGCCCCTTTGTTATAAAAGATGTTTATCCTGACAATGCTTATAAACTGATTAATGCTGAAGGAGAAGAACTAACTCATCCTTGGAACGGGCTGTACCTTAAGAAATACTACCCCTAATTCAAAATCTAAAAAAAATAGAAATCTTCAAAATCCAAAAATATATATATATACATTTCCAAAATCCAAAAAAATATATATATTGAAAAATTTTCAAAATGGTTGCCATGGTTGCGAGGACGCAAGGTCTGAAGGGTCAAAATTCCGAATTCATTCATCAGTCTTGTTAAACTTAAAATGGGGTCGACACCTACACACACCACACGCTTATTCTTGAACTCAAGCGGTGCAAAGTCTGATGGATGGTCAAAACCTGACTAAAGGTGAAGACAATACCCATTCTTTTCTTCTTCGGCCCATAAGGGAGGAAGGGAGGTCTCGGGGTAGACCCGCCAAGCCTGCCTGCCGCCTTAGTAGGTGGAAGTCAGGGCCCAAAAGGGAACAAAAATGCCACAAAAGCCCAAGTACAATTAGGTTTTTTTTTATCAATGCAAATCAACTTCAAAGTGAAAGTCAAATTGTGAAAAGAAGAGTATGTCAAGAGGGCAAAGTCCCCGCAAGGAGAACCTTGGGCGTATGCATGCAATATGAAAGAGGCAAAAGGCAACAAAATTTCCCTATGCCAACGACTGAACCCCAACAGGCATAGGGTAGGGGAGGTAGTTTTGCCTCAGGCTTCTCAGAGTCCCTTGTGGGCTTCCTTATATTTTCTTCCATCTCTTCTTGGTGGTAAGTCATAAACCAGCATGATGGTTGAGACTGACCTAGGAAATTGCACCACGCGAGATCTTGTGTATAAGTTCAATCATTAGCACGTGGACCCTCTTTTGATTATGCAAGAAAGATTAATGAATCCTAAATGGTGGCCTGGTAGGGCCCAGAGCCCTCGCAGCCTTGACAAACCCAATTTGGAACGGCTAGCTGGGTCCTCAAGTCTGACGCTCCTCTGACGCTCGTAGCCACTCCTAGGTAACGGCTCGCTGGGTCCTCAAGTCTGCCAGCTCACGCTCACGCGCTGTCACCTGCTCCTGGTACTGGGCACGCTCTGACTGCTGTAGCTCATGGTGACGGGCACGGTCTGCCAGGTGCTCCTCTCGCTCTCGCGCACGCTCTCTCTGCTCCAGCTCAAGAGCGACCTGCAGCTCCGCTATGTCCTGAGGCAGCTCTCACGCCGCCTCAAAGCCCTCTCCAGCTTCGCGATCCGCTGCTCACAGATCGCCAACTCCGCCCCAGCTAGGGAAGCCCGGGTATGAGCCGCCTGTAACTGTGTAGTCTGCAAACAGGTAAACAAGTCATCAGTTCCACATTTAATGCAATAATTTAGCAATTTATGAAATGAATGCATGGTTAAAAGTAAAACTCACCCGTGTGGCCATCGCCTGCTGGCCCTCCTCGATGCAAGTAAGAGCGGCTCGAAGCTCCTCCGTTTGTAAAACACCTTTTTTATCAACACATAATAATAAATAATTGAATGAGGTCTGAGTTTTTGAAACTTACCCGTGAGGCGAGGTCGCGCTCTGTCGCCTCGGCCCGTGCCACTGCCGCTGCTAGCTGCTCCGCTAGTGCAGTCGCCTCTACACTAGGCCCTCTCGAGCTGGAGGCCTCCCCCGCATCTCTCCCTGCTGCTCCCTGCTGGGCACGCTGCATTCATTAAGATTGTCAGTTGCTAATCATCAACGATTCATTCATTTGCATAAATTTAACACTCACCAGGGTCTCAAGGTCCGCCCGTGTGGTGGCCAGCTGGTCCTCCAGGCTGTGTAGGTGGGCCTGGGCATCCATCGCTGCTATGTCTCGTGCATCCTACATCCATTACATATTAGTCACATGATAGATGCATAAGCATTTGCATTCAATTTAGAAATAAGTGCATTCATACATACCCCTAGGACCCTCATCTGGGGTCGACCGGTGTAAACCTCCCAGTACCGCCGAAGGTACTCAGAGCTGTCAGTCGCCTGGGAGGTGACTCGGGTCCCACCTCGCCGCCGGTCGGCATACTGGTCCTCGAACCGCACCCTCCAGTCGATCACCTTCGTGCGACCGCACGTCTTCTTCCCGATCCCTCGCGGCTCTCCAACTTCTACCCACTCCTGGTGTAGGCCCAGGGTCCTCATCACCAGCCTAAACTGTAGTGGCTCAATCTCACTCAAGCAATGAACCCAAAGCTCATGCTCGAAGCGAGGTCGGCCCGCTACGACCCACAGCTGGCCCTCGTCGGTCATCCCCTCACAAGACCTCCATCGCACCTGCATCCATAAACATACATTCATCATCATCATCATATTTCGCACAAAAATAAAAAAAAATCGCATAACATTCATCATGTGTACCAGTGATGGAGGGAAGTCTCGGAACTCCCTCCATAACACCCACAGCTCGTAAGAGAGTGGGGCTCCGAAGACTACCGGTAGCCAGCGCCGTGCTAGAGGGAAAGATCCCTCACCTCCAGGCCGTGGGTCGACGCGTCCCATCGGCATGTACAGATGGCTCCAAACCTGCATCCATGCATTGCATTAGCGAGGCATTCACATGCATAAAGTAAAAGAAAAGAAAGAAAAAAGATGTGCATACCTGAAGAAAAGGTGAGAAGTCGCTGACAGTCGTCTCTCGACCTGTCCCCATAGACAGGTCGGCTATCAGGTGCGCCAGCAGCGCTGCTCCCCAGGCGTATCTGCCAACTCCCTCCAAGTCCTCGAGGATCTCTAGGAACCGGCAGTTGATGACATCGCCCTTCGTGCCGAGCAATAGCCTCCCAAGCATCAAGAATAGGAACCTCCTCAGGTCTCGGTCTGCCCTCTCCGTATCGGCTGGGTCCTGGCAATAGCCTGCCCTAGCCCCATCGGTCAACCTCTGAGAAGACTGCTCTAAGGACTCCCCAGATCTGTGCCTAGCATCTCCTAAACCCATCACTGTAGTCAGGTCGGTGCGGAGGATAGTCCTGCACTCGCTAGGTGTCTCATAGACCATCTCTAGCCCTAGCAGCCTCTGGGTAAGCTCAGTATAGTCAGGGTAGGTGATCCCGCTCACTACCTCACCATCTACCCTCAACCCTGTGATCCTAGCCACATCCTCTAGGGTAGGAACCATATGCCCTTATGGCATCAGGAATGCCCGGCTACTCCTATCCCATCTCTCCCTCAAAACCTGGATAAGTGCTAAGTCAGGCCTAATGGGCTCTATGCTAAGGAAGGCCCCGAACCCCATAGCATCTACCCTGGCTCTCTGGAACTCGGGGAGGCCGTAATATGCTGCCCGGACCATGACCCAGGAGATCCGTGTCCTCATCAACCCCTACATGCATAAAGAAAGAAATTTGGCTTAATTATTTTGATTATTCTTGAGGAAGTTCACTTAATTGCCTTGGTTTGAGATTATGATGTTTGATTTAATTAACGACGGCCCTTGGGTCGTGGTTTGTTTAATTGGCGCCCCTGAGGGGGGCGTGGTTTCTAAGTGAGCTTTGAATTTACGACCTGCCCTAGGTCGTTGTTTATTTAAGAGACGCCCCTGTGGGGGGCGTGGTTTTGTGGTTAATTTCTAATTTCCTAAAGATTTTTCAATTGGCGCCCGTCCCAGGGTCGTCATTTGTTTAGGTAACGCCCTTGTGAGGGACGTTTTTTGAAAATGAACTTTTAGTAATTTCTGGAATAAAATGAATTGACGACCACTGGTTTGGTCGTTCTTTGTTGAATTGACGCCCCAGTGGGGGGCGTTGTTTTCCAGGGTTTTCAAAAATAATTAAAGGACAGCATGCGAAACAATTCATGGCAATGACATTTAAAAATAATTGAAAAAGAAATGCATGGAAATTAACAGCATGGTTGATATAAAAAATGATAATTTAAATGGACGACATGCTGCAAGGCGTGTTTTCATGAGGTTAATTATTTCGTAGAAAATAAGTTGAATTGACGACCCAGGTCTGGGCGTCTCTCTGTTAAATCGCGACACCCATGAGGGCGTCTTATTTCTGAGTTTCAGGTTTTCCAGCCCGAGGGCTATGGAAATGGAATAAAAATGAAAATAAAATTACAAAAAAATGGAAAGAGGGGTTGGGGGCCTACTTTGTGTCTCCTGGGTTCTGCTAATCCTCCCCGGAGTTGGGGCTGTGGCTGCCGTGGCCGACGGAGTCGGCCGGGGCGAGCAATGGCCGCTGCCGTGGCCGGCGGTTCCTCATTCCCTTCTTCCCCTCCTTGTTCTTCTTCTCCCTCTTCGCCTTCGTCTTCCTCTTCTTCACTTTCATCTTCTTCATCTCCCACGGCCTCGTCGTCGTCGTGTTCTCCCTCGTCGTCGGTCACCACCGTCGGTGCCTCCTCGGCCGCCGCGGGGGGAGCCTCCTCCTTGACATGGGCGTGTTCTCCCTCCAAGTCCACAACCTCCGGGGTCGAGACCCTTTGTCTTTTTTGGCCACCGCCGGCCATTGCTTAGGGCTAGGGGGTGAGAGGGTTTGAGAGTATGAGAGAGAGATAGGGAGTGGAAGAGGGGTTCGGTTAGGGTTGCAGTGGGAGAGAAGAAAGAAAGAGGGATCTGGACGAAGGAAGAAGAAGAAAGGAGGGAAAGTAAAACTGAATGGTCGAAAAGAATTAACGCCTAAGGGGAAGGCGTTTCTTGTTAAAAGATGACTGTGCTGATAGGCGTTACCTATAGAAGAGACGACGATACTTGAGGCATTAATTATATTTGCATGGGGAACGGTAGAGGTCGTCAGAGGCATTTAATGGGAATTGATTGACATGATGGGAATAATGATTACTATTTTTGATTAACGACGTGTCTGAAGGCGTGGTTTACATGAAACGTGGCTTACCCTAAGGCGTTATTTTCGGATCTTTTAACGAATACTTTTTGGAATTTGAATCGAATTAACGCCTTGTTTTAAGTCATGATTTAGTTAACGCCTATTGATGAAGGCGTCAATTTCGAGAGCCGGTTAATGAGAAACAACATACACTGAGGCGTCACTTTGGGAATTGACGGCATTGACTAAGTCGTTATTCAGAGCAGAATCACAGATTGTTGGAAGAATTGATCAGAAATATTGTAAATTGGCTCAAATCAGAATGTTATTATTGATTTATGGATGAAAAAGATTACATTGCTCTAATGAGTCATTTTGGGCCTCAAACTTACCAAGGCTATTACATATGATTTCCATTGATCGCTGTCTTCTTCCATGTTCTCCACAGGTTGATAAGTCTTGCAGATTTTCCACAAAGCTTGGACTGTAGTAGACTCTTCTCCATCTCCATTGCTGCCGGTGTCCCGTGTCTTGATGGGAGGGAGATGGGACACGTCTTCAAAGAGCCGCCGTGGGAGCCCGAGTTGAGGAAGGCATCGGTATGAGTTGTATAGCATGAATTCTGAAGCACCTATGAGTCTAAGGTCCGTCCCGCGGGAGAATCGTGCGCGGAGTTCTTGAGCTTTGAGTAATCCCGGGGCGCATGTGAAAATGTTCTTTGGCATTATTTTGAGGTGTTCTCTCCATTCCACTCTCTTCTTAATTTGAGGAATCCGGTTCACCACTCTATTGCTTATCCCCAATGAGCCGGTCAATGTAAGAAAGTGGGCTTTTTGAGAAGATTCTTGAGGGTTGTTGGGCCGTCTCACATGGATCAAACTTAAAGTGGAGATCTACCCAACTAGAGAGTGCTAGCATGCATCCATAAATCGGTCTCCCCATTGCCGCCGAGGTGAGCCCGCTATAGAGATAGGCTAATATCGCCGTTCCCACTCTCTCTCCTTCCCAAAGGCTAACTATTGCACTTAATTGGGATTCATCCAAGAAGTCTTCCGTGGAGGGGAACAAGATTGCTCCCGCCAAGCACACCACGAAAGTCTTTGCCACTTGTTCCACTTCTTCATCTTCTTTAGCTTGATCGGATCGTTTGTACACCCAAGAAGTAAGCTTGAGGAGATTGATTCCCTTGGTAGTTTTGATTTGGTTCACTAAGTTTGGGCTGGGAATTAAATTTGTTAATAACTCATGTGAAGAAATTTGCCTTGGCATGATGGTCATCGTTTCCTCATCTCCTTGTTTCATCTTCTTTAAGCCCAAGATCATCTCTAATTCCTCTAATAGAATTGTGGCTTCAAAGGTTGAGAATAAGAATGTATGGGTGGAAGGATGCCATATCTTAGCTAAAGCTCCTATAGCTGCCCAATCAAGATAAATTTGATCATAGTGTTTGGCATGGGTGACTAGGCCCAAGAGGTGCCATCTAGATAAGTAGACCCTCATGCCTGAAGAAAATTTGGAGAGTAAGAGAGGCAGCCACTTGATTTTTATGAACCTCCTTGCACCTGGAATATTGGGATAAGCCTATGGAAAGGAGAAAGAAAAGGAAAAGAACAGAGAAGGGATGAGAAGCTGAGGAGAAGGGAAACAGAGAACAAGCCATTAAAGCTTTTTGCATACCTGGTTCATGGTAATCCAATTGCTTAAGTGCCCGTTGATCTCAGATAGTCTGAGAGTGGAAGTCTTTGATCTTTTGATAGCTCTCTCCATCTTCTGAGGCGATGGATGTCTGCAGAGATAACTCTAACAATAGCACCTGTGAACGAAAAGCAGAGAGGAGGAAGATTGTTTGATTGATTGTCGAAAGATCCTTTCTTTTATAGGAGTTCGGAGGGTCTTGGGGTTGAGAGTAGAGTTCGAATAAGAATGGGCTTAGGCTTCGATTCAGAGACGGAACCGTATTGTTAATTAACGACATGGGTCAGGGCGTCTCTTTTTGAATTGACGACTTTATATGAGTCGTGTTTTATTTAGCGCCTTCCTGGGGGGCGTCTCTTTCTTGAAATCTCAGTGCAATTAATGCCTTCATGCCAGTCTCCTTTCATGCTTTTGATGCCATGAACTCCAGTCGTTATTTTGTTGGTTTGCATTTTTAATTCCTCCGTATATCTTGATGAACTTAAGTGCTATCTTTTAATTGGAGTTATTTGTGATTAAGCACTTATGATCATATCATGCTTTGAATTGAGGATTATTTCTGAGGACTGGTGAATTTAGGTTGCAGGTTTTGAGGCGCTTGGATCACTCATGGGAGTAACATCATTCCATTCTTGTATTTCCTTCCTATAAGCATTGTTACTATATAGTATTCTACGCTATTATAGCATATCAAGGACCTTGTGATTTTGATGAACCTGAAATTTGAGTTCCCCTTCATCAAAAATAGTGATAATTCTAGGAGAGTCTTGATCACACGGATAGGCCGTTGAGTCGTTAAAAGGTTTGGGACGATGGTTCCACCTTCTGAGTTGATGCGCGGACAAACGGGCTTCGGCTTAGTGTCAGCTCAGAGATCTGGATACTTGACCAAATCTAGATGGGTTAACAATATTATCCTTGATTATTTTCTATTTTTAGTTTGTTTTATTTTTTTCCTTTTAGCCCAGCATGCATCATGTAGGACTTTGAGCTTCATGCTAAAAATCTTCATATTATGGCAATAATGAAGGTCACTCGTTCTTGATTAAGTTGACGTAAGATATTCCACTCCAAATCAAGTACTTTATTCTCTCTAAAGTCGCTCAGGCTAGTTCTTCGAAAAATGTCCCTTTGCTGGGTCTTCATCTCAATTCTCTTTATTTTTCTACAAATCCACCTTGGTTGTAGCACGTCCACATTGGCTAGTAAACGCTCTCCAATGGTGCCTCCCTGTCGTGCCCACGCGCACATTTTATGTTTTTAGTATAGTCTCCTTCATCCAGCAAATCGATGTTTTCTTGGAATCACCCGGAGTTGTCTCACTCAGAATCTCGGAAAGATTTCTAATGCTTCCTATCTGAAGCGTGTCACATCACACCTTGGCATCTACTTATCAGTTCATTCCACTTCATTACACTTTAGCTTCATTCCGTCTCACTCCCTTGCAAAGCAGACGCCAAGGCGGGGTAGCTGTAGACACGCCAAAATTGATGCTATGTTGATCAAAACTCATGTCACCATGTAATGTCCCAAAGTGAACTTCAATATTTCCATAATACGAAGTTTTTCTAATTTTTGCATGTTTTTACGAATTTTCTTGGCATTTTTATAATTAACGACTTTATCTCGGACGTGTTTTAATTAACGGCCTGATCTTAGGCGCGTTTTAAAGAAAGGACGGCTGGTGTCGAGGGCATCAATTTCTGGTATTTTACGAGTCCCACCCAAATTGGAATCGAAAGAATTAACGTCCTGCATTAGGGCGTGTTTTTGATAAACGCCTTTCTCTCAGGCGCGATTTCATAATTTTCAAATAAGGAAGGTTTTTCTTACTAAAATTGAATCCAGGAATTGACGCCTTTTGTCCCAGTCGTGTTTTTTATTAACGCCTTGAATCGGGTCGTCAATTTTAATTAACGCCCTTCTGAGGGTCGTCTCTCACCCTTCCGTATCCGGTTTAAACACAGCTTTCCTGGAGAGTTCCCTACCTTGATTAATCACCTTGCTCGATTGGGGAACTAGAGTCCTTGCCATTAATGATCATTGCCTATTCTTATCCCATTAGAATACGGTTTTGCACCCTATAATTAGCCCCCTGGGTTGAGCTCGCAAAAGGTTGGATGCAGGAAGGAGGAGTTAGAGAGGAAAAGAGAGAAGCAGAGCAAGCAGAGCAAAGAGTTAGAATTAGCAGAACTATTGGTTCGTTAGCGTTACTTGTGTAGAGAGGAGAAAACCATAGTTTCTCTCCTTTCTTGTGAAGTCTTCTGCTCTTCCAACGGTCATCCTCTTCCTCCTGCTGCACTAACCACAGCTGTAGCATCAACGTGGTTTCCCTTTACTGTCATCAGGAACAGCAGGGGCTTCTTTCTGTTTGTTTATCTTTATCATCTCATCATCGTTCTGTCGTTGTTCAGCATCATCATATAGTCTTCTCTTGCATTAGTTTTTCTTTGCATCTTCTCCCTTCCCTAATTCTCTTACGGGTTTTAAAATAACCAAATGGTGCACACTTTATGCTTCACTTTCATCATCCTATTGTTCTTTTGAATTGATACTACACTCACGTTTGGCTGATCCCCTCTTTTCTTTACTTGTTTGTGTCTTTGTTTAAGGGTAATCAAGAGGAAAACCCCCTTCATCGGCCGACTGGTAGAAGGAGGAGGAAGGAATCTACATCCATCCCGCATCTTTATCTTCACCAGGTATTCGCGATCATCTTCTTTCTTCTTGAGGTAACCCCTCTGGCGATCACACTCCTTATTAGCACCACGTGCTCCCTCACACTCCCTTTTTATCATTCTCTCCATTCTTCATCTTCATAGTATTCTTATTTTTTGTCTTAAAAGTGGATTCTCCATAATCTACAAGGCCGTCAAATCTAAAAGCCACGCCTTTCATCAAAGCGTCAATTTACCAATTCACGACACCAATCAGGGCGCTAATTATTCTCGACCATTAAACCCCACTTTCCCCCCTTTCTTCTCCTTCCTTCATTCATTTCTCCTTTCCTGCAAAACCCTAACCGCAACCTCCCAATCTAACTCTCTCTCATTCTCACTCTCTCTACCCTCTCTCCCTATGGCTGGCGGCGCTCACAAGCGGCTGAGGGTGTCTGCCCCGGCCATGGTGGACCTGGAAGAAGACCATGCCGTGGAGGAGCTTCCTCCCGCGGCGGCCGAAGAAGCACCGGCGGCGGCGGCCGGTGAAGAGGAAGAGGATTACGATGAAGATGGGGACCATGGAGAAGATGAAGGAGATGAAGGTGATGATGAAGAGGGAGAAGAAGGTGAGGAAGACGATGGTGAAGAGGGAGAAGATGAAGAGGGAGACGATGGAGGAGAAGAAGAAGGAGGAAGTGACGAGGGCCCGCCGGCGGCGACGGCGGCGGCACCCCCTCGGCCTGGGCAGCTCTGGCAACCACGCTAGCCACGGCAGCCCCTCCGTGGAGGGCTGATTGGGCCCAAATGACAGAAGGTAGGCCACCCACGCCCCATTTTTCATTTTGTTTTTATTTTATTTTCTTCCTTTCCATAGCTCTCGGGAGAGGGCAAACCTGTAACTCAGAAAAATGACGCCCCCAGGGGTGTCGTTAATTTAAGTAACGTCCTGGAATGGGTCATCAATTCCAATTAAATATTTTTCTTCGAAAAATGTTAATTCATGAATCACGCCCTGTAGCATGTCGTTATTTTAAATTTTATCATGTTTTGCCAACATGCTGTTATTTCCCTGTTATTTCATTTATTTTAAAATGTATGTGTTTCTGTTGTTTTATTTCCCACATCAGCAACCCTAAAACCCCAAGAAAACCACGCCCCCCATCGGGACGTCCATTATATAGGCAACGACCACTGGGATGGTCGTTAATTAGAATTTTTGCGCCCCCCCCAAAAGGGCGTTACTTAGACAAATGACGACCCAAGGATGGTCGTCAATTCAAAATTTTCTCAGAATTAGGTAATTAGCTCCAAAAAAATGCCTCTCATAGGGGCGTCTCTTAAATAATCAACGACCCAGGCTGGGTCGTTAATTCAATGAAGGCCCGCAGTCACCAGAAACCCTGTTGGAAGTAACGTCACCCTCAGGGGCGTCAATCATGAAAACCACGACCCAAGGTAGGTCGTCAATTAACCAACCAGCATATATTACAGTGAATGAACTTAAATAAATTTCCACGTGAAGATTTAAGCAAAAAAAGTTCTTTTTATATGTATGTAGGGGTTGATGAGGACGCGGATCTCTTGGGTCGAGGTCCGAATAACTTATTATGGGCTCCCAGAGTTCCAGGTCCGGATCTCTTGGGTCCAGGTCCGAATCTCTTGGGTCCAGGTCCGAATAGGATAGATGCTATGGGGTTTGGGGCCTTCCTGAGTATTGAGCCAGTGAGACCAGACCTACCTTTGATTCAGGTTTTGAGAGAGAGATGGGATAGGTCGAGCTGGGCATTTCTGATGTCGTGGGGTCACATGATTCCTAGCTTAGAGGATGTCACTAGGATTACTGGGCTGAGGGTAGATGGCGAGGCTGTGAGCGGGATCACCCTCCTTGACTATAGTGAGCTTACCCAGAGGCTACTAGGGCTAGAGACGGTGTACGAGACACCGAGCGAGTGTAGGACCATCTTCCGCACTGACCTTACCATAGCTATGGGATTGGGGGACTCTAGGCAGAGATCCAGGGAGTCTTTAGAGCAGTTTTCGCAGAGATTGATAGATGGGGCTAGGGCTGCCTACTGCCAGGACCCAGCTGACAGGGAGAGAGCAGATAGAGACTTTAGGAGATTTCTATTTTTGATGCTCGGGAGGCTGCTGCTTGGCACGAAGGGTGACGTCATCAACTACCGCTTCCTGGGGATACTCAAGGACTTGGAGGGCGTTGGCCGATACGCCTGGGGAGCAGCGCTGCTGGCGCACTTGATAGCTGACCTGTCCACGGGGACAGGTCGAGAGACGATAGTAAGTGGCTTTTCACCTTTTCTTCAGGTATGCATTTTCTTTCTTTTTTTCTTAATTTTTATATGCATGTGAATGCTTTACTAATGTGATGCATGAATGTAGATATGGAGCTACTTGTACATGTCGATGGGGCGTGTCGACCAGCGACCTGGAGATGAGGGATCTTTCCCTCTAGCACGTCGTTGGCTACCGGTGGTCATCGGAGCCCCGCTCGCCTACGAGTTGCGAGTGCTACGACGGGAGTTCCGAGACTTCCCCGCCTCACTGGTACGCATGATTAATGTTATGCATTTTTTTTATTTAGTAATTATGATGAGATGCATGATGATATGCATGTTTATGGATGCAGGTGCGGTGGAGACCCTACGAGGGGATGACCGACGTGGGCCAGCCGTGGGTCGTAGCGGGCCAACCTCGCTTCGGATATGAGCTTTGGGTTCATTGCTTGAGCAAGATTGAGCCGCTACGGCTTAGGCTGGTGATGAGGACCCTTGACCTACACCAGGAGTGGATCGAGGTAGGAGAGCCACGTGGGATAGGCAAGAAGACGCGCGGTCGCACGAAGGCGATCGACTGGAGAGTGCGGTTCTCCGACCAGTATGCAGACTGGCAGCGTGGCGGGACCCGGGTCACTTCACAGGCGACCGACAGCTCCGAGTACCTCCGACGCTACTGGGAGGTTTACGCCGGCCGACCCCAGATGAAGGTCTTAGGGGTATGTATGAATGCACTTATTTCTTAAATCAAATGCAAATGCTTATGTATATCTATTATGCGACTGATATGTGGTGAATGCAGGACGCATGGGATATAGTGGTGATGGACATGCAGACGCACCTCCATAGCTTGGAGGCCCAGTTGGCTGCCACATAGGCAGACCTTGAGACCCTGGTGAGTGTTTAAATTATCTATATGTAAATGAATTTTTTGAATTATTGATGATTAGCCACTGACGATCTTAATGAATGCAGCGTGCCCAGTAGGGAGCGGCAGGGAGAGAGACAGGAGAGGACTCTAGCTCGAGAGGGCCTAGTGCATAGACGTCTGCACTAGCAGAGCAGCTGGCCGGAGTAGTGACACGGGCCGAGGCGGCAGAGCGTGACCTCACCACACGGGTACGCCTTAAACCTCAAACTCAACCGTGCGTTAAATTATTTATGTGATATGCTCATGAGATTGTTGTTTACAGACTGAGGAGCTCTGGGCCGCTCTTACTTGCATCGCGGAGGGACAGCAGGCGATGGCCTCTCGGGTGAGTTATTTGTTTTCAGTTGTATATTGCCTATTTCCATGAATTATTGAATTATGGAACTGATGATTTGTTTACCTGTTTGCAGACCTCGGAGCTACAAGCATCGCTTACCCAGACTGCCCTGGCCGGGATAGAGTTGGCGATCCACGAGCAACGGGTCGTGGAGCTGGAGCGGGCCTTGAGGCGCCGAGAGGAGTTGCCTCAGGACGTGGCGGAGCTGCGAGTCACCCTCGAGATGGAGCGGAGAGAGCATGCTCGGGAGCGCGAGGAGCACCAGGCGGAGCGTGCCCGGGATCGTGAGCAGCACCAGGCGGAGCGTGCCCGAGATCATGAGCAGCACCAAGCGGAGCATGCCCGGGATCGAGAGGAGCGGTCGGCTTACGATCGGGAGCTTACAGCCTTGAGGGCCCAGCTAGCCGTTACACAGGAGTGGCTACGAGCGACCGAGGAGCGGCTTCAGCGAGGTCGGGAGCGGGCTCGAGCTGCAGGGTACACCTTCACAAGTTCTAATTTTGTGGCGGGTTCCTCTCTCTGGCAGAGGAGCGAGGCAGAGGAGCCGGCTCGAGCTCTAGCTACTTCCCGGGGGTCCATGCCCCCTCCACCAGTGCCTCGTCGGGAGGACGAGAGTGAGGCAGAGAGTAGGAGAGAGGAGGGTGGAGGCGAGAGTTGAGAGACTTACTTGTACTCCTCCACCCTCACACCTGTACTCAGATAGTTATGTATATATATATATGAGATTGAAATTTTTGTTACCTGAGCACTTGTGTAGTTGTGTACTTGTATCTTCTTTTCCTTCTTGCCTTTTACTTTTGCCCTGCGCTTGTAGTTCACACTTGAACAAACATGTTAATCCATCTGTTCGACTTGGCCCCTTGCTCAATGAGCAAGGGATGTCTTAACTGTGACCTTGATAATGGGTCAAGGGGCCAAGCCTTTAATCAATGAAGGCAAATGATAGATATAAAAATGCGCCATGCATACAGGCAAATGCTAACTGGAAACAAAGGGCTTGAAATTCCACAACCATTTTTTTGTTATTATTTATATATATATATATATATATTGTTTGTATTTTCGTTTTGAAAGTGGCGCCTTCGATAGGGTTGTTAATTTCGAAAAGAATGCCTATTCTAAGAGGCGTGAATTTTGATTTGAAAAATTTTTGTTTTGGAGGTAAGCATAGTATAGAGCTTTGAAACCTTAACCATCATAATCAAAAATTCATTAGACTTTCTCAAGAGACTTAACAAAAGAGTCAACGTGACTTGTACTTAGGCGTTTACTCATATTCTCTTGCAGCCCGTCCTTCTTAGTCGATCTTCGCCATTCTCTGAGTTCACAACCCACCATAGAGGGAGAAAAGAAGAATGATTAAGGAAGCTGACGAAAGATTTTCAAGAATGGGGCATGCTCCTCCCCTGCCCTAATGCCTGTTGGGATTCGGTCTTCGGCTTAGGGAAATTTTGTTGCTCTTTTTGCCCTTATTCATGCATGCTTAAGACCAGGGTTTTCCCTGCGGGGATTTTGCCCTCTTGACATGCTTTCTTTTATCATAACTTCATTTTCTTTTCTTTTTTTTGAAACAGATAAAGACCTAATTGTACTTGGGCTTTAAGCATTTTGTTCCCTTTTGGGCCCTTACTTCCACCTACTGAGGCGGCGGGCAGGTTTGGTTGGTAACCCCTAACTTGTATTCCCTCTCGTGAGCCGAAAGGAAGAGAATAAGTAAGGCTCTTACACTCTTAGTTTGGGTCGGACTTTCCTCGAATTCCGGGCTACTCGAGTTTTAGAATAAAGCGTGTAGTGTGTGCGTGAATTGACCCAAGAGTTAAATCGTCGAGATTGAAGAAAGAATTAAGGATTTTGATTTTTTTCGGCATCGTGGCCCACGTACTATACCAGCCTCCAATATTTTTTTGCTGCTTGTTTTTCTCTCTTTTTTTGCTTTTTGTTTTTCTTCTTTTTGTTTCTTTTCTTTTTCTTCTTTTTTTTTGTTTGGTTCAGGGGTAGTATTTCTTCAAATAGAGACCATTCCAAGGGTGAGTTAGTTCTTCGTCTTCAGCATTAATCAATTTATAAGCATTGCCAGGATAAACATCTTTTATGATAAAGGGTCCTTCCCAATTAGGTTGGAGTTTTGAACGATGTCCACCAGATTTTACAAAGATTCTCTTAATTACCATCTCACCGATTTTGAACTTTCTTTTGATTACTTTCTTTTGGTAAAAACGTGAAAACCTGTTTTGATAAATACGCGCATGCTCGGCGGCGGCCAGACGCTTCACATCTAGGAGTTCTAACTGAGCAAGGAGGGATTCGCGACGCTCATCAATAGGGAGCTCCTTGTCCAATTGAACTCGTAGAGAAGGAATAAGAATCTCATAAGGAACTACCGCCTCCATTCCATAAGTTAGGGCGAAAGGGGTTTGCCCAGTAGGGGTACGAATGGAAGTACGATAGGCCCAAAGAGCTTCAACCAATTTTTCTGGCCAATCCGCAAATTTGTTAGCCTCACACGTTTTCTTGATAATTTTAATCAAAGTTTTATTAGTTGCCTCTGCTTGGCCATTCCCCTGCGGATAATAAGGAGATGAATGATGCAATGCAATGTTATACATGTTGTAGAGGTCCTGAAGCTCCTGAGAGATGAATTGTGGCCCATTGTCGGTGACGATGACACTCGGGATGCCGAATCTTGCGATGATGTTCTTCATTATAAACTTGCAGACGGTTGATGCTTTTATCTCCACGTAAGCTTCTGCTTCCGCCCACTTGGTGAAGTACTCCGTCGCCGTGAGTATGAATGACTTTGGTTTTGTGAGGAGGGTCGGATCACCAAGAGGCCCAATGATATCGAAAGCCCACATGGAGAAAGGCCATGGAGAAGATACAGGATGGAGTGAAGAAGCAGGAGAATGAATTTTGTTGGCGTGCAGTTGGCACTTAACACACCTTCGAACATAGATAGAACAATCCTCTTCTAGAGTGGGCCAATAGAAACCTAGCCTAAGGATCTTCTTAGCTAGCATCTGGCTATTGACATGACCACCACACACTCCCGAATGGGCCTCTTCCACAACCTTCCAAGATTCATCATCGTCGAGGCATCTTAACAGAACTCCAGTGAGACCTCTTCTGTAAAGCACACCTCCAATGAGGGTGTATCGCTGGGCAACCCTTCTAATGGCTTTCTTTTCTTCAGCCGTGGCTTCTTCAGGATATGATTGATCCTGGCAATACTTAGCAATTTCATAATACCACGGCTTTTCTTCATCATCCAATTCTTCCTCTAAGTCCAATAGCATGACCTCCTTATTCTCAATTATCCTGCCTTGCTCAACCTTCCTAAGCACCTCCTCCTTAATCCTAAGGAAAGTGGGATCTTGAATAGCGGGAGTGAGTCGCTTGTGAACAATGATGGAGTGGGAATCCTTTTCGGGGAGGAAAACCAAGGAAGATGCGAGAGAAGCAAGATCATCAGCTAAAATGTTATGGTCATGAGGGACATTGACAAAGATTAATCTAGTGAAAAGCTTGGTATAAGCAGAGGTCAATTCCTGATAGGGTTTGAGTTTAGGATTGAGCGTGCGACACTTGGAGAGCACTTTGCGAAGAATAAGCTGACTATCACCTACAATTCGTAATTAGGTAACACCAAATTGATGAGCGGCCTCCAGTCCGGCCAGAAGAGCCTCATATTCAGCTATATTATTTGTAACTGGAAATGCAAGCTGAGAGGCGAGTGGAATAGTGATACCCTCCGGTGATAGAAGAACAACGCCAATCCCTTTCCCTATTGAATTCAAAGCTCCATCAAAATGTAACATCAACATTGAGTCGGACTGATTGACGGACATTAGTTCCTCATCTGGAAACTCTGAGCGAACAGGGTCAAATCTAGGGAGAGGGTGATGAGCAAGATGTTCTGCTATGGCATAGCCTTTAATTACTTTTTGCTGAATGTAGATGATGTCGAACTGAGAAAGGAAGCTTTTCCATCGTGCCAATCGATCGGTGAGAACAGATTTTTCAAGAAGGAATTTGATTGGATTCATACGAGTAATGAGATGAACCTCGTGAGCTAGAAAATAATGCTTAAGTTTCTGAACTACCCAGACTAAAGCTGCACAAGTCTTTTCTATGGCTGAGTACTTCTGCTCACAGGGGTTAAGAAGTTTCGACAAGTAGTAGGCTGCCCTCTCTTTTCCTTCTTCATCAACTTGGGCTAGGACAGCGCCTACAGAGTCATCCAGGACAGAAATATAAAGAACAAGCGGTTTGCCTGGAACCGGCGGCCTCAGGATAGGGGGATTTGATAGATAACCCTTTAATCCGTCAAAAGCTGCTTGACACTTGTCATCCCAAAGAAACTTGACTCCCGGCTTGGTAAGCTCGTAGAACGGCTTGCATCTTTGTGAGTGCCGGGAAACAAATCGGTGAATAAACTGCAACCTTCCGATCAATCCTCAAACTTCTTTCAAATTCCTTGGAGGAGGCATTTCTCTTATGGCCTTCGCCTTGTTGGGATCAATCTCAATACCCCTCTTACTTACAATGAATCCAAGCAACTTCCCTGATGAAACACCAAATACGCACTTCTTAGGGTTCATTTTCAATTGATACTCCCGTGCCCTTTGCAAGACTTTGGTTAGAACCCCGGGATGCTCAATCCTTGTTCTCGATTTTACTACCAGGTCATCAACATACACCTCAATAAAATGTGAATCATATCATGAAAAATTGCCATCATAGCCCTTTGATAGGTGGCTCCAACGTTCTTAAGTCCAAAAGGCATGACCACATAGCAATAAGTTCCCCATGGCATAGTAAACGATGTTTTCTCTTGATCCTCCTCAGCCAAGCGAATCTGATTATAACCTGAAAAGCCATCCATAAAGGAGAGAATCTCAAATCCTGCCGTATTGTCAATCAAAACATCAATATGAGGGAGGGGGAAGTCATCTTTAGGACACGCACGATTGAGGTCCCGAAAGTCTATGCAAATTCGAACCTTTCCATCTTTCTTCATGACTGGGACAATGTTAGCCACCCAATTGGGGTAGAGGATAACTCTAACAAATCTAGCCTTATGCAGCTTATCGACCTCTTCTTTCATTTTTAAAGCCATATTAGGGTGGAAACGTCGCAACCGATGCTTGATTGGAATGGACCTTGGTTTAAGTGTAAGTCGATGTTCAACGAGCGCAAGGTCTAGTCCAGGCATATCTTCATAACTCCATGCAAACGTGTCCTTGTATTCTTGAAGTACCAAAATAAGTGCCTCCTCTTCGGAGGGCGGTAAGTTCTTACTAATGAGGACAAACCTAGGGTCTTCTCCAGTACCCAGATTTATTTCTTTGGTAGGCTCTTCTACTGAGGCTGATGGTTCATCAAATCTCCTCATGCCACTGGCAAAAGCATCAGCCTCGTCCTCATATTCTTCATAACCTTCATCCCCCTCTTCAATAGGGTCTTCATCATTCATAATCTCATAAACACCAAAACCCTCATTAAAAGCACAGGTATCCTCATATTCTATCTCTGGCAGGATAATCGGATTTTCCACAAATTCGGGAAGCGTTAAGCATGCCCGGCATTTTCTAGCCAATTCCAACAAGAATCTACGGGGAATTTGCTTACCCTTGGATCTCTTATGTGAAGCTACCCCATGATTTTGAACACTAGAAGAGAAAGAACAACTAGACTGATCACTAGAATTCAATAAAGATGAAGGAGGAGAGGAAAAAGTGGTACAGGAGGTGATACAGACGAAGTCCCCTCACTGGAGGGATAGGGGAGGTCACTTAATGAATCTGGGAAGAGCGGCCTCGGAATCGGGACACACTCAGGAAGAAGATAGGAGGTCTCCTCAATGGAGATGGATTGGGTAGTTTGAATTTTGGCATTTTTTTTTGTTTTCAAGGAGAAAGCAATGAGAGGGTAAAATAGGGGGGAGTGTTGAAATTGATAGATCGTCAAAGGATTGGGTGAATGATGACCCACGCGGGGGTGTAATGGAGAGTTTTGAAAATTGCTCGAGGAGCAAGGGAGGGATTGGAAGAGAAACTTGAAGAGAATTCGGAGAAAACTTTATTAAGACCGCGGGCGGTCTGGGAATATCTGAGAAAAATACTTGATCAATTAAACGGACAACAACAGTTGGATGAATGGATTTGGTAAAGAAAATGCCGGCCCACAGCCTATCTGTGTTGAAGCCTTCCTCAAACGGCACATCAGGCTCCCCAGTATCTGTATAGTTGCTCAGAAGCTGCCTCTTGTCTGTAATCGCTGCTGGCTTCTCAATTAGCTCGTGAATCAACGGTGGCCATTCTGGATCAGTCGGCATGAAAAGATGACTTAGGGCAATGGAGATATCATTCATGTCGAACCATCTGTACCAGTCACATTCAGGGTCCTCCATCTTTCTCTGCTTGTCTGGCCTTAATGACTCCAATGCTTTATATGTGACTAACTGTGCTATATGGCGAGCAAACTACCGTGCATGCACATCTTGGCAATCCAGCATGGAAGTAATTACCGTTGTCTGCTCATCATCATTTTGAATACCCCCTGTTACAAAATGTGTTCGTAGGGTCCATGTGAGAGGTTGCCGGTCCGTTTTGAGAGTGGAAGTCATGATGGCCCATGGCTCTTTTTCATCTTTGTTTGGTGCTTTGTACCCTAGGCCACCTCGGTGAGTCATCTTTTGAGGCTTGACAGGCTTGACTCTCCCTTGATTATTGACACCCAGGCCTTTTCTAGTTCTATAGCCCATTTTCATCAGAATGTTCCATCCTGGTGTATTCATCAAACCTTTCTTCTTCTTGCTTGTGGATGGTTGTTGTAGCATTTGAGTGGTAGGAGAGGTTGAAGGGGATAATCTTACCAAATCTTGCCGCAGATCGGCAACATCCAAAAATGAAAGCAAAGGCCTATTGGAAGGCCACATAGAAGGCACTGAGGTTGCTGAATGTATGTCTTCGGTCGGCAGGATGGGCATACTAGTGACTTTAATGATGCACCCTTTGTGTGGAAACTTTATACATTGATGATTTGTCGAAGGCACAGCATCAAGTTCTTGAATGTATGGGCGACCCAAAATTCCATTAAAGGTCGGGTCCATGTCCAGAATATGGAAATCTACTGTGACTGAGACTGGCCCCAAACCAACTTTTAGAGTAATCATTCCTAATGGTGGCTTTCTAGTGTTGTCATAAGCAGTGACGGTAATTGTGGATGGCCTGATCTGACTTTCTAGGATACCACACATTTTCAAAGTGCTTGGCGGTAGAACATTAATGGATGCCCCAGTATCAACCAAACATTGTTTCACGGCTATCTTATTGATATCAATGGTGATGCACAGTGCATACTTCCTGGCTGGCTGCGGAGCCAATTCGTGTTCATAAAAAGTGATGGCCGGCTGATTGCTAGCTGGATTTAAGACAGTGGAGACTTGTTCGGCTGGAATATCTTCACTCACCATTACTCTTTGCAGATATTGTTTCAAAGCTTGCTGATGTGTGGTAGATCTCTTGATTAATTCCAAGATAGAAATACGGGCCGGTGTTCTGTCCAAATGCTTCAATAAATCATATTTCGTGCCCGGTGTAGACTCTTGTTCTTGTTCTCCCTGCTCTTGCGTTGGCTCCTGCTCTCGTTGGGGAAATACTCGATGAAACATCCGTCCGCTACGGAGCACCATTGTTCTTTGAGCCTCTGTCGGGCTTGGAGTGGGTAAAGGGGTGGAGGAAGTAGAGGGAGCGGTGTTGGGTGTAGGTGCAGGAATGGTGGGAGGAGGGGTTCTTATAAGGGGCCTCGTCGGCTGAGGGTTATCAGAATGTGGTGACGGGGATTGGGTAACAAGGAGGGGCCTTGGAATCATAGTAGTGGTAGCTGGAGGTGGAACGGGAGGAGCGATGGCTGCCGGCAAGTGGTAGATAAGGGGAGGCCTATTTGGTGGAAGATTTTGGGGTCATGGAGAATTTGTGGGTTGGCGTAAAAGAAGAGGTCACGAAGGGATAAGGTTCGCAGTGAGTGGCCCTGAAGAACGTATGAGGGGACGTTGGGGTTGGGAAGGAGGGATAGACTGGTGCCTTCTTAGCAATGATGGTGGTTGTGGTGGATTGGAATTTTGGTTAATAGCCCCGATAGAGGCGTTTCCATTATGCCAAATTTGCCCTCTCTCCACTTCATGGATCGAGGTGACAATGTTCAATTGTTGATTTGGAACCGGGTGCTCCGGTAGCGGATTATTAACAATCCCCATATTTGGTTGGGGTGCAGGAGCCTTTTGTTGTTGGAAGGCTTGTTTTTGTTGACCTTGTTACTGATGCTGTTGAGCCAATGGCTACCGAGGAGGCCTTCGGGACTTCAGAGTAGCAATAACTTTCCTCATCTCATCCCAATCAATATCACCTTGGTCATTCATGTCATGTATGTAATCCTTGAAATGAAAGCAATGATCAATATTGTGCCCCGGCTGTCGGTGGAAGACGCAATACCGGGAGGTGTCTACATGTTGCGGCCATATTGCTCTTTCCTTTGGCAATGTGAGCAGGTTGGCGGCCATGAGGGCATTAAAGATGTCTAATAAGCTTTCAGGTAGAGGGGAGTATTGTGCCCTTCGAGGACCCAATGGCCTTCTGGATTGTTGAAATTATTGCGGTGCATAAGTGGCCGGCGGGGGCATTTGGTGATATTGCGGGGTTTGATTTGGTGGAGCAAAGTGAGGTTGTTGTTGAGGAGGTGGAGGAGGCCGTAAGGTCTAAGGAGGGTTGTTATTTGGCTGGTGGACTTGACTCTGGAAGGCGGGCTGTTGTGGTGATGGCCCTTGGTTTGGAGGGTGGCGAAAGGGTGTGGAATTGCCGAACGCGCCCACCTGCTCGTTAGTAACAGTACCTTCGGTGGTTGCACCAGTATTGCCAATGTTGACATTCCTCTTTATCACCTTCGGCCTTGGCTCGAACATGCCCATAATTGGCGAATCTTTCATTTGCGTATGTATATATCTAGCTCTTTCATAGAGCTCCTCCATAGTGCTTAATTTATTCATGGCCAAAATATGACGGAACTGCGGAGTGGAGTTTGATATTATCATCTTGACTTGTTCCGTCTCCGACAATGTGTCTTTTAGCTTCTCGGCCATGGCCCTCCACCTATCAACAAATGAGACGAAGTCCTCCTCGGAATTCATCTTCTTAGCAACCAAATCAGTAATGGACAAGGAGGGACCCACACGGTCCTTATACTTCTGTATAAACTTCCGTTGAACTATATCAAAATCACCGGCATCGACCGGCTCTAGGGAACAAAATCATTCAAGTGCTGGGCCATCCAAAGACCGTCTGAAGAGATAAGCCAACGAATTCTTATTATCCTGCCAAAATGATGCTTCATACATAAAGTCCTTCAAGTGGATGTTCGGGTTGCCCGTGCCATTATACCGTCGGAAATTTGGCATTTCAGACGGGGGTAGATGAAAAACCGGCATAGGGGGAAGCATGATCTCGGGAGCCATCTTGGATGTAGTGACCCTCTTAAGTTGTTCCTCCATACTATCCATCTTTTGGAGGAGCAGAGCATGGGTATCAGACTCGGCTGGGGCCTGACGAAAAGAGTGTTGGTTTGTCATAGGCCTTCTTAAAATTTGGGAAACAAGGGGTTGTTGAGGCCTAGCAACGGAGTGACTTGCTGGTTGGGCCGGCATAGTCATAACAGGGGTCGATGGGCGCGAGGGCACCCTAGGGACGACCGCCAGGTCATTGGGGGAATTAACAGAGTGGCCACCCATGGCCTGGGGAGGGTTAGAAGATGACGGGATGAACTTTCCCTTTAGGAGGGCGACTTGAGCTGCCTGACGCTGGGAGTCATCCAGCTGAGCAATAGTTTTGAGAAACTCATTAAAATTAAAAGAAGGGGAAGTGTCCCCGGGAGTATTCTGAGTAGTAGGTTGGGCTTGGGAAGAAGGCTCAACCTCCAAAGCAGTAGTGGTGGCGTCCACCATGTGGACCTGATTAGAAGAAGAATGATAGTTTCCCTCATAATAAACAGAATCCTGAGAAGGAATCTCATAGAACGGGTCAGAGTGACCCTCCTCGTAACCGTCATAAGTGTACCCGTAGTTGGCCATATTGATAATTTTACCTGAACGCAATTTCATTCTTGAGGAGAAAGGGATAAATTTCTGACAATAAGATATAACCCAAAAGATATCACCTTCTCAAGCAAAAGAAACACCCAAGTTATAATGAGCGCAAACTTTTAAGATCTCTTTTGAAAATTATGGTGAGTTCAATATTGGGTTCTCTCTTTTGAAGGTGGATCCTGGTTGACATTTCGGGTATAATCTCTGGGTTTCTAGATTTTTCTCTCTCCTTTCGAACGTGTGGGTCAACTATACTCCGGGTACTTCGATGGTACAACCAGCCTGGCGTCCGTGAGGGAATCCACGGGTGCGAGGACTTACGGAGGCTTGGCTTAGGAATTCCCGGTCCAAAGAGACGGAATGCTCAATGGAGGGTCCTTCCTTTACCAAGAGAGGTGTAACTCCTAAAAAGTGTGGGGAGAGGAGGTCTCCCAAACCGTATGCAGAGGTGAATGCAAACAGGTAGTATCAAACAACAGATATGTAATCAGTCAATGTGGGCACAGAACAAAATGATGACCCAGAAAGGTCGCTAAATGAATAAACAGCGCCTGGATTGCAGGCGCTAATTGCTGCGAACAGTGGAAATGACACCTCTGGGCAGGGGCGTGAAGCACTGTAAACAATATTCGGGAAATAACCAAATCACCAATAATGAAGCAAATGACGCCTTGATCTAAGGCGTCCAATGAGAAAATGACGCCCAGGAATTGGGGCGTCAAAATAAATACATAGTGATCGAGCACGGCAGAGTGAATAGTAACAATGCAAATGACGCCTTGCTGTAAGGCGTTTTATGAAGAAATGACGCCTCTGTAAAAGGCGTGAATTATAAAATGACGGCAGCAGGGAGGGCGTTATTTCATCTCAATGCATTGACAATCAGAATAAACATATGGGAATTCCAAAAATTGGCTAACCAGTGGGAGGTGTGCACTTGGTGCACAATGGGGAGTGTGCTACGTGGCGCACAAGGGAGGGACACGCGAGGGTGTCAAAGGAGGGGCACCGAGGGCGCCAATGGGAGGGTGCTACGTGGAGCACAATGGAGCGGTACGCGAGGGTACCAAAGGAGGGACACGCGAGAGTGTCAATGGGAGGGTGCTACGTGGAGCACAATGGAGGGACACGCGAGGGTGTCAATGGGAGGGACACACGAGAGTGTCAATGGGAGGGGCACGCGAGGGTGCCGAAGGGAGTGTGCTACGTGGAGCACATGGGAACGGTAATCAAACTAAAAACACAAGAAGTCCCACCGTGATCGCCAATTTGTAGATTATGAAAAATCCACTTAAGGAAAAAGAAGAAGAAAAGGGAAAATATAAGGGGATGAATGGGAGCATGCGTAGGATGCTAAGGGGAATGTGATCGCCAGAGGGGTTACCTCAAAGAAGAAAAGAATGATCGCATGTACCTTGTGTTAAGCGGGTGAGATTGTGGATCCTTTCTTCCTCCTTCTACCGGCCGGCCGATGAAGGGGGTTCTTAGCTTTGATTACCTTGTAAGAACACACAAAACGAGCAAAGATATGGATTAGCCAAAAGGGTGTAGTATCAACGTTCTAAGAATATGAAATCAATCAAATTGAGCATGAACACACCTTGTGTGTTTTGATTTTTAAAACCCCTAAGAGGAGCAACAAGGTTTGAAAAATATGGATGAATATGCTAATGCAACAAGATAGATATGGTGTGGGATCTAGCAAAGAGCTAGAAAAGAAGGATGCGTGATAATGATGATATGAAAACCAACTAAATAATTAAAGAGAGGGATCCTTTCTGCTATGCGTGCAGCAGTGAAGGGGAGAAAGAGCTTCAATATGTAAGAGGGGTAGTAGAGGATCGTCCGTAGAAAGGAATCCGCCAGGAAGAAGAGGTTGGATAAATCACCTGCAATCAAAGAAACACTCTTCTCTCTGTTAACTCTGTATGTTTCTCTCTGCCTTTTGCTCTTCCTCTCTTGCCTCTCTCCTCGCGCGAGGGGCACTGCAGGGGGGTATTTATAGAGCCAAATATCCTTGCAAGACAAGGATTAAAACAAGGTAATGATCCTCCATCAAGAAACACTCTTCCCAGTCGAACACAAGGTTTAAAATGGGGAAAGAATCATTATTGGAAAGAAGGAGGCAAAATGGAGACGGAATTGAAAATGACGACCCCTTGAAGGGCGTCAATTAAAAATGACGACACGACCAAAGAAGTTAATTCAAATAACGACGTCCATAAAGTTGTCAATTATTGGATTTAATTATAGAAACAATTAACTTTCCTTATTTAAAATGATGAACTGACGCCGGTCAGACGGACGTCAAATAATCAACGCCTTCAAGAGAGACGTCAATTCCTAAATTTTCATTTAATTTGCGATCCGTAATTTGCAGTAAATCTAGAAAATGACGCCCGTATTGGTAGCCGTCCATTTTTCAAAGAGGCTCCCTTGTCAATGCCGTCAATTTAAATAACGCCCCTACTTAAGGCGTCAATTCCATTCAATCAACTAATAAAGCAAATATATTACAATTAACACAGAGAAAAATAGAAAAACTTTATGTTAAGCCAATATTGAAGTTCACTTTGGGGCGTCATATGGTGACATGAGATTTACTCAACATAGCATCAATTTTGGCGTGTCTACAATCCACAATCCAGACAGTCGAGGCTATTTCTAACAAGATACTACCAACACTCTGGTCAAGCAACAAGCCTATCATCTCTGTAATGGACCTTGACTTTCCGTGGGCCTATGCGCACCACAAACCAGCCGTCGCACCGATTGATACCAAAATGAAGCCCAAGATGGAAGATCCCAAGGGCTGGAGCATGATATTAAAGCTAGGTTATCAGCCTGGCATGGGTCTCGGTGCTCAGCTGCAGGGGCGGACTAAGTCGATCCCCAGGGGCAGAAAAATGAACAGGAGGGGCCTCGGATACTGAGAGTCCTCACTATCAGTTCTGGGAGACTCAGGACCATTGACCTGGGACTACCGCCAACACTTTGTGAAGGGCCCGTTATAGCCTGGTACCTTGAAGACATCGCCCCGTCCTGATAAGAAAGAAGATGCTACATATATAGTTTCTGGCCCTCCATTGCCACCAAAGGGGCCGGTTGATAATATGAATGGCGTTTGTGAAGATTTTACAAAGCTGTTTAATGAAGAAGATTGTTCGATAAGATCGAAAATGCGGATCGTGGAACACTCGCGAGGAAAGCTAGCTCAAAGTCCACGGGAAAAGGGGAGCTCACTCATTGCCTTTTCTTGATCTCCTTCCCGTCTTGCTTCTTTTTTTTCAAAAGTTGGAGTTTTTACCCCGCTCACCTCCCATCATGAATGATCCGTTTTTGGTGGAAATGCCAATGGAGTTTCTAATTGTGCCATGTCCATGTGGGCGATGCCCACTAGTTGATCTTTCAAGCATGTGGTTTTCCTCCTCCGATCCCTTCTTCGATGTCCTTTTTCCATCCCTCTATCCTCTTACACTTCCTCCTCCTCCTTCCTCCTCCGCTCCATCTTGTTGCGTGCTCTCTACTAGTCTCAAAAAAAATGCCAATTTTAAAATAGAGATTTTAGTTGAGGACAACGCTAATCTTGATTTATCCTCCTCTCAGGGGTGCGAGGCCTCTGATCCTCTTCCATTAGGTTTGTTTGATTCTATCCCTTCTAGGCTAGGATTACAGTCTGTCGAGTCTCCTAGGGTAGCAGAGTCTGTCGAAGGAGGTTCATGTTCTAAGGTTTCCAGTCCTTCCATGCTTACAGTGCGCCCGATGACGCGTCACTCCAAATATATCCCTGATAGGTTCCTCTAGGATCTCTCCAAACGCCGTCATGCCCTCCTTAAGTGCCCGGAGTTTGTAGAAACAACTATCGCCCTCGAGGATGATGAGGAGCAAGAAGGTGTGTGGAGCGATGACGGACTAGGAGTTTACGAGATCATAGATGAGAAAGACCCGGTCGATCTTGAGGACAGTGGCATAGATGACACTGCTGACTTGTACGCACAAGGTTTAAAGAGGTTCGATGAGCCGTCGTCGACAGTGGATGAACCAATGAAAGAAATAAATCTTGGAACTGAAGAGGACCCCAATATCATTCTTATTTCTGCTAATCTCCCTCCTCAGGTTGAAGATGAATTGATCAAGATTTTGAGGGAGTATAGCGATTCCTTTGCCTGGTCCTATGAGGACATGTCCGGTCTTGACCCCTCTTTAATGGAACATCGATTAGTGCTTAATCCAGGGGCAAGACCCGTAAAGCAAAAGTTAAGAAGTTTCCACCCCCACATGGCCTTGAGGATGAAGGAAGATATCGATAAATTACATAACGCCAGATTTATTCAGGTTGTCTTATATCCTCAGTGGGTGGCAAATATAGTCCCTGTTATGAAGAAAGATGGAAAAGTGTGAATTTGCATTGATTTCAGGGATTTGAACAAGGCATGTCCCAAAGATGATTTTTCGCTGCCTCATATAGATGTGTTAGTGGACAATACTGCTGGGTACGAAGCTCTCTCATTCATGGATGGTTATTCTGGGTAGAACCAAATCCATCTAGCTCCGGAAGACCAAGAGAAACCTCGTTCACCACACCCTAGGGCACTTATTGTTATGTGGTTATGCCTTTCGGTCTAAAGAATGCAAGAGCCACTTATCAACGGGCGATGATGGCAATATTCCACGATATGATGCATGTGTATATGGAAGCTTACATGGATGACATTCTGGTGAAGTCGAGGTCAAAGGAAGAACACCCCACTATTTTGGCCAAGGTGTTATGAAGGGCTCGGGAGTACAAATTGAAAATGAACCCGAAGAAATGTGTATTTGGAGTGTCCTTAGGGAAGCTGTTAGGATTCATAGTTAGTAAATGGGGAATCCAAATTGATCCTAATAAAGCCAAGGCTATCATGGACTTGCCCCCGCCGAAGAACATCACTGAACTTCGAGGGTTAATTGGACGTTTGCAGTTTTTTCGAAGATTTATATCTCAACATTCTCAAAGGTGCCATCCATTTTATGAACTGCTTAAGGCGGGGGTTAAATTTGAGTGGAATGAAGAATGTCAGATGAACATTAAGGGTGCAGCTCTGTTGGATAAGCTAGGTATGCCTAGCATTTGTCTCATGTAATTATTTATTTTTGCTCTTATCAATAAAATTAACCTCCTAGTGGTATGATGGTAAAGTGCTCCCTTATAAGAGGTACACTTTCCAAACTACCCCTAGGCAGGGTTTTCCACAAAAAAAAGAGAAGGCTTATGAGAATCTGAAGGTTTATCTGTCTAATCCCCCGGTTCTGCAACCTCCAGTCCTTGGGAAACCCCTAATCTTATACATTTCCGTCATTGAGGACTCCCTAGGAGCTGTCCTAGCGCAAGTAGATGACGAAGGGAGAGAAAAGGCAGCTTATTACCTCTCTAGGTTGTTCAACCCTGTAGAGGCCAAATACACTGCCATAGAGAAGACCTGTGTAGCATTAGTTTGGGTAGCTCAGAAACTGAAACATTATTTTCTTTCCCATGAAGTTAGGTTGATCTCTAGAATGGACCCAATTCGCTATCTCTTAGAAAAGCATGTCCTCTCTAGCAGATTGGCTCGCTAGAAGAGCTTCCTTTCCCAATTTGACATCACCTTCGTCGTCCAAAAGGCAGTTAAGGGCTATGCCATCGCTGAACATCTTGCCCATTTGCATGTTCCTTGCACGGATTCCATCCAGGCCGAGTTTCTCAATGAACACCTTGTCGTTCTCACTCAGCATCCTTTCTGGTCTCTGCACTTTGATGATGCGCTTAATTCTCAAGGCCGAGGGATCGACGCTGTTCTCCTCACTCCGGAGGGAGTAACCATTCCTTTTGCATATTAGATCTCTTTTCATGCTACCAATAATATAGCCGAGTATGTGGCTCTCCTCGCTAGATTAAAGCATGCCTATCTCTTGGGCGCGCGGTATATGAACATTATAGGAGATTCTCAACTAGTGCTATGTCAAGTCCTTTCTACCTATCACACCCGTGACCCGAAGCTATAGCCCTATCAAGATTTGGTCACTCTCTTGGCTAGGCAGTTTTGCAAATTGATTTATATTCATACTCCGCAATCTCAAAACATTCTTGTCGATGCACATGCGTCGCTCGCTTCTTCCCTATCCTTCTCTCTCAGTCGTGCTACTGAGACCATTGTGGTCCAGCGGTTAGATGCTCCTTCCCTTTAGGATCCCTGATTTGATAACCTTAGGAAGTCCGTAGAGAAGAAGGTTGATAAGGAAGATTTGAAAGAAGTATCATTAACAGAATTGGAAGAGATCTTGGAAGAAGAGGATTTGCCCTGGTACTACGAAATTGAGCAATATTGCAGGGATGGGTCATTCCCAGAGCTGGCTAACGCAGAGCAGCGCAGGGCCATCAGAAGGGTCACCTCGAGATACACAATTGTTGCTGGAGAATTGTGTAGGCATGCTCTTAATGGAGTTCTTATGAGATGTTTAGACGATGATGAGGCTTGGAAGGTCGTTGAAGCAGCTCATTCAAGTGAGTGTGAAGGGCATGTCAATGGTCAGGCCTTAGCGAAGAAATTTTTTAGGCAGGGCTATTACTGGCCAACATTAGAAGAAGATTGTTCCACCTATGTTCGTAGGTGTGCTCAATGCCAACTCCATGCTGATAAAATTCATGCTCCTGCTTCATCTCTCCATCCTCTTTCTGCTCCTTGGCCGTTCTCCATGTGGGCTTTTTATATTGTAGGCCCACTGGGTGATCCTAACTCTCAGGTCAAGCAAAAATCATTTATCCTTACTGCCACTTAGTATTTCACAAAGTGGACTAAAGCTGAAGCATATGCAGAAATCAAAGCTTCCACGGTTTGTCGCTTCATCCTGAAGAACATCATCTCGCGATTTGGAGTGCCAAGCGACATCGTCACCTACAATGAACATCAGTTCATGTCACAAGAACTCCAGTACCTCTGTAAAAAGTTTAATATTTCATTGTATCATTCATCTCCATATTACCCTCAAGGCAATGGCCAAGTCAAGGCCACGAATAAAACCCTTCTTAAAATCATCAAGAAAACATGTGAGTCGCACAAATTTTTTGATTGGCCTAAAGATTAGTAGAAGCTCTACGGGCTTATCGCCCCTCTGTCCGCACCCCCACGGGGAAAACTCTATTTGCTCTCACTTATGGGATAGAGGCGGTACTTCCATATGAGATTTTGATCCCTTCCCTAAGAGTGCAGCTTGATAAGGAACTTAATCTCGATGAGCATTGAGAGGCGTTGCTACTCCAGCTGGAACTCTTGGATGAGAAGAGGCTTAATGCGCCCAATCATGTCTCTGTATATCAAAAGCGAGTTTTGCATCATTTTCAAAAGAAGGTCATTGAACGTAAATTTTAAGTTGGTAATATGGTTTTGAAGCATAAATTTATTAGAGTAGGTGGTCCCAGGTCTAAGCTGTAACCTAACTGGGAGGGCCCATTCGTTGTTAAGGAGGTCTATCCCGAGAATGCATATCGCCTAATTAACGTTGAGGGTGAAGAGTTGTCTCACACCTTGAATGAGCTTTATCTTAAGTATTTTTTTCCTTAAAGAGTCTGGCTAACGATAACCGGGCGGCGAGGCGTCTTTTCCTTAATCACTAGAGAAGATTCTTTAGCACAACAACCACACACTACATGACACCTTTGGTCAGGGTCTTCCTTTTTTGCAAAACACTGTTTCTCCTTCGGCCATGCTAGGGGGAGGTGAAGGTCCTTGCTTTTCTTTCTTCAGCCGAACGTAGGGGCAAGAGATTGATGGATGGAATAACCAACCTAACCAATCCCCAATATGAGAGCGGTTTCAAATAGGGGCAGTCTTCAAAAAAAAGGGGGGGGGGAGAAGAAAAAAGAGAGAAAAACACCATGAAAAATGCCCTTGATCCTAGTAACAGGGCCTGCCTCTCCTAAGGTAAGAGTCGAGGTTCGCGTAAAATAGTGAAGGGTTGTGCAGCATCATGTGTGTATGAAAATCAACAAAATTCATAAAATCAAAGGCACAAAGCCCCGACGTAACAAGCCGACTCTTTGAGGGGTAGTGCCCTGGAAGGAAGTCAAGTCCTGACATCTCTCATCCCAATGCAAGGCTCGTCTCTAATTTTCTTCCATTTTCTCCCTAAAGACTAGGTACTACCCTGGGTATGGCCCTAGGAGAGGCATCGTCATATGAACTGGAACCCTGGCCAAGGGTTTGTCATCTTGAGTGCACGCTTTGTTTTAGAAGATTCCTAACATGGGTTAAGATTCTCCTCGCCTGGTTTTAGTTAGCTCAAAAAAAAGAAAGAAAAAAAAGAGATCAAAAATTGTCCAAAACTCAAAAAATGAAATATTGTCAAAACTCAAAAAATCAAATATTGTCAAAACTCAAAAAATGAAATATTTTCAAAACTCAAAAAATTAAATATTTTCAAAACTTAAAAAAATCAAATATTTTCAAAACTAAAAAATTAAATATTTGCAAAACTCAAACAAACAAACAAACAAAAATCAAACATATTCAAAACTCAAAAAAATCAAATATTTTCAAACTCAAAAAAATCAAATATTTTCAAAAACTCAAAAAAAAAAAGAATCAAACATTTTTAAAACTTTCACGTATTTTTTTTGCATTTCATAGCATGCATTGTATTTTTAGTTTATGTCATTTGTTTGCCCATTTGATAGGGCTTAACCCCTTGACCAAATTCCAAGAATTGGTCTCACATCAGGCTTGCCCTCGACAAGGGGTTAAGCCTAGAACAGATCTAACATGTTTTCTTTGTTTAGTGTGTGCAGAGACAGGTCTGCAAGGCCTGAACCACAAAGCCCGTGGACTCCTCTCATATCTACTTGTTTGCGGTCTTCTAAGGACCGTTTACACTCGATTAACGTTCATTTTCTGACCGTCTCATCTTCTATAGGTCATCGGATAGGCCGCCATTCACCCGGAGCCCTAATGCATGGGCCCTTCTGATTTCTATCCCTTGGCGTTCTAAATGAGACCGTTTATATAATTGCACCAGTCAAATGTTGACCGTCTTGTTTTATGGCGGTCCCCCGATAGATCGCTTATTTCTCCCAACGTCTGTTGACCACAAGCTCACTGGCCCGCCCAGACGTCTATCTGTGTGCGGCCTATTGGAGACTGTTTTGCTTGTTTTAGCGGCCATATTACGACCGTCTTAACCTTTCGGCGTTCCCCGTGTTGCCGTTTCTATTTTCGAGAGCTATTTCCAACCACACATGAGTGTAGAAAAAGAAGCAAATCTATAGCTAATGCAATCAAAAACTCTTTCATTCATTTATTCAATCTCAAAAACATCAAATTCAGACTATCAATCTCTATGCAAATCACTCAATCCTCAGTCGGTCACCCACGTGAGGACGGATCTCGCGTAACTCTCTCAGGAAAAGTTTGTACTCCTCCTGAACCTCTGTCACCTCTACTGGTAGAATGTGCATCTTGCTAATCTCCCACATGATCAGCGTGCTCATGACTGCCTGCTCGTCCTCCTCCATCCTGAGTCTCCTTGCCTGTAGCACCGGTAGGTGGGGTAGTGCTGGAACCATGATGTGCGGAAGTCCAACCTATAGAGAGCACCTGTGGGGGCTGTACATCGCCAAGGTGGTGTTCCCCACGAGCCTCAAGTCCAACCCAAGCCTCCTAGGAAGCCTTAGGGTAGTACCAACAAGGAAAGCTGGGCGCATCACGAATCGATCAATGGGCAGAGTGTTGAGGTAGATCCATCATTCATCTCTAGTCTTCCTGTCTGCAGTCCTGCACTCAACCTGTTGAGGAAACCCCAATGCGCCTGCAATGAAGAAGAGTGGGTGGCTCCCAAAGATCCGACTGAGAGAAGGAATATCCTCCTTTGGTAGGAACTTCAATCTAACCCCCATCCAACACTCAAGTAAGATCATAGACCCAAAGAGAGGCCCACCAAGGGAAGCTGAAGTAAGGCCCTCGTACAGGTAAGAAAGGATGGCATGTGAAATGGACAACCCTTGCCACAACCCACTAATGATACTCAGGTTTGGTATGTCTCGAAGGAGGTAAGTGGTAGGGAAAAGTATGGCCCCACATAGACAGATAGAAGTGGCCTTAGCTATGGCCTCATTCCACCCACATTTATTTTTGCAATGGGCAATAACCCACTGGGCCATGGGAAGCAAGTGGACGTGTTGAGAACTAATCATGGTCCTTATGTCCTTTGAGTTGGGTATAAATTCCCCTAGGATCAGAGAGGGGTCTATAGGGGCAACTGTATGACACACTAAGTCCTCGTCCCCTACCTTGGACCTAGGAAGGGCTAGCAATGTCTCAACCTCTTCTAGGAGGATAATAGCTTCAAACGAGGGGAAGACAAATGTATGGGTCTGAGGATGCCATATCTCTACTAGAGCTGAAATGTTGTGCCAATCGAGTGAGAGTTTGTGATAATTTTTAGCCAAGACAGGTAATGGATGGAGGTGCCAGGCTTTTAGGATGGAGATCACATCTAGTGGAAGTTCACGGACCATAGGAGCCACCCATTTTAGGTTGGAGTAACACCTAGGGCCAGGAAGAAGCTATGGAAAGAAAGAAAGAAAATAGAGGAGAAAGAGAGGAGCAATATAACGATTTGGATAACAATTTCAACAAATTTGAAAAGTGATTGATAATGCCTACCTCTCGCAAGGGATTGGTGCTCAAATGATTAGGAATGGAAGTCTTTGTAGCACCTCACGCTCCTTCCTAGCTGGTTGTGGCCCGCTACAAGAGCTCTCCCCCATTGTGCTAGCCTCAAGAGCCCTTTTCATATTGATTTGGGTGGTTGCACTAAGATTTTCAAGGCTAGAAAGAGGGGTTTGGTGTGAGTTACGAATTTGAGAGTCCCCCTACTTATAGAGCCCAAGTTCTTAGCCTTCAGCCACTAGGATCGAGTTAAGATAGGCTTAATCAAGGTTAGGATCACTCTTAGCACGGTTGGATAGGTTTATCCATGGGTTGGGACTCTCCAAGAGAGTCCCGATCAGAGTTAACAGTCTTTCCGCCCTTGCAGTCTATCGAGCGACCGCTATTCATCCTTAGCAGTCTTTCCACGACCGTTTCCATCTCCGCTCACATTCTTATCCATCTGTGTGGTTAACGGTCTCGGCTAGACCGTCCTCATTTTAAAGCGGTCTTAATGGGACTCTCTTTCCTGCTTTGCGGTCTTGAATGAATCATCTTCATCACCCATCCAGTTGTGGCTCGTTCAGTCTTTAGCGGCCTATCTTGGAACCGCTAAAGCTCATTTAGTGGCATTATTGAGACCGTTTCTCTCTACTGTCTTAGTTTTCTTTTTCTAACCCCCCATACCTAAGTTTATCTCCCCTTCTCCTTTTCCATTGCTCTCTTTTATACCCTCGCATTGTCAGTCATAGGGGTCATTAAGTTAGGATTAGTTAGTGTCAGTGTGCACGCATTCATCAGAAAAAGTCAAAAAATCATATCATTCCACTAAAGTCATATATGCATATATCTCACAAAGTACATCAGTGATGTCCCTCCCTTGGACCACCGCTCTCTCTTGAGCCCTCATGGCGCTTCCCTGGTGGTGCCATGGAGGTGCTCCCCTCCTCTCGCCAGCGGTGGTGCCACTCCTCTTCCTCGTTCCTCTGATGGCCGGAGGAACCTGTGAAGTAATCTCTGTAGGGACTGTTGGGCGCGCCACTCTGAATCCTGCTGCTCTCTGACCGCTGACTCATCGCCTGGAGGGACTGCTGGTATGCCCCCACTGCACCTATCAGCTTGGCCACCCGCAGCCAGGATTGCTCCAGTCCGCTCCTCAGCTCGGCAGCCTCGGTGCGAAGGCACTCTACCTCCACCATCTCAGCATGGGATCGCTCCATCTCTGCGCGAAGGAGTGCTGCCTCTGTCGCCTCTACGCGCAGGTGCTCTACCTCTGCCCGGAAGTGCTCAGCTTCCTCTCTCTACCGAGTAGCCTCACTCAACGCTGCTACTAACTCCCTCGCCTGCATATGCATTCATCTCATAAATCATTCTTACAGTTTTAATCATGAAATCAAAAGGAGGAAGAGTGGTTTGTTTACCCTCTTAGCAAGAGTGGCCTCGGCCTCCTCGGCTCGCGCTGTCGCTTGCGCAAAATCTGCATCCCGCTCGGCCCGATCTGTCGGTGGTTGTGAGGAGGAGGACGGTGCGTCTGGCGCCTGGCGCTGGGCTCCCTTGACATGCTGCATTTAGAATCATGTCAGTCTCATTTAAGCATAAATATTGCATTTTAGATTTAAGGCTGAAGCTTACTAGGAGGTCCAGGGAGCGTTGGAGCTCGTCCCGCTGCTAGACCGTGGAGTGGAGCAACCCCTGGAGCTCCGCAATCCGTCCCTAGGGGTCTAGTTGCATGTAGAATGTCTATCATTAGTATGCATTGTAGTCATAAGCATTTTTAGAAAGCATGATTCTAGAGTCGTACCGTTCGTCGCGCGTCATGAAAAACTTGGTCTCCGTAGCATCGAGTGTAGACAGTCAAGTAGGCCTCGTCGTTGGCAACTCAGGTGCGCACTGCTCGCCCCTGCCTGGTCCAATCTCAGATTTGGTCTACTGCCCGGGTGATCCAGTCAATCTCCATCACGAGTCCACGTGAGTGGCGTCCCAGGCGCTCCTCCAGTCTCTCCCGCACCAGGAACTCCAACTCTGGTTGGTGGATGCCCATGGTCCTCATGATCAACCGGTAGTGGAGTGGCTCGATGATGTTCAGGCAATGGAGCCAGATGTCTCGGCCTACGTATGCTAAGGCTGCCACCACCCATGGCTGGCCCTCCTATCCCTCGCCCTAGTACGGTGTCCACCGGACCTGTAAAGCAGCGACCAAATGCATTAGCATCTAAGCATGTAGTTGCATTTTAAGGAATAGGAAAATTTTAAGTTTATGTCTTACCGAGGCATAGGGTAGAGTGTCAAGGTTGTCCTGGATCGCCCGTACCAGGCATCTTAGGGAGCCCACCTCTCGAACCGCCATCCACTGCCTCGCGATGGGCACCCGGTCGGGATGCACCTCCTGTCCTCTCCTCAGCCCGGGGAGGTACATGTAGGCCCACACCTGCATTCCATTGCATCCAAGCGTCAGCATATAGCATTTCATAAATCATATAGAAATTACACAAGCATTCTAAGAGTCGATGTTAACCTGAAGCAGTGGGGAGATTCCACCGAGCATCGTACGCCGGCTGGTGGAGCTAAGGGTGTCGAAGAGGAAGACTAGCACAGTTGCACCCCACGCGTACTCTCCAACCCTGTCTACCTCCTCGAGTAAGGGCAGAAGTCTGCAACTCACCCCGTTGGCCCTGGTGGCGAACAGCAGCTTCTCAAAAAACAACATCAAGAACTGCCGCAGAACTACGTCCGCCTCGAGTCCTGGTCCATCTGCCACCCGTACTCGTGCTCTGTCTGTCAGTCACCCCAAATCCCCAACCGCGATCCCGACTCCTCTCAAGCCCAGGCTCTCCTACAGCCTCGCTCTCGGTAGGATCGTAGAGTGGCATTCCGACCTCAGAAGCTCCAATCCCAGCAGTCTCTGGGCCAGCTCCCGGTAGTCCGTCAAAGTCCTCCCGCTCACCAGCGCATCATGTACCTGTAGCCCGGTGATGCGCGCCACATCCTCCAGTGTAGGGATCATGTGACCCCATGGGAACAGGAATGCCCGGCCGACTGGGTCCCACTGGTCGTGCAACGCGTAAAGAAGGGCGGTGTCCAGCCTCAACACCTCCATGCCTAGGAACTCAGCAAACCCCATGGCAGCCAGTCACTCCCTCTGAAAATCCGACAGCGCCAGGTACACTGCCCGGAACTGGAGCCATGAGATCCATGTCTGGCATTTTCCCTGCATACATTCAACATTCTAGGTCAGTCATTCATTTTCATAAATCATGCATTGCATATATATAAAAAATAAAATTAAAAATTAAAAAAATGCAGCTTGTTAAGGTGGCGGCCATCATATGGCCGTTTCTATCCCTTTAACGGTCCTTTGTTGACCGTTTGAAATCCCCAACGGTCCCCATCAGACCGTTTTCATTTTCCAATAAACCTCTTTGCTAACCCGAGTTTAAACGGTCATCCTCTGATCATTTTTTATCTAATTGACAGTCTGTTGGAGACCGTTTTGTTCTCTAGCGGCCCAGTTCGGACCGTCTCATCCTTCGTAGGTCGGTTCTTACATTACGGACTTTTGGAGACCATTTTTTTGTTCCCTGGCGGTCTAGTTCAGACCATTTCTACCCTCCGTAAGTCGGTTCGTATCTAGCGATCGCAGATGGACCGTCCTACCCACTTAGCGGTCCCTGTTAGGACCGTTTCTTCCCCGCCGCGGCGGACGGCATTGACCTATCCCCCATCCATTGGAAATGGCCCTAGGGGCCCTTACAATCATCCCTAGGGGTTGGTGTGACCCCTATTTTCCCGTCTAAACCTCATGCATTCATTAGAAATTTGAAATTAGGGGAGGTTTTGATCGTGGCCTACCTCAGCCGACGAGGCTCCTTTGGCCGATTTCGTGGTCACCGCCGCTCCTTCTTCCCCCTCTTGTGGCATTATTGCTTCTTCGGGCGCTCTCCCGGCCGTGGGAGGCTCTTCACGCTCGATTGTGGCCGGTGGCGGTGTCATCTTCTCCGGTGGGTTCACCGGCGGCGACGGTGCACTCCCCTCTTCTCCGGCCATTCGACGCTCGAACCTCCTCAACACCCGCTTCTTGAGTCTCATCCAAGGGTGTCCGTGTGAGGGAGGCTAGGAGGTGAGCTCGGTGGTGCGCGTTCGTGTGAAGTGGGGAAGACGAGGGAGAAGAAGGGTCAGTTTTCTTTTTTTGAAATCGAAGGTCATTTAGCGGTCTGTCGGTTGACCATTTATATCCTATAAATGGTCTAGTCATGGCCGCCTTTGTGAGCTCAGGTGGAGAACCATGTGACCGTTTAGTTGGATTGTGCAGTCCTTCCAATGACCGTTTTTGAGGTTGAGGCGGTCATGCTTAAATAGTTTTATTGTAAAGGTCCTATTTTGTTATGATTAATTCATGCTTATGCACTCTATTAATTAATTTTTTTATGCATGATTGGACTTTGGCTATCTGGCTTATGTTGAATTGCACAATTTTTGTCCTTCCATGCTACATGCCATGCTCCTAATCCGGTAGGTAAGTCAGGTAAGTATTCCGTACCCCTTATCCCTTAATGCATTACTAAATGGTATTTATGCTATATTATCTCAAGAACCGGCTAGTCATTCATGTGTTCTGGGATATGATGTTCCCCTTTACCAAAAATGATGATGATCTAGGTGTACATGTTTAATCGTTGGTTAAGGCCATTAGGTTGGTGGAATTAGGGGACGATGGTTCTGTTCTGCACACCGTGGTTGCAGATAGTGTTCTGACCCTGATTTATCCGGTCTAGCAATATTATTCTCGAGTACTTTCTATTTTACCTTTCTTTGCATTCATTTTAATGATTTCTTTATTTTAGCCCAGCATGCATCATACGCATTTTGAGCATTTATGACCCATAATCTGTCTAAAGTGTCTCATTGATAATGGACGATTGTGCGTTTGTGGTATTGGGTAAGAAAATTTATTCCATTCAGAGTCAGAATGTTTTCTTAGGTCTGTTCGCTTGGTTGGTTGGCTGAAAGTCCCTGTCTAGAGTTTAGTCTGCTTTCTTTTATTTTCTGTTACTACTTATTCCAATCCCCTCATTGGCCCGTGGTTTGTGTCCCCCCGATGAGGGTGATCGTGTTTCCTTTTCATCTATTTTCAGTTAGTTCCTCCAGGTTGGTGTCATTTTGGTCCAATCATTCTATGTGACTGGTTCAGAGTTTTCCGGAAGATTCCTATCGCTAATTGGTAAGAACGGGTGTCGTTTACCTTAACACCCACTTTTTAGTCCGCTCTGCTGCATTTTCGCTTCATCTACATGTTTCCATGTCGCCTCCGCTTCACCTCCGCTCGCTCCCCTACAAAGAGGACATTAAGGAGGGGCATCCGCTGACACCCGTTTTATACCTTTGAGTTGGGTTATTTTCTTTCCCTTATTTATGATGTCCCAAGTTATCCATTATTTATTAGGCCATTTTTAGATGGTGTTTTGGGCCTATTTTATGGGTCACTTTCTCCCTGGCTGGGCTTGCTCACTTAATTTCTCGAATTAAAGCTTGATTGGACTTGGTATTTGGGGTAAATAAGCCTATTTATCACACCTTTTTATTTTTCAACGACCCGGCAAATAGCGGTCGCCCGATGGACTGTTGAATCATTAGCGGTCTATCAAGAACCGTTTCTACTTGGCGGGAACCCCAGGTTTGACTTGGTCATTGGATAAATGAGCATATTTATCTTATTTTTCATTTTTCAATGGCCAGATGAATAGCGGTCGGTCAATGGGCCGCTTAGCATCTCGGGCGGTCTATCGATGGACCGTTTCCATCAGCCAAGATTCCTGCGTTGACGGGCGGTTTCTCTCTCTTTCCGTGGTCAAAATGGTGCTTCATCCACGGATTTCTCTGTGGATTCTCAGCCAAATAGGGCTCCGTTTGATCGTATTGGTGGCTGGGAGTATTATCTCCAGTTTATTCAAAACAATCGAAGTCTAATTCCCACCCAAAAGCCCTCCATTCGATCTAGGGTTTCAAGGGTCTATAAATAGAACTCTTGGCTCATGGCCGAGGGGGTGGGGGGGAGAGATTCCGGAGTTCATGTCGAAGTGTTGCCACCTTCTATAGCGAAATCCAGTCAGGGAGAAAGGCTTTCTACATCCTCTAAGCCTTCGGTCCAGGGAGTAGTCCATTTTCGTCGCGTTTTTGAGTCATAGCTTAAGTCATTTTTGGTCATGTTTTTAGTCATTTCATCTTCACTCCTCTTCGTTTCTCTCCACGCTTTTCACTAGCATCTTAGCATCTTTACATCCTCCTATTATTTTTCGTGCCCCATAAGGGTTAAAAACCCAAAACCCCCAGGTATTTCCCCCTTCAAATTATGTGTTCCATTCATCATTTCCGCTTATAGATGTTGCACTTCCATAAACTAATTTGGGTCATTTTCTTTCGTCATTTGTGTTGTCTTGCAGGTCAGCAGGTGTTTCAGTGTGAGGCCCATCCCTCCTGGCCGGCCGGAAGGGGTGGAGGATCGAGTTCCCCCGCTCGGGTTCTGGAAGCTTTTGCGGTCCACCTCCGACCGTCTACCAGAGATAGCGGCCTTTCTTAGACCGTCTCTCCTCTGTTTGCGGCCGATTGAAGACCGTCCAAGTCCTGCACCTGGGTCTTCTTCCCATGTTCTGCTTCAGTGCTGGTAGCGGCCTATCGTTCAGTCGTCTTCACCGTTCAGCAATCGTCAGAAGACCGTCTTTACCCTGCACCAGCGATGTCTTGGTATGCCGAGTGTCTTCATCTACTTCCTTGTCCATGGTACGTAGTGCGTTTCTCTTTGCACTGTTGGATACAGTGGAATGTCAATCTAGAGGGGGAGGGGGTGAATAGGTTGACCCTTTAAAAAATTGATAGAGCAATATCAACCAATTCATTGAGTATGTTATTTCTAAATAAGAATGCAGAGTAAGTTAATGTAGCAGTCAGACCAACTCAAGCATCTAATCAACACACAAACCACGCAGATGAGAGCAAACCACAGATGAACACCAGGTTTTTAAGGTGGTTCGGTCTCCCTATGGAGACCTACGTCCACCCCTCACTTAATCAGTGAGGATCCCTGCTGAGCCTTACAGCTTAGCTAAACAGAGGAACAATTCCTCACAAATGCTGAGCTCTACAGCTTGGCTTACAAGAGGAACCGGTCCTCTTACCCGCTGACAAACAGCTTATGGGCGAAACCCCAACCCCTTGATCCAAGCACAGCTCGCTTGATCAAGAAACCTCCCTCTACAATCACTAGTACAAGGGAGAACAGCAGTAATAGAGTTCAAAATAAACTGCAAAACATAAAATAGAAAATAGAAAATTGAAAGAGTTTCATATACAAATTAGAGATCTCGAACTCAAAGATCTGAAGGTTGAAACTCTTAATCAGTAGGCTTCCTCTTCCTTGACAATGGGATGTAGAAGGGCTCATGATGTTGCACTCTTGATGTCCCTTCTATCCTTAATGATGGAATTCTGAAGCTCTTCCTCTTCTTGTTCGTGGACCAAGTAGCACCAAAAAGGAAGATGATGATTCCCGATCTTCGGCTGCAGAACACCTTTTTCATTGCTACCTTCGACTGCAACTTCACCCTTGGTTTTTCCCGCGGCTTTCCTCCCTTCATACACGTAAATATTCCCTTGTGGGCCCCAATCAGATTTCCTGGTTGGCCCCAATGATTGTTCTCTCCCAGATGCTTCTGGAATCGCGAAGGAGAAGAGGCGCGTGCCCTTTGTGCTGATGTGGCATTTAATTTATCCATTAGCTGGGGTCCACCAATATACATGTGACGAAGCCCAGATGGCGTCAACCTTGTGTGACTGAGAGGTTAATACATATTTGCATAACATGTAAGACTGTAATGTTTGGAAGCGTTGAATCATGAAGACCCTGCGTCAACTCACTGAGCTGACCCATAGCCATCTTTCCTCTGATCATGAACTGATGCGTTGGCGCTGTGCCCATGTAGCGTTAACGCACTGAGCTACATTAGTGACTTATTCTTCTAACTTATTGAGCTGAGGCGTGGACGCCTTGAGCACCTTGCGTGGACGTCGTGTGTTCCTTGCAATTCAAGATAACCAAATATATGTATATATGTTAATGAGCCCATTTCATTATGCAAATTAAATTCAAACATAGATTATCTAAATCATCATGCCTGTTGAGCTTAATACCAAATCTCATGGTTGTCATCATCAAAACCAGGGGCACAACAATCTCCCTCTTTTTGATGATGGCAACTATGAGTTAGATGACATTGCATCTTTATCCAAAAAGAAATTTGTTGAATTAAACAAGGAATTCATTTCATAGAAGACATCAACAATTTAGTCCATGGTCTAACACCAAAATAAAACAAGCAGGGCAGGAATTTCATTTCATAAACCACAATCATTTCATTTGAGTCCATGGTTTCTAACACCAAAAAGAAAAACAAGCATGGCACAAAGTTTTTCTTTCACATGATATGCAGATGCAAAATTTGTCCCAGGCCCTCTCCAATGTGAGTTTATATAGATGACTCTCCCCCTTTGCCATCATCAGGAAGGGGTTTAAGAGAGGAAGTGCCAAACTAAAGTATGTGAGCAGAAACATTATCCAGTTGCTGTTGAAGCTGAACAATAGAGGAAGCAAAGCTGTCAAGTTTATCAGAAAACTATTGATCTCTCTGCAGAACAAACTTGTGAAACTCGTGCACTTTGGTAGAAATGCCATCAAACCAGCTGTGTAAGATATCAAACAGATAATCAACTTGAGCTTTTTGTTGAGAGCCCCATTTTGGCTCAGAAGTTTCTGTGGTTGGTGGAAGGCAGTATGCATCATACCGATCTTCAAGTGTGGGTGGAAAGTGCTCTTTTAGAATGTTCACAACATCCATAACTTCATCACCAACTAAGGTGGACCGTTCAAACAATTTAGCAAGATCTTCACCAAAGGAGGTAATCTTTGCAAACAATTCTTGAACTTTTTCACCAAACGCATCGTTCTTGTCTATCAAGGCTGAATACTTAAAATTGAGATTGGACTGTTTGCCCTTGATATCATAATTATATGTTTGCACGGCATGTAGCTTACCTAGAAAGTGTTGATGCATGCCCTTCAGATTGTGCATGACTGTCCCAGCCTTCTCACAGACCTGAAGAAGGGATTCCATAAACTTATGAAGCTTCTTGTCTGACTTGAGTTTTTCATGTTGGGACTATTCCCATCTGCTATCCAACTTCTACTCAAGTTGTGTGAGTCGCATGTTCATAGTTGAGCTCCAGTGCATTATGGAGGAATCACTAGTCTTAAACTTCATTTCCAGAAACTGAATCAATGTAGGGTTGATACCGGAAGTGTGAGTATCCATCTTAGCAGAGCCATCAACATCAGTTGGAATATCCTCCTCAGGGTGATAAGTAGATTCAGTATCCCTTCTAGGAGAAAGTTCAGGAAAGGGACCATGTACCAGAGTGATATCTCTTGTGGAATTTGGGAGGATTGGAACATCATCTGGGACAATGTTGTCTTGGACAGGACTGGCTTCTAAAAGGTCCACTCTAGTAGGACTAACCTCTGGTTGGTCCACTCTAGCAGCATTGGCCTCTGGTATGTCTACTCTAGCAGCACTTGCCTCTGGTCTTTCTAGACTTTCTGCTCTCAATCCTTCAACAGGTGTCACAGAGACAGATTCATGTTTCTGACTTGGCAAGACTCTGACTGGCTATCCATTCACAATCTTAAATCCCATGAAATTTTGAATGTATGACAAGGAATATCTATTCCCTTTAGGAATGTCACGTTTCTTCTCATTTCCAAAATCCACTCCAACTTTTCTAAAAATAGAAGTCAGTGGGGCAGCATAGGGAAGTGTCTGAGATTGTGAGAAACACGAGCCCATAGTTTGAATAATAACATCAGGCAATGAGATTTTGACATCTTTTAACATACAGTACAATAAAAATCGTTGCATTTCAGTAACCCTTTCCCTACCGCTGCTTTTGGGTGTAATAATGGATGTACAAATGTGATGCAACAGTCGTTTGAATGGAGGGAACCTATTTGCCTTCAAACTGGAGAGATATGTCTGCTTGACATTGGTGGGATCACTTGGCTGATCTGTCAGGATAGCAAAAGCCTCATGTTCATCAATGTGAAAACTATGTAGTTAAACCCCACCCATTGGAATTTTCAGTGTTTTGGCAAACAATTTATTTGTTAAGTCAAAACTGATATTTCTGACTGTTGAGGAAACCTTAGGAATTTGTGGTTCATATTTCAGATTATGGTAAAACTCTCGAACAAGAGTAGGGTAATATATTCTGTGGTTTGTAACAAAAGACCACCAACCCTGAAAATCCAAAGTGGGAAATAACTGCAGAAAAGCTTCAAGCAATTGGACATCGGAATTAACAATGTACCGAGGAATAAGAACTTTCAGAGGTTCTCCAGTATTGGTGAGAAGAGATGAGTCAGGAGACCTTGCATGCGCATCCGAACTTCCTACAGGTTTTTCCCCCTTTTCTGCAGCTGAAGATGAGGACTTTCTGGGAGCATCGTGAGAATCCTTCTGCTTCGCTGCCCTTGATTCTGAGAGTTTTCTTTTCTTTGCTGGTGAGCTCTTCTCTTTCCCTTTACGTTTCTGTGGAGCTGACTGAGACGGCGTCTCCTCTTGAGCAGGTTGAAATTTGGTTTGAGGCACAATCGTGCCCTCAGCTGTGATGGGAGCTCTTCTCTTCAGACCCTTCTTCTTCTTCTTGTCCTTTTTCCCTTTTTCTGGAGGAGCCATGGCAGCAAGGTGAATCACATGGCAACAGGGAAAAGATGGAAGAATAGAGGAAAGGGGGAAACGGTGAGACACGGAGAGAGGGAAGGCCCAAACGAGTTTGAGTGAGAGGTGAAAAGACGGAGGCATTCACGCTGAGAGGGGTTTAAACAAAGGCGACACCCTAAATTTAAAGGGAAGAGCCGGTTCAATGAAGATGACCCGGACGGGTTTGACAGAAGGACCACTCAACAGCGTTGACGCGGTGAGATATTGAGTTGGCGCAGCCAAAAAGAGACAAGAGCGACAGTGTTAAGGTGAGTTCTAAAAACACTGAAACATGAAATAGAGATTGCATTCAGGGATCTTTAATAGGTAAAAGTCAAATTCCTTTATAAGAGTTATTACAAAAGACCCTAATTTATTTAATGATGTGGAGAACAACGATCTCAAGAGATTGAAGTAAATCCTTGAACAAGAAGTGCATGTGTATGGAATAGAAATAGAACAGTTTGTGCAACAGGAACTTTCTCCAATCTATATCCCTTGATAGCTCAATTGCAAGAGACCTTTATAAAGGTGAATTTAACATGTATTGAAGAGAAACTCTTTAGGGTTTTGTGTAAGCTTCAGGTTGACCACATATATATATATGTGTGTGTGTGTACTTATTATTATTATTTTTAATTTTATCAGCAGTCAAGTGTAGCTAGCTTTTTGACACGGGTAAACATGTTTATCAGACACCAGAATCCCCGGTTACTCATCATAGCTAACTATTCTGCTTCACTTAGTAGAGAGTTGGTAACTCACATCATGACATGTTTCTCAGCACTTCATTGGTGCATGGTGACAGTTTCTCAGTGAGAATTTACCATTGCTCTGCAGCAAGTTATTTTGTTATACTGGGAACAGAGTTGGCAACTCACATCATGACATGTTTCTCATCACTTCATTGGTGCATGGAGACAGTTTCTCAGTGAAAATTTGCCATTGCTCTGCAAGTTTTGACATGATATATATATATATATATATATATATATATATATATATATATATAAAGTGTATTCCTTCAGCTTTTATTGAGCATGTTCTGAGTTTGAAGTCAATACAATTATTAAATTCATTTTGAACGAAGTTGTCTCTTTGCTTTTGATTTTCATGGTTCTAGAAAAGATGGGTTCACAGTTTTATGAAATAGTTCTATAGCAATTCCATATGCAAGGAACTTTCAGATTCAAGAGATTTAATGTTCAAAAGCATGAGATCATAAGACTCCGACCACTAAATTTGCAAGGCGTCAGTCAATGAAGACCAAGAACTCTTATAAGGGAATTATCATTTGAGCTCCCCCTAAATCTAAGATATCAAGTTAAATCTTAGTGTTTAAAGAAACTTCCCTTAAACTGAGGATTGACAAGTTCTTCAATTCAAAAATTGGAAATTATGAGATGAATGGAATAGGAGAAATGGCTTGAAGAGAAAGCGAAAAGACTCCAGGCTGCAGACTACCTTATGAAAAGTCACTTGAAGGGCTACCTGGTCAAACAACAGGTGTTGAAGCATAGCAACCATTGCATCAGCCCCTCTCATCAGATAGAATCTCAGAAGACAGATTTTCCAAACCGGCGTTAACTCAATCTTCATTACTGTGTTAACCCATTCAAGCAGACAGAGTGACCATCAGCTTAGTTATCACACAAATTCAATCAGTGCGTTGACGCAGGATTCCTCTAGCGTTAACTCAGTCTACTTAACCAGTTGATGCGGGACGGACACGGGAGACGACACTATATGGTGCCACCCTCGGACTCTAGATGAAGACACGACCAGCAACACACACCAGGGAGACACTAAGCCCGACACTATGAGCTCCTAGTGGCGAAACGTCACTAACATAAGTGGAATCTCACTCGTCGTCCCAAGCGAGGGAAAGTGCGGACCGTGCGCGGTTAAGGAACCGGCGGAGGTCAAGGGTAGTCCGACTCAACTTCCGGACTCGGATCGAGTCGCGGGACGGGTCACTCTCACTCTCACAGCGGTGACATGGACACACGGGCTAGTACCTACACTCTCGGCAGCGGCAAAGACCATATACTAGCTAAGCAAATGAACGCCAAGGGGTTCGGACCATTACCTCCACGCACCCGGCGTGGCGAAGACAACCCCGGCCGAATTATGGACTCCCGGTTAACAATGATTACAGCAATACACTAAGTCGACCCACTCCACGCAGGGAGGTAAAAGGTCACATGTGGGGTCCAGGAATCACACAACTCGGGTTGACGGGCAGCATCTTGATGTCGCCCGGCGGTGCCGAACTCCACATTTTCGTGCTTTCCGAACGGCGGGTTCTGCAGGCCCGTGGGGCCCACGGGTGGCTCTAGCCTCCGGATCTGCAGGAGTGGGACCCACTGTGATGGGTACCCCTGGTGGCGCGCCTCCACGGATGGCGGTCGATCGGGAACACCGATCGGGGGTCGATCGGCTCCGATTCCCAATTCTGGAACTAACTTCCCACAAATTTTGGTTGGTGTCTTCCGGCACGCGCTCCGACGAAAACGGCCACTGCGGTCAAACCCGACGTCGGATCGGGACGCATGAGCTATCGTTGGAAAGCTATCTTCAAATGCTTTAATCTAGACCCAGAGAGATTTGCTGGATCTAGTCGGATCAGAACTTTATTGAATTTACAAGTCCCTGTTGTACAGTAACTGAAATCTCAGATCTGCAGGGCACTTGTCTGAGAACCACCGTTGACTGCCTAGTAAACCTCATATTCAGCTCTTGTGCGCTTCTTAAAAGTTGTAGGGAATCAAACCACGGAACTGGGGCTATTTTTAGAATTGGATTTGGAGGCGGCTACGATTTGTTATGATTTGTGGAGTGACATGTGGTCGGATCTGGGAATAGGTGGACAGAACTATAGATGGGTATGAGAACGATTTGTAGAAAATATTGTAGACACGCCAAAATTGACATTATTTTTGAGTATATTTCATATCGCTCTGCGATGCCCCATTTGACCCTCAAATCAGCTTATTTGAGTGGTTTCCCCACTTTTCTTGAATTTCTCCTATTTTCCCCATTTTATCTCTTTTTTCCTATTTTTCCGGATTTTTTGGGCATTTATCTTTTTTTTTTTTTTGAATTCACGCCCTCATCAGAGACGTGTTTTTGAAACACGCCCTTGTCTAGGGCGTGTCCTTCCTATTTTATCTATTTCTCCCCCATTTTATCTATTTTATGAATTTTCTAAATTCACGATCTGGGTAAGGGCGTGTTTTTCATAAAACATGACTTAACCAAGGGCGTTTTTTAAAGAAAGGACGACCTCATCTGAGGGCGTTAATTCTTTTGGTTTGACCGACTTCCCCATTTGAGCTCTTGAAATTAACGCCCTTCCCTGGGGCGCGTTTTTGAAAAAGTGGCTTTGATTAAGGCGTGTTTTACATTTTTCAAATATGGGGAGTTCTTATTGCTAAATTTGGTTTTTGAGAAACGCCCTTGTGCAGGGCGTGTTTCTGAGAAACGCCCTCTGTATAGGTCGTCAATTCATAAATTGACGCCCTACCATAAGGCGTGTTTCACCTTCTGGTTTCGCAGCCCTTTCCCAGAGAGTCCTTGCTTCGATAGATGCCTACTTAGTTTGGGCTCTTGCCCATTCTTATCATTTCCCTCTTAGGACTCTTGTCCATGTTTATCTCTTCCTCAACCTATTTAATAGAGCCAATGGCTCTGTTGTTTGGTTGGATTTCCTCTTCTTCGGACACTCATTTTCTTCTCCCCGCCGTTCTTCTGATCTTCTTCTTCTTCTTTCTTTTCTTTTCTTTTGTTTTTTTTTTCCTTTTCTTCTCACAGGTTGCTGCTGCCGTTGGCTAAGGAAGGAACTCTGTGCGCATCAATCTCCATTTTTTAAAGCTTCTTCCCCATTGAATATCAAGGCCACAAGCAGCAGAAGCAACAGGCTCCTTTTATTTTATTTTTATTCTCCTTTTGCTATTCGTTAACATGCATGCATCATGTTTCATTATCATATTAATTTTTCTCAACTATCATTGAGATCTCCCCTTTAGTGCATCTCTTGCACTCTCTCCCCATAATATTTTTACATGCATTCATATTCCCCACACCCTCATTGCATAGGGGTTTAAGGGCAACCACCCTTAAGGTGTGTTCTTAATCATATTTTCATGATCATATCTTTAATAAGAATTTGATGCTACACTCACCATATTTCTAATTCATATGTTTTTATTGGTGTTTGTCTTTGTTTACAAGGGTAATCAAGAAAGAAGAACTCTCTTCGTCGGCCGGCCGATTTGAAGAGAAAAGGAATACTCACATCCCCCGCATCTTTTGAGGTATTTTTCGCGATCACCCTCCCTATTTGTTATTGATTATCTTTTGAGACCCTCGCGTCTCTGGCGATCACAACTTCCCCATTAGCACCTCGTGCTATTTTTTTATTGCACCCATATATCTATTACTTTTTTTTTATATTTAAGTGTGGATTTTAAATAGATCTACAAATTGGCGATCACGGTGGGACACTTTTTGTTTTTCATTTGATTACCCCTTTCCCTTTGGCACCCAAGTGTGCCCTTTCCCATTGGTACCCTCGGTACCCTTTCCTTTGTGCCCCTCGGGCACCCTCCATTGTGCTTTGCACTTTCCCCTAAGTGATTTGTCAATTGAATAGATTTGTTTTAAAATCTCCACTTAGTTAAAATTTTGATGAGCATGTTTTTATCTTGATAATCATATGTGATGATTGCCTCTGTGACTGTGAGTGTTTCCACTCTGCTGGCCGTGGGAGTTTGAAAGAATTCACGCCCTCCCACAGGGCGTTTCTTTATTTAGTAGCGCCTCTCATCAGGGCGCGTTTTCATGATTTGACGCCCCCACCCCTGGGCGTCTCTTTATTTGGTTGAGTATCGTTGATAATTAACGCCCTGCCCCAGGGCGTCTCTTTTATTGGTAGCGCCTCTCATCTAGGCGTGTTTTACCTTGCCTGTAGGCCTCCCACAGTGATTCACGCCCTGCCAAAGGGCGTCTTTTGATTGGGAGCGCCCTGCCCCAGGGCGTCTTATTCCTGTGTTTTCACCGAACCCCTTTGTTTATCACTGTATCATATTTTTGCTTATATCTTGCATTCATTCATTCATTCATTTTGCATTGGTTTGGGAGACTTCCTCTCTCCACATACTAGGAGCCACACACCCCCTTGGTGAAGGAACGACCCTCCATTGAGCATTCCGTCTCTTTGGATTGGAAATTCCTAAACCAAGCCTCCATAAGTCCCCGCACCCGTGGATTCCCTCACGGACGCCGGGCAGGTTGTACCCTTTTTGGAGTCCCGAGTTTAGTTGGCCTACACGTGGTGAGAGAGTGTTCCTAGTTGGCATTGGAGTTAAATCATATTGAAACTAGGTTCCCCTTGTGTGAATCATATCAATTTGCATAAAATTCATTAATTCACCAAGGTTTAAACAATCAAAATCACGGTAACCATTCCAACTTGTGTGCTTCTTTGCATATTATTGTGAAATTTTGATTATATAATGGCTTACCATGATAAGAAAAACATGTTCAATTCAATTCATGAGGATGCACAACCTAGCACTTCTTATCCTCAATTTCAACATGTTAATCATCACAATTCTCACCACTCTTTCAAGGGACCACGTCCTTATTCTCATGGTCATGCCCGACCCATGGGTAGTGTCCATTCTTATGGTCCCCCTCCTCAATTGCGAACCACTATTCCTCCGGGACCGTCTCCTCCCAACGATGAGAGGGTCTCTCAAATCTTGCATGCATTAGATCATCTTACCCCTCAACAGATCCAAGCCCTTAAGGCCGCCGTTGAGGGTGCATCTCCTGCATCTCCTCCTCCTTCTATTCCTACACGGGTGGCCCATCACCCACCGCCCTCTTCTATTCATAATCCTGTTCGGGTAGCCCATTACCCATCTCCTCCTACTCATACTCCTCCTCGGGTGGTCCAACACCCGCCTCCTTCTATTCCTCCTCCAACACGGCCCCGAGGCCCTTTTATTCCTTGCAATCCGGCCCATCCGGGTTCTTCTAAGGGTTATCCCGTCAATTCCCCTCCACGGCCTTCTTATGCGGCTCCTCCTTCAATGCCCTGCCAACCCTCTATTGTTCATGTTACTCCCCTCCAACAGGATATCCTTGATAAGATTACTTCCATGGAGGAACAATTAAAGAGGGTTACAAGTTCACGGCCAGTTCCTCCTACTCCGATTAATCCTCTCCATGCGGCTTTGGATGATATTACAAGAATGGAGAGAGAATGGAAGGATAGGATGGACGACTACAGTGTTGATATTCCAAATGAGCATGAGCCGGCAATTGAAGAATCTGAGCCGGTCTATGATGATGATGAAGCTGTGCAGGCACCCCTCCCGAGTTTCCTTCGTTTCCCGCTCCCTCCACTTTCATTTGACGAACCCCCTGCTCAGGACGAAGCCATCGTCCCTAATCCAACCCCTATTCTCGAGACCTCTTGGTGTTACGACGATGGGTCAATACTTCAATCACCCACGCCGGCGCATCTTGAGTCTCACACCACTCCAAACACCGCTCGCCCCATTCGGCATTTTCTACGCACCAAACCTTCACCCATTAACCCTCCACCCATTACACCTCCTCCAGTTACACCATTAACCTCCGCAACACTGGCCTCCCCCAAGCCTTCCACTATTAAACCACCACCCATTAAGCCATCTACCTCCACACCATCAGCCTCCATTAATTACACCATTAAACCTTCCCCAATTAGCCTCCCATTACCGCCACCTCGGTCTTCCATTATCCCTTTAAAACCCACTTTGCCTATTCCACCACATAACCCTCCACCTTTACCTATGGCTAATCCTGAGCAGGACCCACCACTTTTTGCACTCGAGCTAACCCCGACCGCTTGCAAGCAAAGGGAGAAACTTGATGTGTTTGAACCTCCGTCTCCACTTACGCCAACACTTTCCATTATACCTCCACCACTCACAAAGCCTTCCGCCTCCGCTTCACCTCCTTTTACTACTCGGAAGGGGCGTGCTTCTGCAGCTATTTGTGCCGAAAATGATCAAGAGCCGGGCAGCAAGGATTTGGCCGCGCTATTCAAGACGCAAGAATTTGTTTGCCGGATGCTAATCCGGGTTATTGTGCCAATCACGGCCGAAGAAGTCAAGTCGCCGCCATGCCAGGCGTTGATGCCATCTAAGAGCCGGGCAGGGCACCCCTTGTTCCAATTTCTGAATTCCGAATTCATTATTCCTTACAAGGGGCGAATGCCCATTTTGCTCAACATTCCATATACACCACATTCAATGGGCAACTCAATGCTTCCCGTTCCAACTCTACAACTCCCCCACATTATTGATCTTTGCTTTCCAAGGGAGTTGTCTTTTACTATTGAAGCTTCTTTTATTGGGCCAATTGACCGTACATGTTCACTGCCGTGGAGGGGCAGTTATCTTAATGCTAAGGGGCCATCCCTTATTTGCTCCACTTTCTATTCATCCATCTCTATCACTTTTTCTTCATGGGCCATTCCCAGGGTTAGGAGGAGGATCACATCCTCTCGCCCTTCACATTCTTCATATTCTTTGCATTTCATGCATTCATCGCATCCATCCCATTACATGCATTTGCACCTCCTGCTTCCCGGGTTTCCAAACCCGTATCTTCCTCACCTTCCGGCACCGCCGGATATTCCGCATTTCCCATCTTATTCATATTCATCCTTTTATCCACTCCCCTTGGGGCATCGCGTCCCCCTTCCTGCTATCTCCCTGGAACCTCCAGGAATTTTATCCCTCCTCTTTGGGCATCTCGCCCTTTCTGATTCTATTCCTCCGGAACCTCCAGATCTTTCACCCCTCTCTTTGTCCTTTGGGCATCGTGCCCCTCTCTATTTGCTACCTCCGGAACCTCCGGACCTTCCCCTCGGGCATCGCGTCCCTTTCCACCTCATTTCTCCAGAACCTCCGGACTTTCTTGGGCATCGCGCCCCTGCTCATTTGCTACCTCCGGAACCTCCGGATTTTCCTCCTGATCCTCCTTCATTCCTTTCTCTTGGGGATCGCACCCCTTTCTATATCCTTCCTCCGGAACCTCCGGATTCTCCGTCTTATTCTCTCTATCATCTCCCAGGGCATCGCGACCCTCCTGATTTCATTCCTCCGGAACCTCCGGACCTTCTATATTTCTTTCGATTCATCTTCTTGCTCCTCCGGGACTTCATATCTTTTATTCTCTTCTTCCTGTTCCGTCACCTTTTTCATCATCTTTTTCCCTATTTCTCCCCAGGGCATCGCATCCCTTCTTTTGTCATCCCTCCGGAGCCTCCGGATGATTCCTCTTATCAGGATTCTCCTCCACCACCTTCGGACCCTCCGGATCCGCCCCTTTCTATCTACCAATTCCTTCTTCTGATTCCTCCCGATCCTGGGTCCGACCCAACTTCTTCTACATCCATTGCTTTGGGCATTTGCCCTTTCTCCCATTGTTTTAGAGGCTTTAGTCCTCACTCCACCACCTAATTTTCCGCTTCTTTTGTAAACTGTTCCTGGTAATCATGGTCTCCGCGCCTTAATAAGGGCGTTCTAGCCCTTGTCTCTTTTCCTTTTTCTCCTTATTCGTCTGAGTCTGGTCTGGGCACTGCTCCGTCTTGATAAGTCACTTCCAATCCTTTGCTTCCAGTCTTTTTTCTGCTAAAGAGGACAAATCCCACGATGATCACCTCCAGCAGCAGCTGCTTCAACAAAGGTTGCAAGGTAACATGTTGGCGTAAGTAAGTATTTTCATAATATCATCTCCCCATTTCTCCACGCATGATTCTCAAAAGGAAGTGCTTCTTAACAAGATTAAGAATGGTGTTTTAAACCTTTATCTTAGGCTTTTAATTGAATCATTTCGGAAAAAAGAGTCTTTAGACTTGCTTTGCAACACTTTGGTTGATAAAGAACCCAACATTGGGAATTCAACATTCTCTCCCCGCTTGTTTAAAAGTAACCCTCGGTTGGGCATTCCACACACTTCACGGCGTCCTTAGCCGACTTCTTTGGTTAAACACCGTTGCTACCTTGGCCATGCCATGAGTATATCTGAAAGTCTTTTCTCTTCTTTACTCGGCCGAATGCAGGGGCAAGAGGTTGACGGATGAGATGACCAATCTCGGTAATCCCCAATACGAGAGGAGTCTCAAATAGGGGCAGTCTTCACCCAAAATCAATATGAGTTTTCATGATATACGTTTCGCCAAAAGGGCTATTATGAAAATCAAGTCAAAATTTCGTTAAAAGCAAAAGTATGAATTATGGCATGTCAAGAGTGGCAAAGTCCCCGCAGGGAAAACCCTGGTCGTATGCATGTCAAGGGTCTAAAAATTAAAGGCACAAAGCCCCGGCACAACAGACTACCTCTTTGAAGGGAACACCTTGGAAGGAATTCAAGTCTTGATATCTCCCATCCTGCATAAAGCTTATCTCCAATTATTTTTCTCTTCTCCCTCCAAGACCGAATGTTTCTCGGGTATGGCCTTGGTAGGGGCACCGTTGATCAAAGGCGGTCGGTTATAGGGCGCCACCTTACAATGCACGCCCAGCTTTGGGCAATTTTTAGCGAAAAGGGAAGGAACAAGGACCCCTAGTCAGTGGTTCAAAACACCCTTTGATGCTGCATTAACAATGTCTAAGCCAAAATCAAACAAAAATTGAATATTTCCTGATCAAAATCCAACAAAAATTGAATATTTTCAAAAATTCATAAAAAATCAAAATATTTTCAAAATCCACATAAAAATTCATATATTTTTCAAAACTCATAAAAATTTGCATATTTCCAAAATCTAAAGATTGCATTGTATTTTCTGATGGTGTTTTACAGGAACAGCTTTGCAGAGACCAAAAGCACGGGATGAGTCCTATCTCCACTCATTGCTATCAATCTATTGATTCCTCCCGATAGTCACATGACATACCACCCTGGGCATTTTTGGTTATCACTTCCTTATATCATTTTGGTTATATCTCCCTATATCATTCTGATTATCATATCTCATGATTATTCATCTCCAAATCTTTTTTAATCAACTCCTGCTAATTTCATCTGATCACTCCGCCGATGGGCATTATATCAGATCTTGATCATTCATCTCCAAATCTTGATTAGCCAGATTGTCTCCTCATGATAAAACAACAAACAATGCTATGATTTGACTTATGCTATTCATGCCATATACATGCTATAATTGATGCTTTGATGATTGCTATGCTTAAATGCCTTCTTCATTGTTTGTTATCTTTTATATCTTGGCTGATGAATTTTTGAGCGCAGGATAAGAAGCTCTTGGTCCCGCCGACTGGGCATCATCATCAAAGTCCCACGGTGCTTGCAGCTCATTTCTCAGTTCCCATGCTTATTGATATCACCATCTCCCTGTATGCATTCTACTATATGTTACATATGTTACTAGATTATATCAAGGACCTTGTGGCTTTGGTAAATCTGGGATTTGAGTTCCCCTTCATCAAAAACAATGATGATTCCAGAGGCATCTTAGTCACACGGATAGGCCGTTGAGCCGTCCAAGGCTGGGGACGATGGTTCCTTTTTGCGAATTGGTGCGTGGATAAACGGGCTTCGGCTTAGTATCAGCTCGCAGAATCGGTTTCTTGACCCAGTCTGGGCAGTTTAACAATATTATCCTTGATTATTCTATATTTTTCGTTTGATTTATTTTTTCCCTTTAAACCCAGCATGCATTCATGTAGGAATTTGAAACAATTGTTGAAAAATCATTCTGATAAGCTGTTTTTGTGGGTCAAATTGATCTTGATCTTCGATGTGAGATATTCCATGCCGAATTGAGTCCTCAGTTCGTTTTGTCGCTGTTTTGGGTCATTTTCTCGAAAGCTCCTTGTTTGGATTTTTATCATCTTATTTTTAATCTCCTTTCCTTTGATCCACCTTGGCTGCAGCACGTCCACTGGCTGGTAACCGCTCCCCAATGGTGAAACCTACAGGTTTGTGACCTAGGGTACTTCCACCGTGTTGGAAGTTGATCATTTATTTTATCTCCTTCGTGCACCGTGTGCGCATCTCCCCTTTTTATCCAAACATTGTTGATTTCCTTGAATTTCCCGAGATTTGCTTCATCTCGTGCTTTTGATTTGATTCTCATCAAGTAATATTGATTGCGTGTCTCATCACACCTTGGGATCTACTTTTCAGTTTGCTACGCTCCCTTGCAAAGCAGACACCAAGGCGGGGCAGCTGTAGACACGCCAAAATTGACATTATTTTTGAGTATATTTCATATCGCTCTGCGATGCCCCATTTGACCCTCAAATCAGCTTATTTGAGTGGTTTCCCCACTTTTCTTGAATTTCTCCTATTTTCCCCATTTTATCTCCTTTTTCCTATTTTTCCAGATTTTTTGGGCATTTATCTTTTTTTTTTTTTTGAATTCACGCCCTCATCAGAGGCGTGTTTTTGAAACACGCCCTTGTCTAGGGCGTGTCCTTCCTATTTTATCTATTTCTCCCCCATTTTATCTATTTTATGAATTTTCTAAATTCACGATCTGGGTAAGGGCGTGTTTTTCATAAAACATGACTTAACCAAGGGCGTTTTTTAAAGAAAGGACGACCTCATCTGAGGGCGTTAATTCTTTTGGTTTGACCGACTTCCCCATTTGAGCTCTTGAAATTAACGCCCTTCCCTGGGGCGCGTTTTTGAAAAAGTGGCTTTGATTAAGGCGTGTTTTACATTTTTCAAATATGGGGAGTTCTTATTGCTAAATTTGGTTTTTGAGAAACGCCCTTGTGCAGGGCGTGTTTCTGAGAAACGCCCTCTGTGTAGGTCGTCAATTCATAAATTGACGCCCTACCATAAGGCGTGTTTCACCTTCTGGTTTCGCAGCCCTTTCCCAGAGAGTCCTTGCTTCGATAGATGCCTACTTAGTTTGGGATCTTGCCCATTCTTATCATTTCCCTCTTAGGACTCTTGTCCATGTTTATCTCTTCCTCAACCTATTTAATAGAGCCAATGGCTCTGTTGTTTGGTTGGATTTCCTCTTCTTCGGACACTCATTTTCTTCTCCCCGCCGTTCTTCTGTTCTTCTTCTTCTTCTTTCTTTTCTTTTCTTTTGTTTTTTTTTTTTCCTTTTCTTCTCACAGGTTGCTGCTGCCGTTGGCTAAGGAAGGAACTCTGTGCGCATCAATCTCCATTTTTTAAAGCTTCTTCCCCATTGAATATCAAGGCCACAAGCAGCAGAAGCAACAGGCTCCTTTTATTTTATTTTTATTCTCCTTTTGCTATTCGTTAACATGCATGCATCATGTTTCATTATCATATTAATTTTTCTCAACTATCATTGAGATCTCCCCTTTAGTGCATCTCTTGCACTCTCTCCCCATAATATTTTTACATGCATTCATATTCCCCACACCCTCATTGCATAGGGGTTTAAGGGCAACCACCCTTAAGGTGTGTTCTTAATCATATTTTCATGATCATATCTTTAATAAGAATTTGATGCTACACTCACCATATTTCTAATTCATATGTTTTTATTGGTGTTTGTCTTTGTTTACAAGGGTAATCAAGAAAGAAGAACTCTCTTCGTCGGCCGGCCGATTTGAAGAGAAAAGGAATACTCACATCCACCGCATCTTTTGAGGTATTTTTCGCGATCACCCTCCCTATTTGTTATTGATTATCTTTTGAGACCCTCGCGTCTCTGGCGATCACAACTTCCCCATTAGCACCTCATGCTATTTTTTTATTGCACCCATATATCTATTACTTTTTTTTTATATTTAAGTGTGGATTTTAAATAGATCTACAAATATGAGATGGGCGAATCAAAAATTGATAAAAATTGTGCATGAAGGGGTGGATGGATGGAACCCCCAATAAAATTGGGCGAACTAATAGAAATCAAAAAGTGGATCTAAGACATGAAACTCAGGACAGAGGTGAACCTGGACAGAACTCTGGCAGAACTGAAATGGAAGAGTGGACGAAAATCAAAAAATAGGAAACGTGATCTTAATACCGGCCTGATTTTTTTGGGTGGAGAGGAACATCCCAGGAACAACTCCTCCAAATTTGGTAGCCAAATGAGCTCGGGGAAGACCTGTGAATTTCGAACTAGCTACTATGGTACTGCACAAGCAGATCTCCGTTGATGGCGACGGCGGTACGGTGGCGGCTCGTGGCGGCGGCGGCGATCATCGGAACTGATACACAAGGAGTCACACCTCAGAATGGAAGCCTTCACAGCATCCAATGGGGAGAGAGGAGAGAGGAGGGGGGCACACCAGCCCTTGCTCTTAGAATTAGTTTGATTCAAATGGCGTTAATTTTTCCAAAATGGAAAATACAAGCTTAAATAGGTTACATCTCACATCCATCCACAACCGTAGGATCTAGGGGTGGGAGATGAAGGGCTGGGATGGCATGTGACACACACACACAAAAATAAATAAAAAATAAGGGGAGGGGGGCGGCCTATTGACTATGGTGGCAAGGGGAGACAAGTTGGTAGCCACCTTGGACTTTGAAGTCCACTTGTCTCCCATGTGCCTTTTACCATTCAAACTTCTAGATGCCTCCATTTGACATGTTGACTGACCCCACATGGGGCCCATGGGCTGAGGTGGCTCATTGGGATGGGGCCTGGGGGGGCCGTGGGGCCTACGAGGTCCAAATTGTACATAAGCCCCTCTTACAATCAAAATAGCAAATCGAATACAATGAAATAAACACAAATTACACACAGATAAAGTTTAACGGAATATGATAAATGGGGAGGCTCAAGGTGGAGTCTCCAGGCTGTCTCCGAGCCAGAGGGACGCTGAGGTGGCTCGAGTCGTGCTCCGTGTGCGGTATCGGTGGCTCGGCGTGTCGTGCCGCTGAACTGCTCGGGTGTCCGCACCAATTCTCTCCAGGTGGGGGAAACTCGACCCTGTCGAGTAAGGGTCTGCATCGCTCCTGTATCGCTCCAGAAGGTCCGGATCGATCCGCTGTAACTCGTCATGTGTGATCCATGTGTCCTCAGTAGCGGGCCGTCCACTCCATCGCACTAGGTAGCGCGGGTAAGATCCACTCCTGGTAACTGTCACTTGCTCGTCCAGTATACGATCTATATGCTCACGTTGCCGTGAAAAAGGGGTTGGAGGTGGAAGTGGACACTCAGGTGTGGAATCACTCTCAAGGGGAGGAGATGGCTCAAAAGGCTCACTAGGGATCACCGCTGGGTCCCTATATGTAACAAGATCCGATACATTGAAGGTAGAGCTTATACCATATTCCTTGGGCAGGTCCACAACATACGCATTGGATCCAATGTGTTTCAACACTCTAAAGGGACCGGCTCCGCGAGCTTGCAACTTCTTAACGGTTCCAGAGGGAAACCGTTCAGGTCTTACCCTGATCATGACGTATTCGCCCTTGTGGAACTCTCGGTGGTGTCGGTGGGCATCGGCTAACTCCTTGTACCGTGCATTGCTGGCCTCAATGTGACGACGGATGTCGTCATGCAAACTCCTAACATGCCTAGCAAACGACTCGGCCGACTCCGACACTCTAGCATGGATAGGCATGGGGACAAGGTCAACGGGTTTCCTAGGCCTACGACCTGTGACAATCTCAAATGGACTCATGCCGGTAGACCTATTCACCGAATCATTGTATGCAAACTCAGCCATGGGTAAAATGAGATCCCAATCCCCAATGCGGTCCTTAACTAGACACCTCAAAAGATCTCCCAGACTCCTATTGACCACTTCGGTCTGACCGTCTGTCTAGGGATGATATGCAGTGGAAAACTTGAGGTGAGTACCCATCATATGCCATAGTGTCTTCCAAAAGTAGGAAGTGAATCTAACATCACGGTCAGACACTATAGTGCGAGGTAACCCGAACTTGCACATCACATGAGTAAGGAATAGGCGGGCTACCCTAGAAGCATCCGAAGTCTTCGAGCAAGGGATAAAGAGGGCCATCTTCGAGAAACGGTCAACCACCACATAGACCAAATCATGCTTCCTGGAGGTACGTGGCAGTCCCAAAACAAAGTCCATGGTAACATCATGCCACGGGACATCAGGCACGGGAAGAGGCGTATAAAGGCCCGAGCTTTGCTTCTTCATCTTGGCCGTAGCACATGTACGGCACTGAGCCACGATGTTAGCAACATCGCTCTTCAAGCTCGGCCAATAAAATCGATGCTCCACTGCCTCAATAGTCTTGTTCCGACCAAAGTGGCCGGCTAGACCTCCCGCATGTAGTTCCCACACTAAGAAATCTCGAACCGAAGTTTGGGGAACACATAGCCTGCTACCTCGAAAGTGGTAACCCCCCTGAAGCACATACTCATCAAGGTCTCTCGAGGGTCCGGCCTGGAGAGTGGTAAAAATCTGACCGAAGTCAGGACAATCAACATAGGCCTCCTTCATCTTCTCTAACCCTATGACCTTGGCACTCATGGTGGTATGCAAACATGTTCGCCGACTCAAGGCATCAGCCACCTTGTTCTCCACTCCAGCCTTATGTTTCAGCACAAAGGTGAACTGCTGGAGATACTCGACCCAACGACTATGACGCGAGTTAAGCTTCTTTTGCGAATGAAGGTACCTCAATACCTCGTGGTCGGAGTATAGGACAAACTCCTGATGTAAAAGATAGTGCCTCCAATGCCTAAGAGCCTGAACAACTGCGTAGAATTCTTTATCATACGTGGAATATCGCAGTTTCGCGTCATTCAGCTTCTCGCTGAAATATGCGATTGGGTGGGACTCCTGACTCAAAACTCCTCCAATCCCAACACCCGACGCATCACAAGAGACCTCAAACACCTTCGAGAAATCAGGCAATCGGAGGATAGGTGTCTGGGTCATGCGCTCCTTGATGTCCTTGAAGGCGGCAGATGCGGCCTTCGTCCATACAAATGTGCCCTTCCGGATGCAATCTGTGATCGGGGCGGTGATGGAGCTAAATCCGCGGATGAAGCGATAGTAGAACGTCGCAAGGCCATGAAAGCTGCGGACATCATGAACCGTATGGGGTTCCGGCCACTCAATAATGGCCCGGACCTTCTCCGGATCGGCGGAGACCCCAATACTAGACACGATAAAACCCAAGAAGGTAAGCTGAGGTGTCATGAAGGCACACTTTTGTGGGTTCGCAAATAGCTGCTCTCGTCGAAGAAGTAGACAGACCTGCCGAAGGTGGTCTAAGTGGTCCCCCGTGGTGTGGCTATAGATAAGGATATCATCAAAATACACCACTACAAAGACTCCAATGAAAGGTCGAAGGACCTGAGTCATGAGCCACATGAAAGTGCTAGGGGCATTGGTCAACCCAAAAGGCATGACCAACCACTCATATAGACCGTCCTTAGTCTTAAATGCGGTCTTCCACTCATCACCTGGCCTAATCCTCACCTGATGGTAGCCACTCTTAAGATCGATCTTCGAAAAGATAGTGGCACATGCCATCATGTCCAGCATGTCATCAAGGCGGGGAATAGCGAACCTGTGCTTCACGGTGATTTTATTGATAGCACGACTATCAATGCACATTCTCCACGTGCCATCCTTCTTCGGGGCGAGTAATGCAGGTACAACACATGGACTCATGCTGTCCCGAACAGACCCTCTCTGCACTAACTCATCGACCTGCCGTTTAAGCTCGGCATGCTCTGTGGGACTCATGCGATAATGAGGAAGGTTGGGTAAAGAAGAGCCCGGAACAAGGTCGATGGCATGCTGAATATCCCGCATAGGTGGGAGTCCCTCGGGAAGCTCATCGGGAAAGACATCAGCATACTCCTATAGAATGGGAACAACCTCGGGTGGGAGCTCACCCTCGGAGTCCCGCTCGACCTCTCGGACCGTAATGGCAAACACCGGACAGCCCTGACTAAGCTCCTGCTCCATTTCTTGGGAGCTAATCATCATCAATCTCCTTGTCGAGGGCTCTCCTGGGCCAGAGGTAACGGTCATAGCCCGAGCTGGGGATGGGGTACTAGGCCCGGGAACGGAAGGCTTCGGAGTACTAGGGCCAGTAGGACCCCTAACTGATGGGCTCTTGGGCCGAACGGGTTGGAGGGTGACCCGCTGGCCAGCGTGGTCGAAGGTACAGGTGTTCGACCGGCCATGGAGCGTGGCATCCCGGTCAAATAACCACGGCCTACCAAGAATGATACTGCCCACTTCCATGGGGAGAACATCACACCAGATCTCGTCATGGGAGGAGTGGAGCTGCAGCGGGACCAAGCACCGCAGCCTGACCGAAATGGAAGTGGTATCCACCCATGATACCTGTTAGGGGCAAGGGTGGTCTACGGGTGTGAGACCAAGACGAGCGACAACGTTCGTGGAGATTGCATTGATACAACTCCCGCTATCGATGACCACCTTGCAAATTTGCTTCCCCAGCCTACAGAATACATGAAGGATAGTAGTTCGACGCCAGTCATCACTGACCTGCGGCTGGGTGAGGATACATCTGACGACCCCCACGTGGGTATCGTCCGAATGCTGGGCATCCTGGGCCTCACCTCCCATCTCATAGTACTCGTCAGCTAGCTCTTCATCTGCCTCATAGCTGACTAACTCGAGGCCCGTAGGGGTGGTATCCTCGGCCTGTGTGTCCCCAATGTGAAGAGATGGGCGGATGGGACACTGGTTGGCGAAATGGCCAAACCCATTGCAGCGATAACACTGCTGCCGTGATCTAATAGGCTCATCAATCATAGGTCCTTTACCTTTATCCTCCCTACGGATAGGAGGCGTAGGCAACAAAGGACGTGCAGGAGGTGCGGGTGCCGGTGGACGGGCTGTGGGTGGGGTCATAAGATGCTGGGGATGAGGGAGGTCCCTCAGGGGTGGAGGACGAGGCCTAGGAGCAAACGGCTCGGGACGAGCGGGCTCCTGAGGTCGAGCCATGGGGGCCCTCGGATACGTGCCAGAAGAGCCACGGGGCTCGACACTACGAAGGGGAAAAGAGCCCAACCGATGGGGTGACTCGAACTCGGCCTCGAACTGCTCCAATTCAAGAGCTATCTGATATGCCCGCTCCAAGGTGGTTGCATTGCAGAGAAAGAGTTCATATTGATAATTGGGCCGCAAACCTCTTCGAAAGCGGGATATAGTCATAGTGCTCACTTCCGTGACCCCACACCGTAAGTAATACTCATCGAACTCGGCGGTGTACTCGGTCACGGATCGGTTCCCTTGGGAGATGCTTTGCCACTTGTCTATGAGACGTTGGCGATATGAGGCGGGAAGGTACTTCTCCCTCAACTTGGTTTTCATATCATCCCAAGTACCGATCTGGGGTTGACGTCGCTGGTTGAGCAGGCTCTCCACATTGATCCAATAAGTTTGGGCCTGCCCTTGCAGCTTCATCTTTGCGTATCGGACTCTTCGGTGGTCCGTCATCTCAAACCACTCAAAGTACTGGTCCATGCCGGCCTCCCAATCTAAATACACCCTAGGGTCCAAGGACCCGCTAAAAGTGGGAGGGTCCGCACGCACACCCCTAAGAATGCGGTCGTCATCCTCGTCATCACGATTCCATCGTTGATGACGACGACCGTTACCCCCTTGATCATTATCAGATGCATAATCATCCACCACATGCACCTGTTGAACCCCAACATTCTCCGCCTGAGCTCTTGGTACAGCAGGTTGCTGAACCGGCCCCTGTTGGCCGTTCGTCGGCGCGGGTTGCGCCGCTACTTGGCCCCTCTCGAGGATGGTAATCCTCCCAACTAAGCCCTGGATGGACTGATCCGAACTCTCGGCCCGATCCTCGAGGGCTTTCATCAGCCCTTCTAGACGCGTTCCTATGCCATCCATACGCGTACTAAGGCCATCCATACGCGTGTCAAGACGTTCCATAATGGCTCGGAACATCTCGGCCGTCAAGGACTCATCGGAGCTACGGGCTCGGGAGTCCACCATAGGTGGTGGTGGCGAGTATTGGGTACCTCGATGGGTGGGCATGCAAAGACACACGACCTAGGAGACACCGACTAATGCAAACACTCACAAGATGATGCACTTAGACCTAACCAATATCCGGTACGAGGCGGAGATAAGCGATCCGAAGATCACTCGCGCAAGTACGCTACCCTCCCGATAGGCATAACCTAATGTTCGGGCAACGCCTTTTAATATACCGAGCTATTGGGTGAAATGCAATTTGAAAACACTTTTTTTTGTTATTTTGAAATGATGATCCTAGACTCGACTTATACTATGTAAGACATATGCAACGACTACCCTAGACGCGACTCGCTCTGATACCAAACTCATGCGGGACGGACACGGGAGACGACACTATATGGTGCCACCCTCGGACTCTAGATGAAGACACGACCAGCAACACACACCAGGGAGACACTAAGCCCGACACTACGAGCTCCTAGTGGTGAAACGTCGCTAACAGAAGTGGAAGCTCACTCGTCGTCCAAAGCGAGGGAAAGCGCGGACCGTGCGCGGTTAAGGAACTGGCGGAGGTCAAGGGTAGTCCGACTCAACTTCCGGACTCGGATAGAGTCGCGGGACGGGTCACTCTCACTCTCACAGTGGTGACATGGACACACGGGCTAGTACCTACACTCTCGGCAGTGGCAAAGACCATATACTAGCTAAGCAAATGAACGCCAAGGGGTTCGGACCATTACCTCCACGCACCCGGCGTGGCGAAGACAACCCCGGCTGAATTACGGACTCCCGGTTAACAATGATTACAGCAATACACTAAGTCGACCCACACCACGCAGGGAGGTAAAAGGTCACATGTGGGGTCCGGGAATCACGCAACTCGGGTTGACGGGCAGCATCTTGATGTCGCCCGGCGGTGCCGAACTCCGCATTTTTGTGCTTTCCGAACGGCGGGTTCTGCGGGCCCGTGGGGCCCACGGGTGGCGCTAGCCTCCGGATCTGCAGGAGTGGGACCCACTGTGATGGGTACCCCTGGTGGCGTGCCTCCACGGACGGCGGTCGGCCGGGAACACCGATCGGGGGTCGATCGGCCCCGATTCCCAATTCTGGAACTAACTTCCCATGGATTTTGGTTGCTGTCTTCCGGCACGCGCTCCGGCGAAAACGGCCGCTGCGGTCAAACCCGACGTCGGATCGGGACGCATGAGCTATCGTTGGAAATCTCTCTTCAAATGCTTCAATCTAGACTGAGAGAGATTTGCTGGATCTGGTCGGATAAGAACTTTATTGAATTTACAAGTCCCTATTGTACAGTAACCGAAATCTCATATCTGCATGGCACTTGTCTGAGAACCACCGTTGACCGCCTAGTAAACCTTTGATTCAGCTCTTGTGCGCTTCTTAGAAGTTGTAGGGAATCAAACCACAGAACTGGGACTATTTTTATAATTTGATTTGGGGGTGACTGCGATTTGTTATGATTTGTAGGGTGACTGGTGGTCGGATTTGGGAACAGGTGGACAAAACTGTAGATGGGTCTGAGAACGATTTTTAGAAAATATGAGATGGTCGAATCAAAAATTGATAAAAATTGTGGATGAAGGGGTGGATGGATGGAACCCCCAGTAAAATTGGGAGAACTAATAAAAATCAAAAAGTGGATCTAAGACATGAAACTCAGGACGGAGGTGAACCTGGATAGAACTCTGGCAGAACTGAAATGGAAGAGTGGACAAAAATCAAAAAAATAGGAAACGTGATCTGAATGCTGGCCTGATTTTTGTGGGTGGAGAGGAACATCCCAGGAACAACTCCTCCAAATGTGGTAGCCAAATGAGATCGGGGAAGACCTGTGAATTTCAAACTAGCAGCTGTGGTACTGCTCAAGCAGAACTCCGTTGATGGCGACGGCGGTGCGGTGGCGGCTCGTGGCGGCGGCGGCGATCGTCGGAACTGATACACGAGGAGTCACACCTCAGAATGGAAGCCTTCACATCATCCAAGGGGGAGAGAGGACAGAGGAGGGGGGCGCACCAGCCCTTGCTCTTAGAATTAGTTTGATTCAAATGGCATTAATTTTTCTAAAATAGAAAATACAAGCTTAAATAGGTTACATCTCACATCCATCCACAACCGTAGGATCTAGGGGTGAGAGATGAAGGGCTGGGATGGCATGTGACACACACACACACACAAAAATAAATAAAAATTAAGGGGAGGGGGGGCGGCCTATTGACTATGGTGGCAAGGGGGGACAAGTTGGTAGCCACCTTGACTTTGAAGTACACTTGTCTCCCATGTGCCTTTTACCATTCAAACTTCTAGATGCCTCCATTTGACATGTTGACTGACCCCACATGGGGCCCATGGGCTGAGGTGGCTCAATGGGATGGGGCCTGGGGGGCCCGTGGGGCCCACGGGGTCCAAATTGTACATAAGCCCCTCTTACAATCAAAATAGCAAACCGAATACAATGAAATAAACACAAATTACACACAGATAAAGTTTAACGAAATATGATAAATGGGGAGGCTCAAGGCGGAGTCTCTAGGCTGTCTCCGAGCCAGAGGGACGCTGAGGTGGCTCGAGTCATGCTCCGTGTGTGGTACCGGTGGCTCGGCGTGTCGCGCTGCTCAACTGCTCGGGTGTCCGCACCACCAGTGGCTTGGCTTATCATTTGGTGCTGAATTCACTAACCAACCATTTCAAAGTACAAGTGAGCTTTCCTCAGCAATTTAAATGTAATTCAAACTCCCCCTTTCTCCCTTGGATCATGCACGACAAAAAATTCTAATAAAATTGTAATTTTCAACATGGTATGCCTTTTAGTTATCATATGGGATTCAATGCAGAGGACATTATGAATGACTAAGCTCCCCCTAAATTGGTGACTTATTTAAGAACCAAGTAGATTCTAATCAAACAAGGCATGCAACCAGATTATTATTATGCAACATCAAGTAGTTAGAATTCATGAAATGAGCTGAGCAATCACATTAGGCAACATTTTGAAGATTACACAATCCAAGCTCTCTTCTAAGACATGTAAATCTATTATTACACAGAGGCTTAGTGAAAATATCAGCTAGTTGGTGTTGTGAATCCACAAACATCAATTTAAAGCTTCCTTTATTAACTTCATCACGTAAGAAGTGATGCCTAATTTCTATATATTTGGTCCTAGAGTGTTGGATAGGATTCTTTGCCAGGTTAATGGCACTAGTGTTATCACACAAAATTGGGACACACCCAAGATTAGTTTGATAATCTTGGAGTTGGTGTTTGATCCACAACACTTGAGTGGCACAACTCCCTGCAGCGACATATTTTGCCTCTACAGTGGACAGTGCCACCGAGTGTTGTTTCTTGGATGCCCAAGAAACCAAACACCCTCCCAAAAATTGGCAATAGCCACTTGTGCTTTTCCTATAAAGTTAACATCCGGCATAGTCTGCATCTGAATAAGATACTAGATCAAAAGAACAAGATGCAGGATACCAAATCCCTAAATCTCGAGTTCCAGCAAGGTATCGAAAGATACGCTAAACAGAACTCAAGTGGGATTCTCTAGGATCAGATTGAAAACGAGCACACAAGCAGACACAAAACTGGATATATGTCCTAGATGCAGTAAGATAAAGGAATGATCCGATCATACCTCGATAAGTCTTCGCATCTACTTGTTTACCTTTCAGATCTGCATCTAGGGTTGTGTTGGTGCTCATGGGAGTTGTGATCTCTTTGAGATTCTCCATTTGATACTTTTTCAGCAGTTCAGAAATATACTTTGCTTGGTTGATAAAACATCCTTCCTTTCTTTGGGTGATTTGAAGACCTAGAAAAAATTGCAACTCACCCATTAGACTCATTTCAAATTCTGTAGTCATCAATTTTGCAAATTCCTCACACATGATTGGTTTAGTGGATCCAAAAACTATATCGTCAACATAAATCTAGACAAGAAGAATATCATTATTTCTTACCTTGGTGAACAAAGTTTGGTCCACTTTACCTCTGGAATATCCCTTTCAGTGAGATATGATCTGAGTCTATCGTATCATGCTCGAGGGGCCTGTTTCAGCCCATAAAGAGCTTTGTCCAATCTGTAAACATGGTTAGGACAGTCTATACACTCAAAATCGGGGGGTTGTTCAACATACACCTCTTCTTTTATTGAACCATTTAAAAAGGCACTTTTTACATCCATCTGTTGTAATTTTATTCCATGGAAGCAAGCAAATGCAAGCAATAGTCTAATAGCCTCTATTCTAGCTATTGGAGCAAAGGATTCTTCAAAATCGATACCGAATTCTTGGTTATATCCTTGAGCTACCAGTCTTGCTTTATTCCTAACTACAATTCCATTCTCATTTTGTTTATTTCTGAAAACCCATTTAGTTCCAATCACTGAATGTTCGGTGGGTCTTGGCACAAGGTGCCACACTTTGTTTCTTTTGAATTGATTTAATTCTTCATGCATTGCATTTATCCAAAATTCATCTTTCAAGGATCCATCTATATTTTTGGGTTCAGTTTGAGAAACAAGTGTCAAATTATCCATTTCTTCAATGATCCTAAAGTGAGATATAGTTCTAAGAGAGTCATGCAGACTACCAAGGACACTTGATAATGTATGATCTCTTAATACCCTAACATTGGTAAGAGGATTACCTTCATTAGCTGCTGCATTACCTTGAGCACTTGATTCTGCTGGATTCTCACCTGGCCTTGATTCTTTTTCTGGTAGATCCTGATCTTCCTTCACTTCAAGAAACTCCCCATCATCCTTGTCCCTGCAAGGTTGTTCATTTTTAGATTTAACATTCATTTCATCAAACACAATATGTGGGGATTCCTCTACAGTTTGAGTTTTGACATTTAGAACTCTATAGGCCCTAGAGTGATCAGAATATCCAAGAAAGATGATTGGTTCACTCTTTGGTTCAAATTTATCCAAGTCCCATTTGTCATTATTTTGAATAAAATATTTTGATCCAAAAACTCTGAAGTGGGCAACTGATGGCTTCTTACCTTTCACTGACTCATAGGGAGTCTTTTTGGATAGAGGCCTTACCATTGCACGATTTACAATGTAGCACGCGGTGTTTATCACCTCGGCCCAGAAATTCCTTGGAAGTTGTCCTTCGATTAGCATTGTTCTCGCCATCTCCACAAGAGCCATGCTTCTTCTTTCCACCACTCCATTCTATTCGAGAGTTCTTGGTGAAGAGAATTTGTGTAATATGCCTTTCTCCCTGTAGAAGACATCAAAGTTTGAGTTCTCAAACTCTCCTCCATGATCTGACATGATAGACGAAATGGTGAACTTACCATCTTGCTGGAATCTCTTAAAGAATGCCTAAAATTCTTCAAACGCATCATTTTTATGAGATAGAAAGAATACCCAGGTAAACCTAGAAAAATCATCTACCAATACAAAACCATATCTACTACCACTTAGACTTGCTGTTCTAGTGGGTCCAAACAGGTCCATATGAACAAGTTCAAGAGGTCTAGAAGATTGGTTTTCAATTCTAGTTTTAAAAGACTTCCTAGTGTGCTTACCTTGAGCGCATGCATCACAGACTTTATCATTACGTTTGAATGAGACATCAGGCAAACCATTCACCATGCTGAATTTTGCTAACTTATGCATGACACTATAGCTAGCATGTCCTAGCCTACGATGCCATTGCCAAGCTAGTTCACTTTTTTTCACAGCAAGATAAAGATTATTGTGTGCAGGATCATCTAAGTCTACCATGTACATATTATTTACTCTCTTTCCAATGAACTTAACATTTTCAAATTTCATTTCAAGGATGGTACATGCATGTGAATCAAACACAACCTTGTGACCTCTATCACACAGTTGACTTATACTAAGTAGATTATACTCTAATCTATCAATAAGCAACACATCATCAATGGAATTGAAGGGGTTTTTGCCAACTTTACCTTTTCCAATAATCTTACCTTTATTGTTGCCCCCAAAGGTGACATACCCTCCTTCCTTTTCAACCAATAGACAAAATTTGGCTTTGTCACCCATCATATGTCTTGAGCAGCCACTGTCGAGATACCATCTGTTATGTACAGCTGCAAGGCATTCCTGCATATCACATCAAACAAGAGACTTTGGAACCCAAACACACTTGGGTCCCATCAGACCATATATTTCTTTCAAGTAAGACAACATGTTTTTCAGAATCCACATTTGTTGTTTTCGAAGTTTTTGGAATGTGGAATTCACAGGTTTGGAATTTTTCTGTTTCATCTGATTGGATTTATGTTTTGTTTGCGATGAATTATCTGGACCAGTTTTGTTGTTGATAGGACGTGAATGTTCATTCTATTTTTCATTCCAATAAACATTAGGAATCCAGGATGCCCTAGGTAATTTAGGATGAGCAGCTCTATATGAGGCTTGAGTTCTAGAGGGAGCAGACCCTGAGTGCGTTAACCCCCTAGCCTGGTTGCGTTGACCTATCCATCCAAAATTCATGTAATTGGGGTTCTGGTAGATAGAGTGCGTTGACGCACTGTAGTGACTGCGTTGATCCATTCCATTGTTTCTGAAGTAGTATCCATTCTGGAAAGGTCTGTGCGTTGACGCAAGATGACAGGTGCGTCGACGCCACTGTCTGATACAAGTCCAGTTACTCCTGAGATTTCCATGAGTGTGAGGTTGGTTTAAATTTGTAGGAGCATTGGGTTGATTTGTTGTCTTACTCCTAAATTTTGGAATACTTGTGCAATTATTGGTATTCATGGTAGAATCCCGTTTCCCTTTCCTCTTTTTCTCATTTACCTCATTTGTTTGTTTATTTTTCTGTTTTAACTTTTCTTGAGTATTCTCTGGGAGCTTCATTGTTGTCATGAGATTTTGCTCAGATGTGCCCTGTTCTGGAACAAAAGTGACTAATCTCACTCCTAAGTCCTTCTTTTTAGTGGGGTTATATCCTAGCCCTTCTTTCCCAAAATTGCTTTTAATTCCCATAACGGCTTCTAGGTTATTTTTGCCTTGTGTCATTTTTTCGAGGGAGGCTTGCTTGTCTTGATTCTCAGCTTGCAGTGTTTTCAGATTTTCTTGGAGTTCTAGATTTACTCCCTGAACAGCTTCATATTTTTCTTTAGTAATTTTTACATCACTTTCCAGTTTCTGTATTTTGAGTTTCAAATCATCAACTACTTTCTGTAAAAAATCATTTTCTCTTCTCATCTCACTCAGTTGTTTTTTGGACTCATCACTTTCGGAAAGAGACTTTCTTAAGTTGAAGATTTCTGTTTCTAAGCAAGTGTTTTTCTCACTTAAGGAAGTGTCTTGACTAGCCAAATTTTTCTTCTTCTTCAGTGATTTATTTTCTCTCTTCACATAATCATACTTATGAAGCAGATCATTAAATGCTTCTTCCCAATCACTACAAGAGAAGTTTTCAAAGGAGGAGGTTACCTCTTCTTGATCGTCTCCCTTGGCCATAAAGCATAGCTTCACATCACTTTCTTCTTCAGATGTGCTATCTTCTTCTTCTTCTTCCTTCTCCTCATCGCTCCAAGTACTCAGCTTTGCCTTTGGTTTCTTATTCTTCTATTTTGGTTGAATTTTCTTCACATTCTCTGGGCATTCAGATTTTATGTGACCTTGTTTCCTGCATTTGTAACAAACAACTTTGTCAGATTTCTTAAAATTCTCAGATTTAAATTTTGAATTCTTTCTTACCTGTGGTTTTCTGTTTCTTAGGACCTTACCTTCCTTCCTTAGAAACTTTCTGAACTTCCTGGTGAGCATTGCTATCTCACTTGAGTCATCCTCCGATGTAGTTAACTCACTATCCTCTGAACTTTCTTTACAACTTGGACCAGTCTTCAATGCAAGTGGCTTCTTCTTTTTCACATCCTCATCATTTCTTTTGAAGTTTAGCTCATAAGCCATCAGTGATTCGATGAGCTCATTAGGAGTAGTGGTAGGGAGATTCCTAGATTCCGCAACAACCGTGGCCTTAGTGTGCCAAATTGGAGTTAGGGATCTAAGAATTTTCCTAACCAGTTCATAATCACTGTAAGTTTTTCCTAAACCTTTAAGACCGTTTACTAACAAGGTTAGCCTTGCATACATTTCAGAAATATTCTCGTCTGGTTTCATTCTAAAAGCTTCATACTCAGATATTAATATGTTAGCTTTTGTTTCTCTTACCTCTGACGTACCTTCGTAGATGACTTCAAGTCTGTCCCACATTTCTTTAGCATTGGCGCATGAGGACACTAGTGAGAACTCTGTAGGGTGCAGCGAGCATTGCATGATATTCATTGCTTGCCAATTGAGGTTGGACTTCCGAATCTGCTCCTTGACCCACAGTTCCTCATCTCCTAGTAATTCATATGGTCCTTTGCTCACGACCCTCCAAATCTCATGGTCCTGAGCTCTAAGAAATACCTACATTCAGTTTTTCCAATAAGCATAATTAGTGCCATCAAAGAAGGGTGGCCTATTCACAGCATACCCTTCAGGCATGAGCCCCTTGTTCTCCATTCCACTGAATCTCTCTGGGTTGTGAAACCCTCAGCAAGAGAGCCGAGCTCTGATACCATGTGTTGGATATAGTGGAATGTCAATCTAGAGGGGGAGGGGGTGAATAGGTTGACCCTTTAAAAAATTGATAGAGCAATATCAACCAATTCGTCTAGTATGTTATTTCTAAATGAGAATGCAGAGTAAGCTAATGTAGCAGTCGGACCAACTCCAGCATCTAATCAACACACAAACCACGCAGATGAGAGCAAACCACAGATGAACACCAGGTTTTTAAGGTGGTTTGGTCTCCCTATGGAGACCTACGTCCACCCCTCACTTAATCAGTGAGGATCCCTGCTGAGCCTTACAGCTTAGCTAAATAAAGGAACAATTCCTCACAAATGTTGAGCTCTACAGCTTGGCTTACAAGAGGAACCGGTCCTCTTACTCGCTGACAAACAGCTTATGGGTGAAACCCCAACCCCTTGATCCAAGCACAGCCCGCTTGATCAAGAAACCTCCCTCTACAATCACTAGTACAAGGGAGAATAGCAGTAATAGAGTTCAAAATAAACTGCAAAACATAAAATAGAAAATAGAAAATTGAAAGAGTTTCAGATACAAATCAGAGATCTCGAACTCAAAGATCTGAAGGTTGAAACTCTTAATCAGCAGGCTTCCTCTTCCTTGACAATGGGATGTAGAAGGGCTCATGATGTTGCACTCTTGATGTCCCTTCTATCCTTAATGATGGAATTCTGAAGCTCTTCCTCTTCTTGTTCGTGGACCAAGCAGCACCAAAAAGGAAGATGATGATTCTCGATCTTCAGCTACAGAACACCTTTTTCACTGCTACCTTCGACTGCAACTTCACCCTTGGTTTTTCCCGCGGCTTTCCCCCCTTCATACAAGCGAATATTCCCTTGTGGGCCCCAATCAGATTTCCTAGTTGGCCCCAATGATTGTTCTCTCCCAGGTGCTTCTGGAATCACGAAGGAGAAGAGGCGTGTGCCCTTTGTGCTGATGTGGCATTTAATTTATCCATTAGCTGGGGTCCACCAATATACAGGTGACGAAGCCCAGATGGTGTAAACCTTGTGTGACTGAGAGGTTAACGCATATTTTCATAATGTGTAAGACTGTAATGGTTGGAAGCGTTGACGCATGAAGACCCTGCGTCAACTCACTGAGCTGACCCAGAGCCGTCTTTCCTCTAATCATGAACTGATGCGTTGGCGCTGTGCCCTTGTAGCGTTAATGCATTGAGCTACATTGGTGACTTATTCTTCAAACTTATTGAGCTGAGGCGTGGACGCCTTGAGCACCTTGCGTGGACGTTGTGTGTTCCTTGCAATTAAAGATAACCAAATATATGTATATATGTTAATGAGCCCATTTCATTATGCAAATTAAATTTAAACATAGATTATCTAAATCATCATGCCTGTTGAGCTTAATACCAAATCTCATGGTTGTCATCATCAAAACCAGGGGCACAACATGCACTATTTATCTTGGTGGCGATCACGACTTGGTAGTGTGCGTGGGTGTAGATTTCATTGCATCGTTTGTTTCACTCCATGTTCCATTTGATGCCACATTAGTCATACTCATTCACCCACACACCCACACTTTCTTTAGGTTAAAAATATCTACAACTTCTTCTAAGTTCTCTTCTCGGAGACCAATCTTTTGAATGGTCTTCATGGGACACACATTGATTGAAGCTCCCGTATCAATGAGGGTGGAGTCGACCTTAACTCCGTTTAGAGTGACGGAAAGGCACAACGGGAGTGATCTACTTTCGGGTGGAGCGAGGTCCTTATCTGAGAAGGCAATGGACTGTCCATGTGTAAGGGCCATGATGGCATCAGTCACACCACTTGCCGGAAGGTCCTCATTGACCATGATGGCATCAGCCCATTGAAGCAAGGTGGATTGATGTGAAGGAGACTTCTTGATGAGCTCCAAAATGGAAAGCTTGGCCGATGTCTTGGCCAGGTGTTGAAGGATGTCATACTCCACAAGAGGACCTTGGGAATTGACCCCTTCCTCGGGCTGGGATTGCCTTTGGGATGCGGGGATGATACAGTTGTGGAGGGTAACGTTCACTGTGGCTTCTCTTGGGTTATCCGACTCTGAAGGTTTTGGGAGAATTAATTGCAAAGGAGCTGAGGCTCCGAGGATATATGAAAGGGAAGTCGATTCCTCTTCAGGGATGACAGAAGCAAGAGGAGAGACCGGCTTTGGCTGGGGAGGCTTGAGAAGAACCAAAGGGCGCTCTTGCCTTGACAGAACCCTCGAAGGAACATGGGATTCTTGACAAAGTTGTAACGCCCCGGGATCTGATCCCTAAGTTTTTGGGGATTATATATTTTTTCTTTTTATCGGACCCCGAAGCAATCACTTCGTACGCATCGCATAAGCACAATATTATGTAACGTGCATACATTCACATGAGAGAGAGACTACAAGTTACAAGAAATGTAGGTAAACATCTCAACCATTCATAATCTCCAAAAGAGTACAGGTTCATTGTTCCAAATTACACATGAGCCCGCATGGGCCTACCACTCCACAACCCTACATAAAATAGAACATTTGACCATAGCATACCCAGACGGATGGTGGCTAACTCTACTCTTCGGCTGCTGCCTCCTCCTCAACCTCTTTCTCTATGTCCCCTGAAAACGTGTGTCACAAGGGGTGAGTGTGACGCTCAGTAGGCAACCTATACAAACCGGGGTTAACTCGCATCTATATAACCAATTTATAGACATAAATCAGATGTTCATAATAGCATAATCTATTCATTATCATCTGCTGAAAATAACTCATTTGAGAAAAATACACATTTTTAACTAACATATAGGGTACCCATGAATGCAACTAGAACTAAGTGAATGAGCAGTTTATCACATTTTTATGAGTCTCCACATCTTTGTTATTCATGTGACTAAACAACTACCGCAAACATAGGAGGCCCACACACAAACGAACGGACAAAAGAGTACTGCGCATACCCGATAGCAAACTCCCACCTAGACTCATGTGGCCCACACAATTCTGCCGTCCATAGAACAATCGGCCGAATCATAGGTTTTTCACCTAGACTCCTGCTGCACGGGGCGTTACACACCGCCGTCCCCCAGGTTCCATGGTACTCCAATCGCTGTCCCTCAGAACGAACTAGCTGAATCAATAGGATTTTTGACCAGGGCATTACGTATCACCGTCCCTTGGGTTCTTTTACTTCTGTGGCGTTACGTATCGCCGTGCCACAGAACGGCTGCCCCACAAAGGGACCGGAGTCCTTTTCCACAGAATGTTGTTGTTTCAATTCATAACATTCACATCGTATTCGCATTCACATTCATACTTATTTTACAAACATTAATATGATACTTTATCATAACAAGCATACTTCCAATAGTTTAAGTGGGCTAAACATACTTATATGTTGACTGGTGCAGAACAATGCATGATCAGGTTACTATATAAAAAGAACGAGTTTATCCTTTTAGGCTACACATGCACATAAAATGATTTATATCTGAAAGTACAGAATTTCTGTGAGCATGAGATTTTTACTGTGGGTTACTAACTTAGCCTTCTGCCATTTTCTAATTTATCAGATTTTTCTGAATTAAAATGACCTCCCAAAACTCTCCTTTTCTAAGTTTCTAGAAATTGGAACAGACCCACAGGTGCATCGACCTGTACCAAATGTGCATCGACCTTATATGGCCTTTTCCCAAAAAAACATGCATAGACCTTACTATAGCCATCCGAACACATGCACAGACCTTACTATAGCCATCCCAAAACATGCACAGACCTCATTGTGGCCTAAACCAAATGTGCACTAACCTCATTGTGGCCTAAACCAAATGTGCACTGACCTTATTGTGTCCTAAACCAATTGTGCACTGACCTTATTGTTGCCTAAACCAAATGTGCACTGACCTAATTGTGGCCTAAACCAAATGTGTACTGACCTTAGTTATGCTCGGACCAAACATGCACTCACCTTACCTATGCGTGGATCAAATGTGCACCGACCTTAGTTATGCTTGGACCAAACATGCACCGACCTACCAAATGTGCACCAATCTTAGTTATGCTTGGACCAAACATGCACCGACCTTAGTTATTGATGTGGCATAGCCAACGGTGATGGGGGATGACTACAAACACCATGGACCTAAATCCGTAAGCATACAAAGTTTGAGTATTGGAATCGCATAAACGGCTTACTCGCATGGCGCACAATATCTCATGGACCAAATGTGCACCGACCTTAGTTATGCTTGGACCAAACATGCACCGACCTACCAAATGTGCACTGACCTTAGTTATGCTTGGACCAAACATGCACTGACCTTAGTTATGCTTGGACCAAACATGCACCGACCTTAGTTATTGATGTGGCACAGCCAAGGGTGATGGGGGATGACAACAAACACCTTGGACATAAATTCGCAAGCATACAAAGTTTGAGTATTGGACTCGCATAAATGGCTCACTTGCACAGCGCACACTATCTCCCGAAGGCGACCGGGGGATGGTGGTGAGGATCCGGGGTGGGACCCAATCACTTTGGTGACTTGACTTTGTTTGGGCTGACCCCTGAGGGGTTGGGAGTCCCAACTTCGTGCGTGGCCGGCACGTCGGGGCGTGGGGGTGGGTGGCTCTCACTCAGTCTCTGCGGTGGGCTCACTATAGAATAATTACAGGTCCGGGCACTCCCTTACCGTCCGACGGGCATAAGAAGCAATACTAAACTAGCAAAGTTATAGACCAGCAAGAGAGGGACCAGTCGCTCAACTGATCGGTGTGAAGACACCGATCTCGGTCGAAGACGAGGGTGAGCGTGGAAGCGTGGGCACACACCCGCACGTCGAGTCGATGTCGCTTGACCTAAAATTTTAAAGTATACACTACTACTCCTCTCGCGTGAGGGTTGAACAAGGGGTATGGGTTAAAATATTACATGCAAACACTACCTCCACACAGGGAGGGGCTGTAAGCCGGCCAGGTGAGGGGCAGGGATGAGAAGAACAACAATGGAAACTCGACGTGGTCGAGGGGAATTCTGTAAGGACACCAAGACAGGGTGTTGGAGTTGAGATGACCACGAGCTCGTTCGGATGTTGATGGAAGCAGGACTAGCGCTGAAACGACGAGGACAGGTCTAGGAAGACACCGTAGGATTTTGGGGTCGAATAGCGAGCGATGACGGTCGCAGTAGCTCTGAGAATAGGACTGGTCTGAACTATCTTTGTTTGGTTCAGAACCGCTGAGGGCTGTTGTAGAAGTCGCCACGAACTCTCCCAAACTCTGATGGAGATGAGACTGGTGCCGACACGCCCGTGGATGAGCTAGTGATGTACAGAAACTGATGGGACCCCTTTTTGTGGTCAGAGGGAATCGCGGTGGTCCCCGAGGTAGAGAGGTGTCCGATCTGGCCCAGGCAGGGACAGCCTGCGCACGTCGGGGAAGATGGCCGGAACAGAATGCTCTGGGATCCGAATGACCTCCTTCTTGTTGGAGCTGAAAGAGGACTGGGGGAGGATCGCCTCAGCCAAAGATATCACCATTTCATATAAAGTATATGAACTCATGTGCACGGACCTTGTTTCCATCAAGCTAAAGTGTGCACCGACCTTATAACCACTATCATAAGATGTGCACATACATAATAACAATTAGTATGAAAACATGCACAGGCTTTAGGCAACATATTGGAGGATATGCATAGACCTTGGTAGCATATGAGCAGATATGCACAGACCTTATAGCTAATGACATAGACACATGCACAGACCTTAGACAATGTTCAAAAAAATGTGCACAGACATTTTTTATGATAACACGGGATGTGCACCGACTTGGTTAGCATAAGGCAAGACTTGCACCGACTGTGTGAATGCATGAGATGCTACTTGCACCGACCTCGGTCTCGCACAAACCAAATGTGCACCGACCTTGGTCATTGCACAAGAGAATGTGCACCGACCCTATTCTACGGATAATGCAATCCTGCATCGACCTATATGCTAGATAATAGAATATGCACCGACTTCTACCTTTTGACACCTAACACTGCACCGACCCCAGCAAAGGTTGCACGGACCTATATGCTGGTAGCACAGATATGCACAGACCTTAGTTAGCATAAGGCGAAATAGTGATGTGCACTGACTTCAATTTGATGACCAAATATGCACGGACTTAAGTGTGCACTGAGATGAGTATGCAATCAACTAGAACTGCACCGGCCTCAACAAAAGTGCACAGATCTTGATGCAAAGCCTAAGATAGAACATGCAAGGACTTGAATAATTAACTGCATAGACTTCATGCAGCATAGACCAATAGACATCCTTGAGATGCACCGACCATGTGTCTGCTTTAGACACAACCTGCACCGACCCTAAATGACCAAACTAGGAGCAAATGTGCACAGTCCCTCAATGCATGAATGAAAATGTCGACTAATGGTGTCGACTCTTACCATATGCATATGAGCAGTGAGTGTGCATGGACCCTCTACTTATGTAAAGGAAAATATGTGTGTGCCTGTAACTTGTATGATGAAATGCAACGCGTGCATGCACTCTGATGAAGTTCTATGCAGCATAACATGCAAAGACCAGATGCATAAACAAATGCATGTTTGTCAAATATTCAATCTTTCATACAAACACAGTGTGACTTATAGTGTTTGCTATCATCAAAACCACAGGGGCACAACAACCTTCTCTCATTTCACATCTCTTTCTCTTGCTGCCACCCAAGCAAACATAGCAGCAGATCTGGCATCCTGTTTCAGTGACGCCCCCGCCTACACTAAGGAGCGTTTGGCACGCAACCTAGCACCTGGAGATTCAACTCTGAAGTAGCTTCGTGCACCCCCATCCAAGGTCGGAGCTGGGCAGGAGGCCCGTTCTAGTCAGGCTGCGCTAGATCGACTCCGGCGGGAGGTAGAGGCAAGTTGCAGAAGCTCCCACGGTCGCTCCTCTGATGACCCCGATGAGATCTTTGGCCGAGGCGATCCTCCCCCAGTCCTCTTTCAGCTCCAACAAGAAGGAGGTCATTTGATAAGTGTGTATTTTTTCATATTAATTCATGTTATACACATTTGTTATGAGCTTTAATACTAATAAATATGCACGTATCACACTTACTTTTAATTTAGAGTCAAATATTTAATTTTATGGACTTAAATAATTTTAATAACGATATTTACTTATTTATGCAGGCACTCGGAACGAGGGAAGCGACAAGAAACAAATATAAAAAAAAGGAAAATAAAATAATAAAAGCCAAAAGCCCATGGACTTGTTCAAAAAGAAAAGGAAAAAAAAGAGAAATAAATAATAAATTTATTTGATATTTTTAAGGGCTTTCATAAGATATATATATATATATATATATATATATATATATATGTGTGTGTGTGTGTGTGTGTGTGTCTGTGTGTGTGTGTGTGTGTGTGCGTGTGTGTGTGCGTGTGTGTGTGTGTGTGTGTGTTTGTGTTTACAGGAAGGCGCGCCCGCCTTCGCACGTCGGCACGGGCGACGAGGCGGCGGAGGGAGAGGCGCGTCAACGCGCCTGTGCAGCGCAACCGCGGGCGCACGCGCTCACACGGAGGGCGGACGGTGCACTCGCCTCATGCGGGCGGCGCACCCGCGGCGGAAGGCACGGCAGCACACGGTGGCGCACGCGGCCAGGAGGAGAGAGAAAGAAAGAGAAAGGAAGAGAAAGAAGGCTATAAAAAATAGAAAAAAATCAAAAAAAATGTAAAAGTGTGCAACACATGTTGGCACACACTTCTGAGTCAAAAAAAAAATGACAGCAATATGTTGTGTTTTTCAACAAAAAGGGCAAGAAACGTCAAGATGTTCACATAGGGAATGGGGTGGTGTTAACCCTATAAAAGGGGCTTATATTGTGATGGAGCAGGAAGAGTTGCTAAGAGTTGTAAGGAGTGGCTAAGAGTTGTAAGGGGTTACTTTGAGTTTTTGAAGTTCATTCTTGTTGGCCTTAGTAGAGCTACATAGGAGAGTTAGAGGGTGTTGTTTTGAGAGCTTTTGATGTAAACTTTTTAAGTTGATGTTGTTTTAATGAATGTTCTTTTTAAGCATTTCATCCTTTCTTAGTCTCATTACTTGTTGTTCTGATCTCCATTTCATTTTCCTATCTTCACAAAAGTTGTTCATCTTTAAGTGTTCTCCAATTTCTCGTTCTATCATTTCCCTTAATTCCTTCTTGTTTGAAAGTTATTTCTCATTTTGCTAAGTTCTGTTCTATGTGATTACTGTTCATCCGAGGTGATACCTTCTAGTATTCTTTCATTTTGAAGCCTTTCCAATCCTCTTTTCACTCTAAGTTCTTCATGAACGTTGTTCTTCTTTTATAGATCTAGATTTCGTTCTTCTACCACTACTTCAAATTCTTCTTTGTTTGTGAGTTATAATTAATTTTTTACTATTCTATCTTTAACGTTTTTACTGTTCATCCGCACCGATAGATCTTGATTTTTCACATTTTTCACTATCTTCCTCTCATTTTCTATCTCTGTGGTCTTCACCAAACTTCTTCCTCTTTTCATTCTCTACAACTTTCATTTCTTCCACTTCTTCTAATTCTCTCTAAATTTTAAATTATTCTCTTCCTTCCAATCCCCAATTTTTAATATAATTCTGTTGTGTTTTCAACTTGTCTTTGTTTCTATTTATATCCATCTCCATCTCTTCACAATTTCTTTACACAACCCAAGGCGGTTAGTCATCTTCCGGTCATCTCACGGCGTCAACTTCCAAGGCAGCGTGATCTTCATCCAAGGCTCGGCGAGGAAACGATGACGTTCTTCATCCATTGGCTAAAATCTCCTTCACTTTTCTCTTCTTACTCAAAGTTACAATTTAATTTCCTTTAGTGTTAATCGCATTCAAAAGATAAAAATTGATTTTCAAAACATAAGGATATTTTCCAACTTGATCTATAAAGATTTTTTCTCCTCGTGGGATCGACCCGTATTTACCACTGTACTCGTATTTCCAAAATCATTTAAGTGAGTAAGTGCGGTTTTATTAATTTTGAAATTTGTGTGGCACGGCATTTTTAAACGACGGGTGTCGAGCACATCAAATTTTTGGCGCCGTTACCGGGGAGAGGAATTTTTGAATGTTGGGATATTCTTGTGTTTGATGTGTATATTTGTATAATAATTATTCTATTTTTATTTTGCAGGAAAAAGAAAATAAATCAGAAAATCAAAGAAAGAGGAAAATCATACCTGAAATTCTAAGAAAATGAAGCGTCGCTGAAAGTCTGGTACTGTAGCAGTCAAGCGTCGCTCAAGGGCAGAAACGTAGGAACATGTTCTGTTTTTCCAATTTCTGAAAAATCTTTAAAAAAATCTGAAAAATTCTTAAAAAATCTATAAAAATTAGAAAACACAAAAACACCATTTTAAGCTTCATGTTGTACTAAATTTGCATATCTTTGTTATTCTATTAGTTATAGTTTCTTGCATTTATCTCTTATTAAAAAAACAAAAAAATCAAAACAAAAGATATTTTTGTGCTGCTTAGACAGGTTCATTAACTAAAAATAAAAAAAATAAAAAAATCACTTGTACCAAAATAAAAGACTTCATCCAAAAATAGAAACCACCCCCATCATGTTCTAGGTCATGCATCATTTAGCATATAATTTTTCTTTGTTTAATTCATGTCATTACATTTTGAAGATTACGAGGGGCAAGGTACGTTCTGCTTATCCTATTCTAGCATGCATATTGCATAAGAACCCCTTGTTTGAAATTGTGGTGTACATTTCATTTCAAAATATTCTAAGGGCACTACCTTTAAATAACATAAGGTGGGGAATTCATCACCCTTCCTTAGCCCACAAATCATATTTCCCTTGCATATCTGCATGACCTACGCCATAAATAAAACTCAGTAGACGTTGACCCTAGGATCACACTGTGGTTCTTGTGTTATTTGGGTTTACCCTCTTATGAAAACCGGTGCCTAAGGTAAGACGCTCCGACGTCAAACGCCTTAAGCGGGCTACTGGTTTGACATAATTAAGTCCCTACGAAAGTAGGGGGAGCCTCCCACTACCCCACCCCTTACCTGGCCGGTGAAAATATTGAGGGTGAACTTAAGTTTCACTTTAATCATTTTGTGAAACCCCATTTGTAGGTTTAGGGCACATCTAGGTCATTAGGGTAATTTGTGTGATAACTTGTTTATCTTTGCATAAAAGAACAACAAAATCAAACTGAAAAAAAATAATAAAAAGAAAAGAAGCATTCTCTTCTCTCTTTTTCATCTTAGTGTGTCAAAATAAAAAAAAATCAGCATAAAAATATTTTTTTTTCTCCTTTGGTCCTAGTTTATGCAAGGAAGGAGATCTCTACACCCATCTTTGCTAGGACCCATAGGAGAGATTGAGAGGTTAGTGCATTCTAGAACTCACCATCAACCTAATCTCATGGCGGATCACAACCAAAATCAACAAATTCAACGAGCTACTCCTAAGCAAATGAAGGAATATTTTCTTTCAAATCAATACCAACCTTCATTTTATACCCAAGCACCTCAAAATCAAGCAGCCCAATATGAAATCAAGTACAGCACCATTCAAATGTTGCCATCTTTCTATGGGAATACCAATGAGGATCCCTATAGACATCTGGATGAGTTCCTCCAGATTTGTTCAACTGTGAAAATCTCAAATTTTTCTGATGATGCTCTCAGGTTGACCCTTTTCCCATTCTCTCTCAAAGATAAAGACAAATATTGGTTAGGAGCCTTGGGAAAATCCATAGACACATGGGCAGAAATGTAAAAGGAATTCTTAAAGAAATTCTATCCCATAGGGCGAACCAATACCATGAGGAAAGCGATAACTAGATTTTCATAAAATCCTGGGGAACAAATCCATGAGGCATGGGATAGGTTGAAAGATTTGTTAAGAAAATATCCACATCACGGTTTGTCAAGATGGCAAATAGTTCAAGCATTTTATGAGGGATTGACTGATAGTTACAAGCAAATGGTAGATGCTTCATGTGGGGGGACTTTTATGAGTAAGAGCGAAGATGAGGCATATGATTTATTTGAAATGCTCAATGAAAATTCAATTTGTCATGCCTCGCTCTCATCTATGAGAGAACGATTGGGCCAGCTAAGAAGGGTGGGCTTTATGAAGTGAAGAGCCAAGTTGAGTGTGAGAACAGGATGAATATCAATGCCTTGACTCAGAAATTGAACAAAATGGAATTGTTGGCACAGAAGATAGAGAATGTTGATCTCATAGCTCAAAAACTAGATCATTTTCTATCTAGGCAGGAACCTTCTTCTTCAGGTCCTCGACCTCAACCATTCTCAGCTCCCAGTCATGAAGAGATCTGTGCTCTTTGCTCTAGCCCCGATCATGTGGTAACTGATTGCCCCACTGCAGCCCAGCTTCCCCCATTCATCCAAGAACAAATCTTCGCTGCTCAGGGTGTCTCTAAGCCTCCTTATGATCCTTATTCCAACACCTACGAACCAGGCTGGAGAAACCACCCGAATTTTTCTTGGAAATCCCAACAAGGTTCATCTACCCAACCTAACCCCTCTTTCCAAAAACAACCTTTTCAAGCTCAATCTCACCAATATTTCTCTCAATCCACTACACCTTTCCAGCAATATTCTCAACCTCCTTCTCAGGCCCCGTACTATCAACATTTTGCTCAACATTTTCAGAGCCAGCACCATCAATATCCTTCAAATCGTTTTCAAGCTCAAGTTCCCTTCCAACCTCCTCCGCAACCTCCACAGCCCAATTTTAATGAAAATTTTGACCAACTCCAACAGCTCATTCTTTCTCAGCAATAATCTATTGCTAAGTTGGAAGGTCAGATCGGGCAATTACCAGCAGGAAATGTTAGGAGAGAGGTAGGTCAGCTTCCTAGCCAACCGGTGGCTAATCCTAGGAACCAACCTCTAGGCTTCCCCCAAAGAGCTCCTATTCTCCCTCAACCAAACCAACCTCAGCCTCCTCCTCCAATGAGCCCTCAATTTGAGAATGCCAAGGCTATATCTACCCTCAGGAGTGGAAAAAATTTTAGATGACCCTTATCAAGCTAGGGGAGTTGGTAATAGTTCGGGCCAAGAGACCCAAGAGGAGAATGATGAGGAAGAGGAGCCCATGATTGTTAATGAAATAGAGAAGCCGATGGATGGAGAGAAGAGGCTGGCTAAAGAAAAGGTGAAACTTGATGAAGGATCCCAAGACTATGTGCCTAAGGTCCCTTTTCTCGATGTCCTAAAGTCGAAAGCTCACAAGAAACCGCCGGTACAACAAGAAGAATTAGTGGAATTGTTCAAACAAGTGAATATCAATATTCCACTTTTAGATGTAATCAAGCATGTGTCGGCATATGCAAAGTTTTTGAAAGAGCTTTGCACTCCAAGGAGGGAGCCAAGGGCGGCAACTCAAAAGGTCCGCTTGTCTGAGGATGTGAGTGCTGTCGTAATGAATCATTTGCCCAGAAAATTGAAGGACCCCGGAGCCCCATTAATCTCATGTGACATAGGTGGAGTCACTTTTGATCGAGCCTTGCTAGATTTAGGTGCTAGCGTAAATCTTTTGCCCACCTTTATCTATGAGAAATTTGATCTGGGGGAGTTAAAATCCACTTCAATCATCCTTCAGTTGGCAGATAGATTAGTGAAAACTCCAAGGGGACTATTGGAGGATGTGATTGTGAAAGTCCATGATTATTATTTCTCGGTGGATTTTCTCATTTTAGATATGGCCTCGAGCTAGGATCTAAAACATACACATATCATTTTAGGACGTCCATTTTTAGCTACAACTAAAGCCAATATAAATTGTACCACGGGAATGATGGATATATCATTTGGAGGTGAGAAAGTTGCATTGAATATTTTTAAGGCTTCTCAATACCCAGACCATGAAGAAGAATGCAATATTATTGATATCTTTGAGGAAATGATTGATGAAAGTCCGGAGGACATCAAGGACACCCTAGAAGAGGGTAGCATGCTTCAGGATTCTCCTCTCTCTTTCACACCCTGGTCTAGGGTAGAGTCACTCCCTCCATTGCAATCCAAACCTGCGCTTCCATCTATAGATCATTCGCCTACTCTTGAACTGAAACCTCTGCCGGATTCTCTTAAGTACGCTTATCTGGGTCCTAACCAAACTTTGCATGTCATCATAGTCTCCAACCTCACTTCTGCTCAGGAATCTCAACTCTTAAATGTCCTTAAGGAGCATAGGGGGGCAATAGGATGGTCGGTGACAGATCTCAAGGGCATCAGTCCGGATGTCTGTATGCACCATATTTACTTAGAGGATAATGCCAAGCCGAGCAGGGAGATGCAGCGTCGGCTGAACCCGAACATGAAAGAGGTAGTCAAGCAAGAGGTGGTGAAGAGGTTGGATGCTGGGATTATATATCTTATCTCTGATAGTAAGTGAGTCAGCCCCACACAAGTTGTTCAAAAGAAATCTGGGCTGACCGTGACTAAAAATGAGAAAGGTGAGGAGGTGATAATGAGACTACAAACGGGATGGGAATCTGTATTGATTCAAGAAAATTGAACTCCATGACAAAGAAGGATCATTTCCCTCTCCCGTTTTTGGATCAAATTTTGGAGAAATTGGCTGGGCAAAAGTATTTTTACTTTTTGGATGGATATTCCGAGTACAATCAAGTTGCAGTCTACCCGAAAGATCAAGAGAAAACTACATTCACGTGTCCTTATGGCACGTTTGCTTTCAGGGGAATGCCATTTGGACTTTGCAATGCCCCTGCCACCTTTCAGTGGTGCATGATGTCAATCTTTTCTGAAATGGTAGGAGAATATTTAGAAATTTTCATGGATGATTTCTCAGTTTTCGGTGACTCATTTGATGGTTGTTTGAGAAATTTGTAAAAAGTGCTGGCACGATGCATTGAATCTAATCTGGTGCTTAGCTGGGAGAAAAGACATTTTATGGTACGAGAAGGCATTGTGTTAGGCCATGTTATTTCCGAAAGGGGAATAGAGGTAGACAAGGCTAAGGTTGATCTAATTTTCAATCCTCCTCCCCCTTCGTCTGTCAGGCAAATCCGATCTTTTCTTGGCCATGCGGGTTTTTACAGAAGATTTATTCAGAACTTCTCTTCCATTACTCGCCCGCTCACTAAGCTGCTAGCCAAGGACACTCCATTCCACCTAGATGAGTCTTGTCTTAAGGCTTTTCATTCTCTGAAGGCAGCTCTGACCCAAGCTCCGATTCTTCAATCACTAGATTGGTCACTGCCATTCGAAATCATGTGTGATGCCTCGGACTACGCCATAGGAGCTGTCTTAGGACAGAAATTGATAAGAAACATGTGGTGATCTATGATGCGAGTTGCACTCTCGCTGATGCTCAATTGAATTATACCACCACAGAGAAGGAACTTCTGGCCGTTGTTTTTACCCTAGAGAAATTTCGATCATATCTTTTAGGGGCCAAAGTTATTGTGTATTCTGATCACGCTGCTTTGAAATACATGCTCACCAAGAAGGATGCTAAACCCCGTTTGATTCGATGGATTCTATTACTACAAGAATTTGATCTAGAAATCAAAGACAAGAAGGGGTTAGAGAATGTGGTGGCTGATCATTTGTCCCGAATAGTGATACCCGAGAGTGCTCCCATGTCTGATTCTTTTCCAGATGAACAACTGTTATCTATCTCTTACATCTCAACCCCCTGGTACGCTCACATTGTCAATTTTTTGGCAGTATGACAAATCCCGGGTGGGTGGACTAAGCAGGAGAAGGATCACTTCTTTGCTAAGGTCAAGCACTATTTTTGGGAGGACCCGGAACTGTTTCATATGGGTCCTGATCAGATCATCAGAAGATGTGTCCCCGAGGAAGAACAACAATATGTACTGAATTTTTGTCACACTCTCGCTTGCGGAGGACACTTCTCAGGAAAGAAGACTGCGACTAAGGTGTTACAAAGTGGATTTTATTGGCCCACTTTATTTAAGGATGCTTATGAATTTTCAAAAACATGTCTGAGGTGTCAAGCTGTGGGTAATATTTTGAAGAGAGATATGATGCCGCTTAATCCCATTCTGGTTGTTGAAATCTTTGATGTCTGGGGAACATACTTCATGGGACCGTTTCCACCATCCTTTGGGAATGAATACATTTTGGTGGCGGTCGATTATGTTTCAAAATGGATTGAAGCCGTCGCCACAAGGACCAATGATCATAAAGTAGTGATGAAATTTGTTCGCAAGAATGTTTTCTCTAGATTTGGATGTCCTAGGGCTATAATTAGTGATGGGGGTTCGCATTTCACTCACTCCCAATTTCGCACTTTGCTCAAGAAATATGGGATCACTCACAAAATTGCCACCCCATATCATCCCTAAACCAGTGGTCCGATGGAGGTATCCAATAGGGAGATTAAGAACATTCTGCATAAGACAGTTAGGCCGGATAGAAAAGACTGGTCTGAGAGATTGGATGATGCACTATGGGCCTATAGAACTGCGTTCAAAACTCCTATTGGAATGTCACCCTATCGCCTTATTTTTGGTAAAGCCTGTCACTTACCGGTCGACCTTGAACATAGAGCCTATTGGGCCATTAAGCAAGTCAACTTTGACTTAACTCAAGCTGGAGCCCAACGCGTCCTACAACTCAATGAACTGGAGGAGCTAAGAAACGAAGCATATGAAAATTCTAGGATTTATAAAGCTAAAACCAAGGCTTTCCATGATCAGCATATTCACAGGAAAACTTTTCAAGAAAATCAAAAGGTCTGGCTTTTTAACTCACGGCTACGCTTGTTCCCCGGTAAATTGAAATCAAGATGGGATAGACCGTTCATAGTTGTCAAGGCATTTGACCATGGAGCCGTCAAAATTTTGAATCCCCTAAATGGTCATATCTTTACTGTTAACGGTCAAAGATTGAAACCTTACTTGGAAAATGAGATGGTATCCCCAAAAGAATCCATAGCCTTATGTGATCAGGTTTGAATTCATTTTGAGCTTTCATGTGTCTGGCTGAAGACGGTAAACTTAGCGCTTTTGGGAGGCAACCCACGATTTTTGTGATTTGATATCTAGTTGTCGTGTGTTCCTTTTTCAGTTGTCAGGCCAAGATGAAATGAAGCCCTTGTCATTTTGCCCCGACCATCAGGTTGTATCCTTCCCTCCCAACCATATTATATATTTACTTCTTCTCTGATCTGTCTCATGCTTATGCCATTGAGGATAATGTCATTTAAGTTGGGGGGGAGCATCTTCAAATTTTTTTCTCTTGCTATCGTGTATTGTCACGCTAAACAAAAGTTTTCCCCATTTGGAGTTTCCTGATTCATGCTTCTATTGAAAGCGATTCTAGAATAGAAAAGACTAGGGAAAAGGACGATAGATGATTTCTTTAATCTAGCCATGGAAAACTGATTTAAGAATCTCTTTAAAGTTCTTGTGCACTTTAGAAAAATGAAAATCACTTTGCATGCTAATGAAACAAGAAGGATAAGCCTTCTGCTATTTTAGACATACTGTCTGATATTCTGCACTTCTTGAAGAAGAGATCTTTTATAAGCTTTCTGTCATGTTATCTATTGAAAATTCTTTTTTGAGAACAACACCATGAAAAATGCTCCGATTCTGAGTAACCGGGCCTACTTCACCTAAGACGTGTTGAGGTTCGCATCAAAAGGAAAAGAGAACCTTGATCTGTGTAACCGGGCCTACTTTACCTAAGACGTGTTGAGATTCGCGTAAAACAGTGAAGGGTAGTGCAGCATCATGTGTGTATAGAAAAAAAAGAAGAGAAAAAAATATTGATCCCAAAAGGGATAAATGTAATAAGGCAGACAAAAAGCTATTATGTTTAATGCTCTGATTAAGAAGTGTAGAGTTAAAAGACACTTGCTTGCAATAGCAATTGGGGGGACGTAATTGTCTTCGCTGTAGACTTAGCATTTCACATGCACAAGTGCTATTGAACTTTAAGATGACTCCTTGATTATCTACCTTAATTTTCAAATCTACGGCTCGTGTGTGTTAATGCTTCCAGATTCCTAATCTTTAGTTGACTCTATGAAAGATGATCTAGAAATGAGGCATGAACTTTGTAAACTCTTGTTGGTCCTAAAATTTTTAATTATTTGCATTGCCAAGGGACTAGCAATGAGTAAGCTGGGGGGTGTGATAAGTGTGTATTTTTTCATATTAATTCATGTTATACACATTTGTTATGAGCTTTAATACTAATAAATATGTACGTATCACACTTACTTTTAATTTAGAGTCAAATATTTAATTTTATGGATTTAAATAATTTTAATAACGATATTTACTTATTTATGCAGGCACTCGGTACGAGGGAAGTGACAAGAAATAGATATAAAAAAAGGAAAATAAAATAATAAAAGCCAAAAGCCCATGGACTTGTTCAGAAAGAAAAGGAAAAAAAATAAAAATAAATAATAAATTTATTTGATATTTTTAAGGGCTTTTATAAGATATATATACATAATATATATATAGATATATATATATATATATATATATAGTGTGTGTGTGTGTGTGTGTGTGTGTGTGTGTGAGTGTGTGTGTGTTTGTGTTTGCAGGAAGGCGCGCCCACCTTCGCGCGTCGGCACAGGCGACGAGGCGGTGGGGGGAGAGGCGCGTCAACGCGCCTTAGTGCGGTCAACGTGCCTGCGCGGTGCAACCGCGGGCGCACGCGCTCACATGGAGGGCGGACGGCGCACGTGCCTCACGCCGGCGGCGCACCCGCGGTGGAAGACACGCGGCGCACGCGGCCAGGAGGAGAGAGAAAGAGAGAAAGAGAGAGAAAGGAAGAGAAAGAAGGCTAGAAAAAAATAGAAAAAATCAGAAAAAATGTAAAAGTGTGCAACACATGTTGGCACACACTTCTGAGTCAAAAAAATGACAGCAATAGGTTGTCTTTTTCAACAAAAGGGGCAAGAAATATCAAGATGTTCACATAGGGAATGGGGTGGCGTTAACCCTATAAAAGGGGCTTCTATTGTGATGAAGCAGGAAGAGTTGCTAAGAGTTGTAAGGAGTGGCTAAGAGTTGTATGGGGTTACTTTGCGTTTTTGAAGTTCATTCTTGTTGGCCTTAGTAGAGCTACATAGGAGAGTTAGAGGGTGTTGTTTTGAGAACTTTTGATGTAAGCTTTGTAAGTTGATGTTGTTTTAATGAATGTTCTTTTTAAGCATTTAGTCATTTCTTAGTGCCATTACTTGTTTTTCTGATCTCCATTTCATTTTCCTGTCTGCACAAAAGTTGTTCATCTTTATGTTTTTTCCAATATCTCTTTCTATTATTTCCCTTAATTCCTTCTAGTTTGAAAGTTATTTCTCTTTTTGCTAAGTTCTGTTCTATGTGATTACTGTTCATCCGAGGTGATACCTTCTAGTATTCTTCTATTTTGAAGCATTTTCAATCCTCTTTTCACTCTGAGTTCTTCATGAAAGTTGTTATTCTTTTATAGATCTAGATTTTGTTATTCTACCACTTCTTCTAATTCTTCTTTTTTTATGAGTTATAATTAATTTTTCACTGTTCTATGTTTAACATTTTTACTATTCATCCGCACCGATAGATCTTGATGTTTCACGTTTTTCACTATCTTCCTCTTATTTTCTCTCTCTGTGGTCTTCATCAAACTTCTTCCTCTTTTCATTCTCTACAACTTTCATTTCTTCTACTTCTTCTAATTCCCTCTAGATTTTAAATTATTCTCTTCCTTCCAATCCCCAATTTTTAATATAATTCTGTTGTGTTTTCAACTTGTCTTTGTTCCTATTTCTATCCATCTCTTCACAATTTCTTTACACAACCCAAGGCATTTAGTCATCTTCCGGTCATCTCACGACGTCGACTTCCAAAGCGGAGTGATCTTCATCTAAGGCTCGGCGAGGAAACGACGGCGTTCTTCATCCATTGGCTAAAATTTCCTTCACTTTTCTCTTCTTATTCAAAGTTGTAATTTAATTTCCTTTAGTGTTAATCGCATTCAAAAGACAAAAATTGGTTTTCAAAACATAAGGATATTTTCCAACTTGATCTATAAAGATTTTTTCTCCTCGTGGGATCGACCCGTATTTACCACTATACTCGTATTTCCAAAATCATTTAAGTGAGTGAGTGCGATTTTATCAATTTTGACATTTGTGTGGCACGGTATTTTTAAATGACGGGTGTCGAGCACATCAAATTTTTGGGGGAGCATCTTCAAATTTTTTTCAATAGATAATATGGCAGAAAGCTTATAAACGATCTCTTCCTCAAAAAGTGCAGAATATCAGGTAATATACCCAAAATAGTAGAAGGCTTGTCCTGCTTGTTTCAATAGCGTGCAAAGTGATTTTCCTTTTTCTAAAGTGCACATGAACTTTAAAGAGATTCTTTAGATCAGTTTTCCATGGCTAGATTAAATTAACTTTCCATCATCCTTATCTAGTCATTTCTATTCGAGAATTACTTTTAATGAAAGCATGAATCATGAAACTCAAAATGGGTCAATTGAAAAAAATGAGGTTGTATATGAATGCATGTGCAACATGATTTCCGTCCCCCCCTAACTTAAATGACATTATCCTTAATGGCATGAACAATATGGAACAATAGAATAATATAGACATGATGTTTTTGGGAAAGAACGGGACAACCTGAGGTGAACTTCGACGGCCATGGCGTTTGACGGCTTGGCGGATCTGAGTAACAGAGTAAGCAATCATCTTTCTCCCCCCAACTGATACTTTATTCAAACCTGAAAAACAAAAACACATGAAAAACTTGGGTTGTCTCCCAAAAAGTGCTACATTTAACGTCGTCAGCCAGACACATTGCAGTTCACTAACCAACGGGTAGCATTAAGAATGAGCCACCAAATGATCTTATCCTCTGATAAATTTCAACCCTTGTACTAGTGGAGGAAAAGATTATATGCATGTGCATGTGGGCTAGAAACATGTCAAGGTGGGTCTAGAAATTTGGATGGACCCCCTCAGTCATAGAATGCCAGAGGAATTATCATATCTTCAATCATAAAATATTCCTCTGTATTTGTAAGGTCTTTATAAGTATTAAACACATCAATGTGGACCTTAATTTCCTCGAGCTGTTCTTCGTCATCCTTACTCTTAAAATTTTCAAGCACATTGTTGAGGTGAGGAAGAGTAGGAGTGGGAGGAGTTCCGAAGGATTCCACGAAAGGGTGAGTGTCTAGGAGGCAAGGGGTAGTGAAAGAGACGTGCTCCTCAACACACTGATGATCATGAAGTGCAAGTGGAATCGACCGATCGGCTAGTTGCAAGATGTAAGGGATTTGTATAGAAGTGCCGAGGTCAGGAATAGGTAAAAGATCGAGATCCTCCCCAAAATCAAGAGACACCTAATCGGAGTAAATTTCAAGTGGAGCACCCGGTTCCTCAATTACCAAAGAAGAATGACTTATGGCCACACTCAATTCTTTCTCCACACTCACATTTTCTTCATCATTGACTTGGAAGGAAGATGCATCAAAGTTAGGACAGGAAAGTAATGGAATTTGGTCATGGATTGGCAAATCATCTTCCTCTTCTTCTCCCCTCGACTCAAGATCATCAGATTGATCATAATCCTCTTCACAAATGGAATGGATTTTAGGCTTCTCAGGCTACTCTTCCTTTAAGTCCTCATCATAAAACTCCCCCATTATCCTCTCAAGATCAAAAGGGATATGAGTGTTAGACTGGGGAATCATGGATTGATCATATGGACTTTTATTGTCATCAAATGTAAGAAGTTGGTCCTCAAGACTTGTAGTGGAGTTGCTAGGCATTAGATCCACTTCCGTTTCTATGATATTTTTAGTAACCCTGCTCAACTGGGCCTCAAAAGTTTTGCAGTTGTTCCTGGAAGGCTTGTTGTTGAGTTTGGAAGAGCCGTGTCAATTGATCAAACAAATAGGGTTGATCGTAAGAATCATTTGGGTATGGAGTCCAATTTGAAAAATCTTGTTCGTGAGGACTTTGGCCTGGATTCTTATAAGACTCCCAAGAAGAATCATGTTGATCTCTCCAACCAGAATTAAAGTTGTTTAGACATGGGTCAAAATAAGGTGTGGAAAGGTCTTGAGACATGTGGGTTTGTCTCGCTTGGTACATCCAAGAGATTGTTGGTTGATCTTCTCAGGTAGAGTTATAGGTATCTGAGGATAATTCATAATTGGGCTAAGAAAACCATTGATCATATTGACCTTGCTCGGGGTGAAAGGTAGATCATGGCCCCCTTGGAAGAACTGAGTGGTTTGAGCCTGATCATGGGTAAACGATGGAGACTGTGCCATCATAGGTGACGGGATCTCATTTTGAGCCGACCACGAATATGGACTTTCATAATAAGTCGGGCTATTTTGGGTGAGATATGAGTTTTGGTTTAGGCAACCACCTACATAATGGGTCGGGTTAACCCACATGTTATCATTGTCATGGCAACTAGGTGGTATAAAAGGGTCTTGATCCATGGCTAGAAATTGATCAAATTTAAGAGCCAATTGGTCAAACCTGTCTAATTGGTGTGCCCAATCCATAGATAAAAATTTATGCTCTCACCATTTTTTGTATATTTTATTTTTTCTTCTTCTTTTGATTTTTTTATACAAATAAATTCTCAAATAAAGTCCAACTTATATTCACCATCAAACTTGTCCATCGGCCAGGTAATAGGTGGGGAAGTGGGAGGCTCCCCTTACTTTCACAAGGTCCTAATTAAGTAACCACTTTCCCACTTATAGCGTTTGCCGTAGACCTCTAGCCTTAGACACCAGTTTCAAAGATGATAGTGAGCCCAAGTTTTATTTTTTTTTTGTGTTTTTGATTTTCTAGTTTTTTTTAATTAGTGAACTGAGCTAGTCCACCATATTTTTTTATTTCTTTTTTTTTATTTTTTTAAGAACATTTCTAAGCATGAAAACTAATTACATATTGAAAGTAAAAACAAAGAAACTAAATCTATGGAAAGAAGGTAAGAGTACTAACCTTAATCGCATTCCCTCGTTCTTTATTTGACAAATGAAAAATAACAAGATTAAAATATAAAGAAGACTTACCTCGAGGAGACACAACATTTGTTTTTGGCATTTTCAAAAACTTCTATTTTTTATGCTTTTGTAGATCCTTTTATTTTTCTACAAAAATAAGACTGAACAATAATATATACAAAAGAAAGCACAAAGTTATCAACTTGAAATTCATTCGGTAAGGTCAGTGCACATTTGGTAGGCATAGGTAAGGTCGGTGCATGTTTGGTCCAAGCATAACTAAGGTCGGTGCATGTTTGGTCCAAGTATAACTAAGGTCAGTGCACATTTGATCCATGCATAGGTAAGGTCGGTGCATGTTTGGTCCAAACATAACTAAGGTCAGTGCACATTTGGTCCATGCATAGGTAAGGTCGGTGCATGTTTGGTCCAAGCATAACTAAGGTCGGTGCACATTTGGTCCATGCATAGGTAAGGTCGGTGCATGTTTGGTCCAAGCATAACTAAGGTCAGTGCACATTTGGTTTAGGCCATAATGAGGTCAATGCACATTTGGTTTAGGCCACAATAAGGTCAGTGCACAATTGGTTTAGGCCACAATAAGGTCAGTGCACATTTGGTTTTGGCACATTTGGCTTAGGCCACAATAAGGTCAGTGCACATTTGGTTTAGGCCAAACTAAGGTCAGTGCACATTTGATTTAGGCCATAATGAGGTCAGTGCATAGTTGGTTTAGGCCACAATAAGGTATGTGCATGTTTGGGATAGCTATAGTAAGGTCTGTGCATGTTTTGGGATGGCTATAGTAAGGTCTGTGCATGTTTTTTTGGGAAAAGGCCATATAAGGTCGATGCACATTTGGTACAGGTCGATGCACCTGTGGGTCTGTTCCAATTTCCAGAAACTTAGAAAAGGAGAGTTTTGGGAGGTCATTTTAATTCAGAAAAATCTAAAAAATTAGAAAATGGCAGAAGGCTAAGTTAGTAACCCACAGTAAAAATTTCATGCTCACAGAAACTCTGTACTTTCAGATATAAATCATTTTCTGTCCATGTGTAGCCTAGAAGGATAAACATGTTCTTTTTATATAGTAACCTGATCATGCATTGTTCCGCACCAGTCAACATATAAGTATGTTTAGCCCACTTAAACTATTGGAAGCATGCTTGTTATGATAAAGTATCATATTAATGTTTGTAAAATGAGTATGAATGTGAATGCGAATATGATGTGAATGTTATGAATGGAAACAACAACATTCTATGGAAAAGGACTCTGGTCCCTTTGTGGGGCGGCCCTTCTGCGGGACGGCGATACGTAACGTCGCAGAACTAAAAGAACCCAGGGGACGGTGATACGTAATGCCCTGGTCAAAAATCCTATTGATTCAACTTGTTCGTTCTGAGGGACGGCAATTGGAGCGCCACGGAACCCGGGGGACGGCGGTGCGTAATGCCCCGTGCTGCAGGAGTCTAGGTGAAAAACCTATGATTCGGCCGATTGTTCTGTGGACGGCAGAACTATGTGGGCCACATGAGTCTAGGTGGGAGTTCGCACTCGGGTCTGCGCAGTACTCTTCCGTCCGTTCATTTGTGTGTGGGCCTCCTATGTTTGCGGCAGCTATTTAGTCCCTTGATTAACAAAGATGTGAAGACTCATAAAAATGTGATAAACTTCTCATTCACTTAGTTCTAGTTGCATTCATGGGTGCCCTATATGTTAGTTAAAAATGTTTATTTTTCTCATATGAACTATTTTCAGCAGATGATAATGAATGGATTATGCTATTATGAACATCCGAATTATGTTTATAAATTGGTTATATAGATGCGAGTTAACCCTGGTTTGTATAGGTTGCCTACTGAGCGTCACACTCACCCCTTGTGACACATGTTTTCAGGGGACATAGAGAAAGAGGTTGAGGAAGAGGCAGCAACCGAAGAGTAGAGTTAGCCACTGTCCGTCTGGGTATGCTATGGTCAAATGTTCTATTTTTTATAGGGTTGTGGAGTGGTAAGCCCATGCGGGCTCATGTGTAATCTGGAACAATGAACCTGTACTCTTTTGGAGATTATGAATGGTTGAGATGTTTACCTACATTTCTTGTAACCTGTAGTCTCTCTCTCATGTGAATGTATGCACGTTACATAATATTATGCTTCCGCGATACGTACGAAGTGATTGCTTAGCGGTCCGATAAAAAGAAAAATATATATAATCCCCAAAAACTTGGGGATCGGATCCTGGGGCGTTACAGAGTGGTATCAGAGCACGAGAGACGAACCATGGTTACAACCATTCCAATTGTCCAAACAGTAGAATAGGAGATATGCTAGGGTGGAAAAGGGGGAAGAGTATATTTATAACCCATTTTAAACAAACCCTCACAGGTAACAACTGAAACCATCAGAAATTTTGGGACATATTGAGTTAGGTTCTAATGAATACCTATGTATAGGTTCATCAAGGAGCTGAAGATGATGGGCAAGAGGCCTAGGCGGACAGAAGGGAGGCAAGGCAAGGAAAAGGTGGCACGTCCGGAGCGGGTACCAAGGAATAGGTCGGGGGTTCCAATCTATGTCCATTGTAAGTGCACCCATCTGGGGCAGGAGTGCAGGAGGACAGAGGGCAAATGCTATGAATGCGGCGAGGTCGGACATTTTGCGAGGGACTGCCCTAGGAAGGCTCAGTAAAAGCCAGTACTACCGCAAGAGAAATCTGATGGAAATTAGGAAATGTCGGATGCTATTTTCAGCATCATAGACACTTAAGAGTAAATGGAAGAGGTTGTCCCTTACACATGGTTATCCCAACTTCAGGTCTGTTAGGCCTTCTGAATTGATAAAGAATATACGATCCTTCGTTCCATCCACTATTAAGTACTCCCCCTTTCTTTTTCAACGTATAGAGCAAGAAATTGATATCTAGGGTGATACTTTTCCTATCTCTGACACGTTCAATGTCGATTAAGATATCTCGCTATGTTGATGCCATGAATTCTAAGCAAAAATACTCATTTGCATACTTCAAACTGATGACCTTGCTCCTCAACTAGCTGCAAAATGCTTATCAAAGTTTAGAAGGGGGTTCTGTTGTGGTTCATAGTGATAGTTTTGCCATGCACAAAAATGTCCATTCAGCATTGATCGACGATCTGGCATCCCCACCGTTTACATCAATGGGTTTGCCCTATGCCTCACCAAGTTACTTTTGAAGTTCTGGGTTACATGCGATATGAAATCGTTCCCCCATTTTTCAGATTGTTGAGCAGGTAGGCTTCAACATGGAGTTACAGGGGCTTTGTAAAGCTCAGTCATTTCAGTTCATATGTTTAAGAAAAAAATTGAAAGGGGGACCATGTGTTCCTAAGAGGTGCTGAGATATAAAACCATCCGGCTGGTGAAGGGGTTATGGAGGAATTCTCATTCCGAGGAAGCAACGTGGGAGCCAGAGGACAAGATGCGCCAAGAATACCCTCAACTATCCGATAAGTAATTTTTCTTAAAAAGAAATTTCTTGAGCTAATTTTGAGGATAAAATTATCTTAAGGGGGAGAGGATGTTACGACCACCAATTGGGCACTGGCCCAATTGTGTACAATTCGGACCCACGAACTCAATGAGCTAGGAACCTAGATAGATTATTGAAGAACCGTTAGAAAATTTTTAATTTAATATATAAAGATCAGAATTAGGTGAAAATAAATCCCATGCAACGACCATTGGGTAAGGAACATCTTTGATGAAGAGCATAACCTCTGAAAAATGGGTCTAACAGAGGTTAAGAGGAAGTTTATGATAATGGGTTGAAATAATTATAAAAAACACAGCCACCCGTTAAAATAAGGATATCTTGGTCCACAGTCAACCAAATGGGATGAAACTAGGCTCACTAGAAAGCTTGGGCCCTTAACCCAAACTCTTCTGTTGGGATGGAGTCCCAATTCGCATCAGAATCCAGGGTTCTAAGCCCTTTGGCTGCCAGCTGTCACGAAAGAGGTGTGACTGATAGGAGAACTCGGATGTAATTAATGGGAAATTCATAACTTCGTGTGCGGTTAATGAAATGACCTGAAAACAAGGCCATAATTTTGAGTGGGATGTTAGATACAACTTCTATGTTGAGGTTGAGGCCAAATACCATCTGCATGCTAGAGCTATATCTAGATTACCTTGGACTATCGAAAGGTCACGATTGGAATGAGGGAGAATAAATGATAATATTGTAAAAATCATAACTCATGCTAGGATTGAGAAAATTTGATGAAACCATGTCTCAAAGTTAGATCTATAAGTCTTCCTAATTTCATCTGAAGACATCTCAATCCAAATCCCAACATAAGAGTGCACCCACTCGCATTTATGCCTAGGTAGACAATGGGTCGCGACTGGAATAGAGGAGAAATAATGTTAATATTGTGAAAATCATAACTCAGGCTAGATGTGATGAAATTCGATGAAACTATGACTAGAAGTTATATCTAGAAGTCCTCTTCATTTCATATGAAGATATCTCAACCCAACGCCTAATAGGAAAGCGTGCCTATTGACATTTATGACCGGGTAGACGAAGTGTCACCGCTGTTCAAACCCAAGGGGTGCTTAGCATTAACCCCCTCTTTAACCAGTGACTTTAGGGGCTGAACTGAGCCTTGCTGGACGTAGGAAAGGCCTTGGGAGGCTTGAACCTATATAAGGAAGTGGGTTCCAAGGGTGGTCAGTCTTTTAGCAACACCCATTCTCAACTTTCCACCATCTACAGTTCCTCTTGATAGAGAAGAGAGGTGAGGGACCTTGGCCCTGCGAAGGGGGCGAACCGGCAGTTCCTAGAAGGGAGCAAAAAGTCTTGGGAGCGTCTGGGGTGTGGATCTCATCCCCGGATAGAAAGGGGCAAAGCTGAGGAGGATCTGGGGTGTGGATATTATCCCCGGATCGTCGGTTGGCATCTCAAAGGTAGGCACCTAACCTAAAACTTTAGGGGTCAATGAGGCATTAGAATGGTTTTAAATATATTTTACACACTTTAAAGAGGGATTAAGGGCACATGGGGACCACTACCATGTTCATTTTGATTTTTGGTTTCATCAAGTTTTAGGCTTCCACGAGTGACCTCTGTGACTCTAAGGAGTTGCACAGCCCCTGGGAAGGTCAGTCTTTGAGGCGAGATCTTTGGCCGAGGCGATCCTCCCCCAGTCCTCTTTCAGCTCCAACAAGAAGGAGGTTACTTCTTGTGAAACCAATATTGTTGGCTATGAAGCTAACATTGCTTCCTTAAATTCTGAAATTCAGGATCTTAAAAGCTCACTGTCAAAATTTGTTAAAGGAAAAAGCAACCTTGATAAGATTCTTGGAACTAAGGTTCATGTTCAGAAGGAAGGATTGGGTTACAATTTGGTCAACAAGAAGAAACCTGAAAATAAGCTATCCACCGCTTTTGCTAGTTGTTCTGAGCCATCTAAAACACCTTCATCATCATTCTTTCAATTCAAGGCTCAGAGAAATGAAAAACAAACAAAAGTTTTTAAAAAGACTAAACAATTGAGAAAGAGTGGACATATGAAGAAAGTCAAAGTTGTTCCTGCCTGCACTGTTAACTCTACTAGTTCTGTGAAATCTCAAAGTTTAACGCATGCTGTTCATAAGTCTTTTACTCATTCACATGCAAATAAAAAGGATGTGTCATGCCATTACTGTGGTAAGCTAGGCCATGTAATGCATGATTACAAATTGATGATAGAGGATGATCACATTTGTGGAACAATGGATTCAAAGAACTCATTTAACAAAAATTATGCTACTAAGAAGTATAATGGTTCTTGTCATTACTGTGGTAGGCATGGTCACTTCATGAATGAATGATTTAACATGAAACAAGATGATAGGATGCATGTTAAATTCCCTGTAAATCATCATGGCCTTAATAGAAACAAATCTATTTCAAACCAGCACATCATATGTTTCAATTGTAACAAGCCTGGTAACAAGGCTATTGAAAGCTGGTCGGGGTCTCATAGGAATAATTCTGGTTCTAGAGGTAAGCACATCGGATGCTTCGAATGTGAAAAGCATGGCCATATAGTCAAGAACTGTAGGTATGCTGAGGGGAAAATATTTAATTATAAATCTGCTAAAATCTCTAGACATGCTTTTGACAGGAGCCTTAACAGAATGGATTCTTTATGTTTTAATTGTTGAAAGTCAGGATATAAATCTGCAAATTGTTGGCTAACTAACAATAAGAGACAAAATGTTCATGTAAACAACAGAAATTTTCATGCTCATGCACATAGATTTCATGCTTATGTTGATGTGCATAATAGGATAAAAAATTCTGTTGTTTCATGTAGATATTGTGAAAAATTTGGACACTCTATGGCTGATTGTTCTCTGATGGAGTTTGATGACTATCTAGCTAAGAAACTGTTTAGAACACCTGCTAGAAGTAGTACAAGATCCAAGGCTACTTGGGTTCCTACTGGATCAAAATAACCCAGTTGTTGCAGGTGTGCCTTGGAAAGGAATAAAGGGGTAATAAACCAGGGCACCCGAAATGACCCCATTTCTGAGCTTTCCAGGTAAACTCACTGTATTCTCTATCTTTACATTCATTGATTAATTTGTCAGTTAAATTGATTGATTGTATAGCATGTTAAATTTGGTTCAACATTATATGCATATCTCTTGCATAACATGTGAATTCTCTAACTGAAATTTTTTGAAAATCTGAAATGCACATGAAGTCATGGTAGTCTATCTCAGGCTGCATTGCATATCTGTTCCATGAGCATGAATCATAAAACCATGTGTTCAGTCTTCATTGCATAAAATGCATTTAGTCAGGGGAAGTATATGCATAAATGGTCATGCATTTGTGGTATTTAGAATTCTGGATTACAGTGTATATAGTCAGGGGGAGTCTGGCTATTCCTGCATGATGTTTATGTCACTCTTGTTCATGTAATGTTTTTAGGAATATTATTGCACTTGCATACATGTAGTGATAGCATTGGACATCACATATTTCAAAAATTCCAAAAAGAATGTTTGAATTCATGCATTCAGGGGAAGCTTACGTGTACTCATGACTCATATATGTCAGTCTTCTGATTATGACATATACACTCTTGATATCTCATTACATCTAGACAGGGGGAGCATTTTAGACTCATTAGTCTTTTTCACTCTGAACCATTCTTGTCTAGTCACTTAAATCATTCTCCTTCCACTGTGTGTTGATTGGCCTCTAAATTATCCATCATCTGAATTTATATCTTTTATTAAAGTTGAAATCTTTGTATGCTTCTCCCTAAAGTTGCTGAAGGAATGTTGCACTCGAATTCATTCTTGACAAGCTAATATGTCTGTATTCCAGACTCATCTACTAGTTTCTGAATTGAGTTACTCAAGTGCATACCTCTTGCTGCATCATTGCAAATTCTCTATCTCCTGAAAATCTGTCTGATTCATAAGCATGTGCTCCAACTCTTACACTATCTATGCATGCTTTATAATATCTTTTGTTGTTGGACTTCACTTTCAAAATATTGATTGAACTGATTTTGAAGAGACTTAAATCTGTGTACCTCAGTTATAAATCTAAAATCTTAAAAGAAAGTCCTATTATACCGGTTTAAGAATAACTGATTGATCTACATTGTTGTAAGTCATATGTATTCATGAATTTGAATTTGAAAGACTTGAATGTATCTGAATCACAAGCTTTAATAAACTTTAACCAACTATTTCTTGTAATCTCTGGACAAAACCTTCTGAAATCTGAAAATTTGAAATCAAGGTTCCTTTGGTTGAGATACATGTTGTTAGTACTGTTCTTAAACATTAAATCTGTATGAAGTTAACTAAAAAGGAAAAAAATGTCAGAGCAACGACAATGGTCACTGAGAAACTCGGTTCTCCATCAAAGAAATGAAGTAAACCCATGTCATGAAGTATCATTATTACCTTTGTTGTAAAAATAATTGAAAATTCTGACAGAGTAATAACATAATTGTGTTGAGTAATTGGGGATTCTGGCATTTGATCAAGGTGTCTCCTCATGTAAAAAGACACTTCAATTGCTAACTCGGTTCTCATGTTTGAAAGGCAATGCAGTTATCACACTGAGTAGCCGGGTCATTTCACCTAAGACGTATTTTACCTCATGTAAAAAGGTGTTGATCAACCAAGATTGCTGAGGAAAAATAAAGTGCTATTCAAAAGTAAAATTTAAAAATGGTTATCAGAAAATTTCTACCAACATAGTCAACTTCAAATACAATTAAAGGTGTTTAATCTCAATACTACAATGTGTAATTCCTAAAGGAGTCTTTGAGATTATTTGAGTACGATGGAAGAAGATTGAACTGGAATATCACATGAATAATTGATTCACCTTTATTAAAACTCAGGTTCAGATATGAGTACTTAATATAATTGACAAATTTGGTATACATTATGCTTAAACATGTCGTGTCATACAGTCAAATTCATAAGCCCTTATGATAGGAGAGTCTATCTGTACTTGGATTTATAATAGTGATACATGCTATGAGATTCTTCTGATCAGTTACTCTTTGGAAAACTTCATCACCCTTGTGTTTTGCTGATGCTTTCTTAGCAGTATCCTTCTGAGGGGGAGAATAGTCTATGACTTGTCTTGGCTATATCAAGAGGAGCATGTGATTCTTTGACATTTTCTTAATTTTCAGCTACTCCTGATATCATGTTGTGTTCTCATCTCTTTACCCACTTGCTCTCACCATTTGAATTCCTTTTCTATCTTTCTTTGTGATGAAATCATAGGGGGAGGTATGTCAAAGTGAAAATAGACTTGATTGGTTCTTGATTGTCTAATTGCCCCTGTGTTTGCTGATTTCATTCCTTTATCTATGGGGAGAATAGCTCTTCCATGCCTTATTGTTGAAGTCAAAAGGGAACTTTTTAATTTGTATTTCTCGTCTCAAACTAGTTCCTTTTTGATGAAGTCAAAGGGGGAGAATAATTTGACTTGAGCCAGTGTGACTCATAGTGGTGTTGCCATCATCAAAAAGGTGGAGATTGTTGTGCCCCTGTGATTTTGATGATAGCAAACACTATAAGTCACACTGTGTTTGTATGAAAGATTGAATGTTTGATAAAACATGCATTTTTTATGCATCTGGTCTTTGCATGTTATGCTGCATAGAACTTCATCAGAGTGCATGCACGCGTTGCATCTCATCATATAGGTTGCAGGCACACACATATGTTCCTTTGCATAAGTAGAGGGTCCATGCACACTCACTACTCATATGCATATGGTAAGAGTTGACACCATGAGTCGACATTTTCATTCATGCATTGAGGGACCGTGCACATTTGCTCATGGTTTGGTCATTTAGGGTCGGTGCAAGTTGTGTCTAAAGCAGACACATGGTCGGTGCATCTCAAGGATGTCTGTTGGTCTGTGCTGCATGAAGTCTGTGCAATTCATTGTTCAAGTCCTTGCATGTTCTGTCTTAGGCTTTGCATCAAGATCTGTGCACTTTTGTTGAGGTCGGTGTAGTTCTAGTTGATTGCATACTCATCTCAGTGCACACTTAAGTCCATGCATATCTGGTCGGCAAATTGAAGTCAGTGCACTTCACTGTTTTGCCTTAGGCTAACTAAGGTCTGTGCATATCTGTGCTACCAGCATATAGGTCCGTGCAAACTTTGTTGGGGTCGGTGCAGTGTTAGGTGTCAAAAGGTAGAAGTCGGTGCATATTCTATCGTCTAGCATATAGGTCAATGCAGGATTGCATTATGCGTAGAATAGGGTCGGTGCACATTCTCTTGTGCAATGACCAAGGTCAGTGCACATTTGATTTGTGCGAGACCGAGGTCGGTGCAAGTAGTATCTCATGCATTCACACAGTCGGTGCAAGTCTTGCCTTGTGCTAACCAAGTCGGTGCACATCCTGTGTTATCACATAAAACATATGTACCCATTTTGTTGAACAACGTCTAAGGTCTGAGCATGTGTCTATGTCATTAGATATAAGGTCTATGCATATCTGCTCATATGCTACCAAGGTCTGTGCATATCCTCCAATATGTTACCTAAAGCCTGTGCATGTTTTCATACTAATTGTTATTATGTATGTGCACATCTTATGATAGTGGTTATAAGGTCGGTGCACACTTTAGCTTGATGGAAATAAGGTCCGTGCACATTAGTTCATATACTTTATCAAGTCTATGCAATATTCATACCTGTGTAACCGTTATATGTTCTAACATATTAGCAGGACAACTGTTCGTGACCTTTAAGGAGGACACGTGATCCAAGGTGGATCGTCCCTGAAAAGAGCTGCCACGTGGAAAGCTACAATGCTCAGAATCTGACATGTGGCTAAGAGCTTCTTGAAATCTCTTGGCAGGAATGAGCCTTCCACGCGCCCATCTCTCTGATGCCTATAAATAGAAGACGAGAGGAGAGGACCAAAAGAAAAGAAGGAAGAGAAGTACATGACAACAACAAAAAAAGAGAGATCGAAGCAGAAAGAGAGAGTAGAAGGAGAGCAGAGCTGAAGAAAGAAAGAAAGAGAGAGATCAGAGACAGTATGAAAGAGTAACATAAAAGTAGTGAGAAGAAGAATAAGAGATTAAGAGTTTGTGAGAAAGAGGAAGAGGAAGAAAGAGTGAGAGAGAGTTCGTGGAAAGGAAGGTGAAGTTGATTGAAGACCTTATCAACTGGACTTTGGATCATATCCAAGCCAGTCAGCTCCTGCGAGAGCCATATCTATTTTAAGATTGTTTCTAGCTTTCCGGTGCTATGATTTTCCATCCTTTATTTTTCTTTTAAACCTTTGTTTCAAGCTGTGAGACAGCGGAGCAAGCTATGTTACTCAGCGGTTATAGAGGATTGGTTCCTCTAGACAGCAAGCTGTGATTGCTCAGAGAAAGCAAGCTGTGTTGCTCAGCGGTTGTAGGCAAGCTGTGATGCCCAGCGGTTTAAGTGGTGTATCAGCGGGAAGTCTCACTCTGGTTTTAGTGGGGGATGGACGTAGGTCTGCGGGCAGAAGACTGAACCATCTAAAAATCCCTTGTCCATCATGGTTTGATTGTCCTCTCTGATCCGCTAGATGTATGCTTAGGCTCGATCTGAATCTTCTGTCTAGCAATGATTTTGGTTGCATATCGTTCATTTGATATTGGTCTTGAGAGATTCAATTTGAATAGTTAATCATTGTTAGTGGAGAGTGTCCAATTTGCTCAAGCCATCTGAGTGTTTTAGTTGCATTTGATCGCTTGATTGGGTTCGGTCAACAGTATAAATTTACTCAGGGGTCTGCACTATAGCAGTCCAACTGTTTGATTTAGCGCACCATTGACTCTCATATTTTGTAGAGTTTAACTTGATTTAATTTCGCATCATTGTCCAATATTATTTTAATTGGGCAAAGTTTTGAAGAGGGATTCATTCACCCCCCCCTCTGAATTAGGTTCGTGCATTTGCACCTAGTCCTTATATATTAACAATTGGTATCAGAGTGGGTTCTGGTTCATCAGATCCAACAATCTGCAGAAGATCCTACTATCTTGCTTTTGGTGCATTACTTATCGATTGCTTTGTGCGTTGAACCTGTTTGCTATTTGTCTTAATGGCTCGTCCTTTGGCTTTTGAATGGTTCTAACTTCAGTAATTAGTTAGGCAGCCTATGTGTTCACATGAATTCCATTGATCCAAATCTATGGAATCTTGTATCAAAAGGCCCACACAAATTACCTCAGAAGGAGACCAGATGGTCTAAAGAGGACAGAATTAAGCATAGCGAGAATACCAGAGTTCTCAATATTCTGAGAGATGCAGTTAACACTGAAATGTTTCCATGTATTGCAGGATGTCATTCTGGAAAGGAGATCATGAATAAAATAACTACCATTCATCAGGAGCAAGAACGAATTTGTTTGATGGCCAACCGGAGAGATAATGATGAAGAAACGTCATCTCAGGTAAGCTCCAGATCAGAAGAACCTTCATTTGATGACTTGGTAGTGATGTATGAAGAGTTGCTAGAGTTGTCTAGGAAAATGTAATCTGAAAATAAAAAGTTGAAGAAAAAGATTGAACAGAATAAAGCTAAATTCTCTTGTGAAAATTGTCCAAAGTTGAAACAATCTTATGATGTGTCTGGTGGATGTTCATAACAATAAGGAACATATTTCATCTTTGAAAGAAGAAAATCAAGAATGTCTGAAAAAAATTTCTAAATTAGAAGATCAGTTAAACGTTAAAAAAGATGAACATCTAATGAAATTGCAAGAGTTGAATAAGATTAATTCTGAAGTGGACAAATTGAAACTTGAGAATGTGGAACTTTAGAAGAATAATGAAAACCTTGTAGCTAGAATAAAAGAAATCAAGGAAGAAGCTTCAAACAGTTGTTCTATAGAGGCAGTTTGCAACACATGCCCTCTCCTAAAGGAACGTAATGAAAATCTCTACCTTGAAAATGAACGGCAGAGGAAATTGATTGTCTCTCTTAAAGAAGAAAACACATGCTCAAAAGAAGAGAATGATGAATGTGTTTTTCTAAAATAAGTGATTGAAGATCTTTATTTTGAGATTGATATGTTGAAGAATCTGAATGCATCCTTAAAAGATGAAAATCATTTGTTGCTTGAAAAGAAAAAGGAAGTAGAAGAATCTGAAGAAATCCTGATGGATGAAAACAAAAATTTGAAAGAGCAAAATAAGAAACTCATGATTTTAAACACTGTTATATCAGAAAAATTGCTGACAATTGAAAAAGGAAAATGCATTTTGAAAGAAACTGAAGTCAACAAGGAGCAAGAATACACACAAGAAATTACAACTTTAAAAAGTTTGAATGATGTTTTCCATCAGCAGGTTACTTCTTGTGAAACTGAGATTGTTGGCTATGAAGCTAACATTACTTTCTTAAATTCTGAAATCCAGGATCTTAAAAGCTCACTGTCAAAGTTTGTTGAAGGAAAAAGCAACCTTGGTAAGATTCTTGGAACTAAGGTTAATGTTCAGAAGTAAGGATTGGGTTACAATTTGGTCAACAAGAAGAAACATGAAAATAAGCTATCCACCTCTTTTGCTAGTTGTTCTTAGCTAGTTAAAATACCTTCATCATCATTCTTTCAATTCAAGGCTCAGAGAAATCAAAAATAAACAAAAGTTTTGAAAAAGACTAAACAATTGAGAAAGAGTGCACATATGAATAAAGTCAAAGTTGTTCCAGCCTGTGCTGTTAACTCTACTAGTTCTTTGAAATTTGATAGTTTAACGCATGCTGTTCATAAGTCTTTTACTTATTCACATGCAAATAAAAAGGATGTTTCATGCCATTACTTTGGTAAGCTAGGCCATGTAATGCATGATTGCAAATTGATGATAGAGGATGATCACATTTGTGGAACAATGCATTCAAAAAACTCATTTGACAAAAATTATGCTACTAAGAAGTCTAATGGTTCTTGTTATTACTGTGGTAGGCATGGTTACTTCATGAATGAATGCTTTAACATGAAACAAGATGATACGATGCATGTTAAATTCTCTATAAATCATCATGGCCTTAATAGAAATAAATCTATTTCAAACCAGCACATCATATGTTTCAATTGTAACAAGCCTGGTCACAAGGCTATTGAATGCTGGTCGGGGTCTCATAGGAATAATACTGGTTCTAGAGGTAAGCACATCGGGTGCTTCGAATGTGAAAAGCGTGGCCATATAGTCAAGAACTGTAGGGATGCTCAGGAAAAAATATTTAATTATAAATCTACTAAAATCCTTAGACATGCTTTTGACAGGAGCCTTAACAAAATGGATTCTTCATGTTTTAATTGTGGAAAGTCAGGACATAAATCTATAAATTGTTGGCTAACTAATAATAAGAGACAAAATGTTCATGTAAACAATAGAAATTTTCTTGCTCATGCACATAGATTTCGTGCTTATGTTGATGTGCATAATAGGATAAAAAATTCTGTTGTTTCATGTAGATATTGTGGAAAATTTGGACACTCTATGGCTGATTGTTCTCTGATGGAGTTGGATGACTATCTAGCTAAGAAACTGTTTAGAACACCTGCTGGGAGTAGTACAAGACCCAAGGCTGCTTGGGTTCCTGCTGGATCAAAATAACCCAGTTGTTGCAGGTGTGCCTTGGAAATGAATAAAGGGGTAATAAACCAGGGCACCCGAAATGACCCCATTTCTGAGCTTTCCAGGTAAACTCACTGTATTCTCTATCTTTACATTCATTGATTAATTTGTCAGTTAAATTGATTGATTGCATAGCATGTTAAATTTGGTTCAACATTATATGCATATCTCTTGCATAACATGTGAATTCATCTGTGCATTCTCTAACTGAAATTCTTGGAAAATCTGAAATGCACATGAAGTCATGGTAGTCTATCTCAGGCTGCATTGCATATCTGTTCCATGAGCATGAATAATAAAACCATGTGTTCAGTCTTCATTGCATAAAATGCATTTAGTCAGGGGAAGTAGATGCATAAATGGTCATGCATTTGTGGTATTTAGAATTCTGGATTACAGTGTATATAGTCAGGGGGAGTCTGGCTGTTTCTGCATGATGTTTATGCACTCTTGTTCATGTAATATTTTTAGGAATATTACTGCACATGCATACATGTAGTGAATGCATTGCACATCACTTATTTCGAAAATTCCAAAAAGAATGTTTTAATTCATGCATTCAGGGGAAGCTTACGTGTACTCATGACTCATATATGTCAGTCTTCTGATTATGACATATACACTCTTGATATCTCATTACATCTAGACAGGGGGGGCATTTTAGACTCATTAGTCTTTTTCACTCTGAACCCTTCTTGTCTAGTCACTTAAATCATTCTCCTTCTCCTGTGTGTTGATTGGCCTCTAAATTATCCATCATCTGAATTTATATCTTTTATTAAAATTGAAATCTTTGTATGCTTCTCCTTAAAGTTGCTGAAGGAATGTTGCACTCGAATTCATTCTTGACAAGCTGATCTGTCTGTATTCCAGACTCATCTACTAGTTTCTGAATTGAGTTACTCAAGTGCATACCTCTTGCTGCATCATTGCAAATTCTCTATCTCCTGAAAATCTGTCTGATTCATAAGCATGTGCTCCAACTCTTTCACTCTCTATGCATGCTTTATAATATCTTCTGTTGTTGGACTTCACTTTCAAAATATTGATTGAACTGATTTTGAAGAGACTTAAATCTGTGTACCTTAGTTATAAATCTAAAATCTTAAAAAAAACTCCTATTATACATGTTTAAGAATAACTGATTGTTCTACATTGGTGTAAGTCTAATATATTCATGAATTTGAATTTGATAGACTTGAAAGGATCTGAATCACAAGCTTTAATAAACTTTAACCAACTGTTTCATGTAATCTCTGGACAAAACCTTCCAAAATCTGAAAATTTGAAATCAAGGTTCCTTTGGTTGAGATACATGTTGTTAGTATTGCTCTTAAACAATAAATCTATATGAAATTAACTAAAAAGAAAAACAAATGTCAGAGCAATGACAATGGTCACTGAGAAACTTGGTTCTCCATCAAAGAAATGAAGTAAACCCATGTCATGAAGTACCACCGTTACCTCTGTTGTAAAAATAATTGAAAAGTCTGACAGAGCAATGGCATAATTGTGTTGAGTAACTGGGGATTCTAGCCTCTGATCAAGGTGTCTCCTCGTGTAAAAAGACACTTCAATTGCTAACTCTATTCTCATGTTTGAAAGGCAATGCAGTTATCACACTGAGTAACTGGGTCATTTCACCTAACACGTGTTTTGCCTCATGTAAAAAGGTGTTGATCAACCAAGATTGCGCAAGAAAAATAAAGTGATGTTCAAAAGTAAAATTTAAAAATGGTTATCAGAAAATTTCTACCAACATAGTCAACTTTAAATACAATTAAAGGTGTTTAATCTCAATACTACAATGTGTAATTCCTAAAGGAGTCTTTGAGATTATTTGAGTACGATGGAAGAAGATTGAACTGGAATATCACATGAATAATTGGTTCACCTTTATTAAAACTCAGGTTCAGATATGAGTACTGAATGTAATTGACAAATTTGGTATACATTATGCTTAAACCTGTCGTGTCATACAGTCAAATTCATAAGCCCTTATGATAGGAGAGTCTATCTGTACTTGGATTTATAACAATGATACATGCTCTGAGATTCTTCTTATCAGTTACTCTTTGGAAAACTTCATCACCCTTGTGTTTTGCTGATGCTTTCTTAGTAGTATCCTTCTGAGGGGGAGAATAGTCTATGACTTGTCTTGGTTATATCAAGAGGAGCATGTGATTCTTTGACATTTTCTTAATTTTCAGCTACTCCTGATATCATGTTGTGTTCTCATCTCTTTACCCACTTGCTCTCACCATTTGAATTCCTTTTCTATCTTACTTTGTGATGAAATCATAGGGGGAGGTTTGTCAAAGTGAACATAGACTTGATTGGTTCTTGATTGTCTAACTGCCCCTGTGTTTGTTGATTTCATTCCTTTATCCAGGGGGAGAATAGCTCTTCCATGCCTTATTGTTGAAGTCAAAAGGGAAGTTTTTAATTTGTATTTCTCGTCTCAAACTAGTTCCTTTTTGATGAAGTCAAAGGGGGAGAATAATTTGACTTGAGCCAGTGTGACTCATAGTGGTGTTGCCATCATCAAAAAGGGGGAGATTGTTGTGCCCCTGTGATTTTGATGATAGCAAACACTATAAGTCACACTGTGTTTGTATGAAAGATTGAATGTTTGACAAAACATGCATTTGTTTATGCATCTGGTCTTTGCATGTTATGCTGCATAGAACTTCATCAGAGTGCATGCACGCGTTGCATTTCATCATACAGGTTGCAGGCACACACATATTTTCCTTTGCATAAGTAGAGGGTCCATGCACACTCACTGCTCCTATGCATATGGTAAGAGTCGACACCATGAGTCGACATTTTCATTCATGCATTGAGGGACCGTGCACATTTGCTCCTGGTTTGGTCATTTAGGGTCGGTGCAGGTTGTGTCTAAAGCAGACACACGGTCGGTGCATCTCAAGGATGTCTGTTGGTCTGTGCTGCATGAAGTCTGTGCAGTTCATTGTTCAAGTCCTTGCATGTTCTGTCTTAGACTTTGCATCAAGATTTGTGCACTTCAGTTAAGGTCGGTGCAGTTCTAGTTGATTGCATACTCATCTAAGTGCACACTTAAGTCCGTGCATATCTGGTCGGCAAATTGAAGTCAGTGCACATCACTGTTTTGCCTTAGGCTAACTAAGGTCTGTGCATATCTGTGCTACCAGCATATAGGTCCGTGCAACCTTTGTTGGGGTCGGTGCAGTGTTAGGTGTCAAACGGTAGAAGTCGGTGCATATTCTATCGTCTAGCATATAGGTCGATGCAGGATTGCATTATACATAGAATAGGGTCGGTGCACATTCTCTTGTGCAATGACCAAGGTCAGTGCACATTTGGTTTGTGCGAGACTGAGGTCGGTGCAAGTAGCATATCATGCATTCACACAGTCGGTGCAAGTCTTGCCTTGTGCTAACCAAGTCGGTGCACATCCTGTGTTATCACATAAAATGTATGTGCACATTTTGTTGAACAGTGTCTAAGGTCTGTGCATGTGTATATGTGATTAGCTATAAGGTCTATGCATATCTGCTCATATGCTACCAAGGTCTGTGCATATCCTCCCATACGTTGCCTAAAGCCAGTGCATGTTTTCATACTAATTGTTATTAGGTCTGTGCACATCTTATGATAGTGGTTATAAGGTCGGTGCACACTTTAGCTTGATGGAAATAAGGTCCGTGCACATTAGTTCATATACTTTATCAAGTCTGTCCAATATTCATACCTATCTAACCGTTATATGTTCTAACATATTAACAGGACAACTGTTCGTGAACTTTAAGGAGGACATGTGATCCAAGGCGGATCATCCCTGAAAAGAGCTGCCACGTGGAAAGCTACAGTGCTCAGAATCTGACACGTGGCTAAGAGCTTCCTGAAATCTCTTGGCGGGAATGAGCCTTCCACGTGCCCATCTCTCTGCTGCCTATAAGTAGAAGACGAGAGGAGAGGACCAAAAGAAAAGAAGGAAGAGAAGTACCTGACAACAACAAATACGAGAGATCGAAGCAGAAAGAGAGAGTAGAAGGAGAGCAGAGCTGAAGAAAGAAATAAAGAGAGAGTGTGACGACCCAGACTCCGGATACCGGATATACCTGATAGGACTACCGAGTAAACTCGATACCGCTTCGAACCCGTGAAGCCTCCCAAGAGCTATAAAGCTCCGAAGGGAAAAAGGAATGTCGTATAGTACATTGAAGCCGCAGAGATATAATAATAAGCAATTAAATTTCATTAGATCAGTTTGCTAAAGTAGCAGAAATAAAATTACTTTTTAATTAACAGTTTCAAGTTTAACAATTATACCAGAGTCCAGTCCAAAGGAAAGACAAGCAGTACAGTCCAATAGAAAGAAAAACGTACACTGAGGTCGGGGGAAGCCCGACGCAGGTATCGCTGGCAACTACGAACATGCCTAGAACATCGTGCACACGACATGACACTGACCTCGGGCGAGACCACGAATGGGCTAATCCAGAAATGTCACGACATACGAGAAACGTGAGAGTCACGTGTCATGTGACGGAAGCACCCCCTCACTGGAAGAACATCCAACTGCGTCCACTGACGTATTATGCTGTGCCTACAAGTGTCTCGTCTACTATGCCGCCCGAAACACGATAGAGACTAAGACACGCTCAGAACTAGAATAGGAACTACAGTAACGAGTGACTAGACAGGGTAACGCCCGTCGGCGTTAGTTCAAGCCCTTGACCACGTGTGCACACACAAGCTCAATGCCTTGAGCCAGGCCTCTAGCTAGTTTTCTCCTCCAACAGGACGCTACTGTAAGGCAAGGGAGCCCACGGAAACTAGCTTACAAATCGTACCTCAGGAACTGCCGTACCACCACTCCCAGGTGGGCCAACACTGGAACATGTCGACAGGCTACAACTAGTAGAGGCTCACTAGACATAGAACTCTGAAACAGAGTGTTGTAGTATAGATAGGCCAAGAAGCACTGTCACACATACTACGGAGCACAGGACACGTGGTAGCATACCGGACTGCCACCGGACTCAGGACAGGGCAACTAGACCTGAAAACACAACGATCCTTGAGTCTCACGACTCGGGTCAAGATCGCCGTACCAAGCGGAAAAAGCCGCCAATCAGTATAATCCTAAGCCAGAGGAAACCACATGACCGTGTAAAATGACACACAGGGACATGAGGGAACACCATGACTCTCAGCACATCTGGACATGTAAACCGAGGTGAGACAACACCTCAAGGCATCTAGAACCAAGTCTTATGCTGGACCGAACCATCGAGACACACAAGGTTACCTGTCAACCACTGGGTCACCCCAAGTTGACCGAAACCAGACAATGATGATTCAACAGTAGGAAAGAAAATCCTACTTCAAGGAAGAAAAATGCTGGCTACCTTCTAACTTGGTCTTAGCCCTCATAGGACATCAAAAGATATCCACGGGAACGGCAAACCACAAGGTCAAGCCAAGATACACGGAAAGCGAAACGACGGGAAACGACACTCTGGGCATAAGCGATCCATCACTCAACTGCTAGGGAAACCAAGCAGTAAAGGAGGAAGCCGCTATGCGCATAGAGATGAAGATAATGGCAGTCGAGGTAGAGCCACAAGGTGACTGTAGCGGTCAAGGATAAACCACTAGACTCAGTGAACTCCAGCTGACCTGCCCAACGAACCACCAAGTGATCTATAGAAGATCCACGACACTGACTAACTAACCATCCTATGACACACACACAGACAGATGGACATGGATCAGGCCATCACGGCCAACTGACACAACTACGGACTTAATCTCATTGGGCGGTCATAGAGGGGCCGCTCAATGGACTGAACGGTCGGAACAGGGCCGCTAAAAGGGATAGAACGGTCAGAGACTGGCCGCTGAAAACATAGGACGGCTAAGGGGTCACCGCCCCATGAACCGCCATAAAACTGCTGACCAAAGGTCAACCAGGATGAGTGGTCCAGCCTTGGCCGCCCAACCCAATAGGAAAAATAGAACGGCTGGGAACCAGCCGCTTAAGGGGACTGAACGGCTCACACCTGGCCATGCCATCCACTGGGCCGTCTATCGCACGACCACGCAGACGCCCACCGACCTACACTAAATGGTCCGAAGCCTGCTGCACCAAGCCCTACAAGCGTACTGTGAAACCGTGTAGGCATCACGGCGGGAGAATCATGGGATCGGCCCGATCGTGGCCTTTCCACTCCCCATTCGCTCCGAAACGAAGGGGATATAACAGTGATGACCATACACAACACATAGTCTCCAACGGGAGTCAAATTGGCTGAGAAATAGCGAGAAACGGGCGATTTTCCAAAATCAACCCAAGTGGAGTCGCGAGACTTCTCGGGCTCCTAACGGCCCCGAATGACCCCCAATCGCCACGAAATTAGTTACTATGGAACGCAGATGTTCCAGTGAGTCCATTGACACTAACTGATCTAGAATCCATCGCCGTTTTTCGACGAACCCTACGAACTCCAGAAAATCATGATTTTGCTAAAACGAGCCCAAACTCGCTCATTCTCGCACCAAATGACGTGAAACTGCAGGGAAAATGTAGAGGAGAAGTGGGTGATCCATCTCCCTACCTCCACCGAAGAAACCGTGCGCCGAAGCGACTAATCCATGCCGAAAACGCCAAAACATGAACCGCGCCGATCTCAGAATCCACCGAGGGATCACGCCACGCCACGCTCAAACCGTCACTCTATCCTGCATCCCGATCACTCCATCGCGTCCCCGCCTCTGCCAGCTCCGCAACGGTGCACGCCCTACAGCGAACGGGCCAGAGAGGAGAGAGAATGAGAGAGAGAAAGAGATGAGAGAAATGAGGGAGGAGAGAGGTGGGTGAGGGTTAAATAGAAAGGAAATTAAGAAATTTTCATAATTTCTGAAAATCTGATAATTGGGACAAAAATGGACTAATTCAAAAAAATACGTAAAAATAGTCGAAACGATCCTTGGAAAGAATGCAACGTTATTGCGGCGTCCACGATTCGATGAACTGAGAAACAAACTCACCGTAGGGTTCCGTAACTTGTACGGGAGCAAAACTCACACGGATCGTAGAACTCAACTCAAGACCCACAAAAGCGATCTGAAACTCTCCGAAAAAGATCCGAAAGACCTAATAAGAATCTGATAAGAATCTAGGGCATTACATCCTCCCCTCCTTTAAGAATTTCATCCTCGAAATTTAAGGACTAGCAAAGGAGAAGCATGGAAGAACTACCCCAAGACACAACTTGAAACAATGCAAATCTCGAGAAACACAATTCAGAGGGACATAGTCAGACCATAATCACAAGTACACGCTCTGGATCGAGCATGACACAAGTGAACACAAGTCTGACACCTCTGAAACAGGGCAACGTCGCTTACGTCTCGCAGGGAAGGAGACACGACCTATGCCACGGCGATAGATATCGGGAAAAACAAAACGATAGACACGGTGAGTATCAGCTTAAACAAGGAGACATAGTCCTCTCAGCTGACAGCTCGACAACATCATCGACTCCAATGCCAAAGGTAACAGGGAACACCTGGCACACAGGATGCCACGATAGCACTGGACCACAACATAATCAAGTCAGTCCTCACTCAGATATTACATCCGATCGAGTCGCATGCTAACTCTTCCAAGAGAGAAGAGTACAGCAAAGCTAACCGACAAGATATGGTCCACGCAGTGCCAAGATAGATGCACAGAATCGTAGAGAAACAACGATAAAATGGTAACAGCAGCACTTGCAGGATTCTGGCTCCGTACTGAACACAGAACCACGGAACACAACCGCAAGCTGGGTCACATCAAGGCATAACGACAACTGAACACATGACCACGAGGGACAAGTCATGCATCGAGCAGCTCACCAAGAACAGACCCACGACGAAAAAGAGCATCCTGTCGCATCCTGACGAGAGCAAAACCATCACGTACAGTGCTAATACAGCACGCACAAGACCACACGTAGAAAATCAAGCAATCAAGAATCGTGAAACCTAAGCCAGTGAAAGACTATACTGGACTTTTAGGACTCTGGACACTGTATATCTCAGATTCCCATGTACTTCACACAACAATGCACTGATACCAACTGTGACGACCCGAACTCCAGATACCGGATATACTCGATAGGACTACCGAGTAAACCCGATACCGCTTGGAACCCGTGAAGCCTCCCAAGAGCTGTAAAGCTTCGAAGGGAAAAAGGAATGTCGTGTAGTACATTGAAGCCGCAGAGATATAATAGTAAGCAATTAAATTTCATTAGATCGGTTTGCTAAAGTAGCAGAAATAAAATTACTTTTTAATTAATAGTTTTAAGTTTAACAATTATACCAGAGTCCAATCCAAAGAAAAGACAAGCAGTACAGTCCAACAGAAAGAAAAACGTACACTGAGGTCAGGGGAAGCCCGACGTAGGTACCGCTCGCAATTACGAACATGCCCAGAATGTCGTGCACACGACACGACACTGACATCGGGCGAGACCACAAAAGGGCTAACCTAGAAAGGTCACGACATACGAGAAACATGAGAGTCACGTGTCACGTGACGAAAGCTCCCCCTCACTAGAAGAACAGCCAGCTGCGTCCACTAACGTCTTATGCTGCGCCTACAAGTGTCTCATCTACTATGCCGCCCGAAACACGACAGAGACTAAGACACGCTCAGAACCAGAACAGGAACTACAGTAACGAGTTACTAGACAGGGTAACGCCTGTCGGCGTCAGTCCAAGCCCTTGACCACGTGTGCACACACAAGCTCAATGCCTTGAGCCAGGCCTCTAGCTAGTTTTCTCCTCCAACAGGACGCTACTGTAAGGCAAGGGAGCCCACGGAAACTAGCTTACAAATCGTACCTCGGGAACTTCCGTACCACCACTCCCAGGTGGGCCAACACTGGAACGTGTCGACAGGCTACAACTAGTAGAGGCTCACTAGACACAAAACTCTGAAATAAGAGTGTTGTAGGACAGACAGGCAAAGAAGCACTGTCACACGTACTACAAAGCACAGGACACGAGGTAGCATATCGGACTACCACCGGACTCAGGACAGGGCAACTAGACCTGAAAACACAACGATCCTTGAGTCTCACGACTCGGGTCAAGATCGTCGTACCAAGCAGAACAAGCCGCCAATCGGTCTAATCCTAAGCCAGAGGAAACGACATGACCGTGTAAAATGACACCCAGGGACATGAGGGAACACCAAGACTCTCAACACATCTGGACACGTAAACCGAGGTAAGACAACACCTCAAGGCGTCCAAAACCATGTCTCGGGCTGGACCGAACCATCGAGACACACAAGGTTACCTGTCAACCACTGGGTCACCCCAGGTTGACCGGAACCAGACAATGACGATTCAACAGTAGGAAAGAAAATCCTACTTCAAGGAAGAAAACTCCTGGCTACCTTCTAACGTTGTCTTAGCCCTCATAGGACATCAAAAGATATCCACGGGAACGGCAAACCACAAGGTCAAGCCAAGATACACGGAAAGTGAAACGATGGGAAACGACACTCTGGGCAAAAGTGATCCATCACTCAGCTGCTAAGGAAACCAAGAAGTAAAGGAGGAAGCCGATATGCACATAGAGACGAAGATAATTGCGGTCAGGGGTAGAGCCACAAGGTGACTGTAGCGGTCAAGGATAAACCACTAGACTCAGTCAACTCCAGCTGACCTGCCCAACAAACCACCATGCGATCTATAGAAGATCCGCGACACGAACTAACTAACCATCCTATGACACACACAGAGATAGACGGACACGGATCAGGCCATCACGGCCAACTGACACAACTACGGACATAATCTCATTGGGCGGTCACAGAGGGGCCGCTCAATGGACTGAACGGTCCGAACAGGGCCGCTCAAAGGGACAGAACGGTCAGAGACTGGCCGCTGAAAACACAAGATGGCTAAGGGGTCACCGCCCCATGAACCGCCATAAAACTGTTGACCAAAGGTCAACTAGGATGAGCGGTCAAGCCTTGGCCGCCAAACCCAATGGGAAAAATAGAACGGCTAGGAACCAGCCGCTCAAGGGGACTGAACGGCTCACACCTGGTCGTGCCATCCACTGGGTCATCTATCGCGCGACCGCGCAGACGCCCACCGACCTACACTAAACGGTCCGAAGCCTGCTGCACCAAGCCTTACACGGCTACTGTTAAACCGTGTAGGCGTCACGGTGGGAGAATCATGGGATCGGCCTGATCGTGGCCTTTCCACGCCCCATTCGCTTCAAAACGAATGGGGTAACAATGGTGATGACCATACACAACACATATACTCCAACGGGAGTCGAATCGGCTGAGAAACAGCGAGAAATGGGCGATTTTCCAAAATCAACCCAAATGGAGTCGCCGGACTTCCCGGGCTCCTAACTGTCCCGAGTGACCGCCAATCACAATGAAATCAGTGACTATGGAACGCAGACGTTCCAGGAGTCCATTGACACTAACTGATCTAGAATCCGTCGTCATTTTCTGACGAACCCTACGAACTCCAAAAAATCACGATTTTGCTAAAACGAGCCCAAACTCGCTCGTTCCCGCACCGAACGATGAAAAACTGCAATGAAAATATAGAGGAGAAGTGGGTGATCCGTCTCCCTACCTCCACGGAAGAAACCGTGCACCGAAGCGACTAATCCATGCCAAAAATGCCAAAGCACGAACCGCGCCGATCTCGTAATCCACCGAGGGATCGCGCCATGCCACGCTCAAACCGTCACTCTATCCTGCGTCCCGATCACTCCATCGTGTTCCTGCCTCGGCCAGCTTTGCAATGGTGCGCACCCCGTAGCGAACGGGCCAGAGAGGAGAGAGAACGAGAGAGAGAAAGAGATGAGAGAAATGTGGGAGGAGATAGGTGGGTGAGGGTTAAATAGAAAGGAAATTAGGAAATTTTCCTAATTTCTGAAAATTCGATAATTGGCCTAAAAATGGACTAATTCAGAAAAATACGCAAAAATAGTCGAAATGATCTTTGGAAAGAATGCAACGCAACTGCGAGAAACAAACTCACTATAGGGTTCCGTAACTTGTACGGGAGCAAAACCCACACGGATCATAAAACTCAACCCAAGACCCACTAAAGCGATCTGAAACTCTCCGAAAACGATCCGAAAGACCTAATAAGAATCTGATAAGAATCTAGGGCATTATAGAGAGATTAGAGATAGTCTGAAAGAGTAACACGAAAGCAGTAAGAAGAAGAAGAAGAGATTGAGACTTCGTGAGAAAGAGGAAGAGGAAGAAAGAGTGAGAGAGAGTTCGTAGAAAGAAAGGTGAAGCTTATTGAAGGCCTGATTAACTGGACTTTGGATCAGATCCAAGCCAATCAGCTCCTGCAAGAGCCATATCTGTTTTAAGATTCTTTTCAGCTTTCCAGTGCTGTGATTTTCCATCCTTTGTTTTTCTTTTAAACCTTTGTTTCAAGCTGTGAGTCAGCGGAGCAAGCTGTGTTGCTCAGCGGTTGTAGAGGATTGGTTCCTCTGGATAGCAAGCTCTGATTGCTTAGTGAAAGCAAGATATGTTGCTCAGCGGTTGTAGGCAAGTTGTGATGCCCAGCGGTTTAAGCGGTGTATCAGCGGGAAGCCTCACTCTAGTTTGAGTGGGGGATGAACGTAGGTCTGCGGGCAGCAGACTGAACCATCTTAAAATCCCTTGTCCATCGTGGTTTAATTGTCCTCTTTGATCTGCTAGATGTATGCTTAGGCTCATTCTGAATCTTCTATCTAGCAAGGATTTTACTTGCATATCGTTCATTTGATATTGGTCTTGAGAGATTCACTTTGAATAGTTAATCATTGTTACTGGAGAGTGTCCAATTTGCTCAAGCCATCTGAGTGTTTTAGTTGCATTTGATCGCTTGATTGGGTTTGGTCAATAGTATAAATTTACTCAAGAGTTTGCACTATAGCAGTCCAACTATTTGATTTAGCGCACCATTGACTCTCATTTTCTGTAGAGTTTAACTCGATTTAATTCCGCATCATTGTCCAATATTGTTTTAATTGGGCAAAGTTTTGAAGAGGGATTCATTCACCCCCCCCTGATAGGGTGCTAGGCCCGGATACAGAGGGGGGTGAATGTATCCCTCTACGAATAATGCCCAAATTAAAACCTGGATGCTAGACACAGTCCCAGAATAAAACTAATTTAATTGAACTCATGAAAAAACACATGGAGCGTGCCTAAGCAATCATCTAGCGGAAGCAATGCAAGGCAATCAAACCACTGCACAGATAATTTTTTAGGTGGTTCGGTCCAGAGACCTACATCCACCCCTCACTCCCAACCGGAGTGAGGCTTCCACTAGCACAAGCTAGAAACCGCAGACTCAGTCTGCAACAGGTGCTGCCAAACAGCTTGACCAGGGGAACAACGTCCCCTCTTCCTCCAGATCGGAGGGACACCCCAAGTGACTCCCAGCCACTTGGAACCAAAGACTAGGTCTCTCTTCTTCCAGACCAGGAGGGAACCCACCAGTGACTCCCCGTCACCAGCAAACCAGAGGTCACAGACTTCTCTTCCTCCAGACCAGGAGAGAACCACTGATGACACACAGTCACCAGCGAAATGGAGATCAGATCTCCCTTCTCCTGAGTCCACAAAAGGAACCCGACCTCACTACTTAGTATCGGAAGAACAAAAGTAATCAGAGTAACAAAAGGAAAAACAAGAAATAAAAATAACACATCAAATAGAAAGCTGGAAACTCAAATGCACAATGTGGCTCTCAACGGAGCTGACTGGCCTAGATCTGATCCACGGTCCAATAGCAACTTCTTCTGCTACTTCTCTTCTTCTTCTTCTCAACTCACGCTCTCTCTTTCTCTTCTCTGCTCTCCTTTTCTCTCTCACTGTCTTTCTCTTTCTTGATCTCTCTTCTGCTCTCTCTATTCTTCTGCTCAGGCTCACTCTTCTTCTTTCACTCTCTGCTGCTCTCTTTTTCTTCTTGCTGGATCATGCAGACACTCTTTCTTTTATCAACACTCGATCAGTCTTCTTCTGAGGAAGAAGTCTTCTATATATAGCAGCAGCTCAGGGCGTGTGTCTTCCACATCTCCCGCCCAATTGACTCTGCCACGTGTCAACATCTCAGCTCTTGGATCACATGCCAGGTGCCAACCTCGGATCACGTGCCCAGACACCTGCAAGATTAATGAAGAGTTAAGTCGATGAATAATATCAGCTGAAGACAGTGTACAGACTTTATTCAGCAGGCAAAATAATGGATGTATAGAGTTAGTCGTGTGAAGTAGGACGAGTGTATAGACTTGATAACACATGCTGTAGAATGCATATGATGCAGTGTATAGGCTTGATGAAAGCAATGCATGCACAATGATGCAATGTTCAGACTTTGCTGAAGACTGCCAGTCGATGTATAGACTTGGCTGAAGCCAACGCTGAAGCAATGTTCAGACTTTGCTGTAGGCTGCCAGTTGATGTTTAGACTTGCTGCGTGCAGGTTGGCAGAGGATGAATATACTTGCTGTGCAGGCTGCCTGACCATGTATGGACTTGGCTGAACGTAATGCATGAGGCAATGTTCAGACTTTGTGTATGCAATGCAGTGGCGTGTACACACTTTGTGAGTGTGAAGCTATGCATGTATAGATTTCACATATGCAATGCAGAGGCATGTACAGGCTTTGATTTCGTGCATGAGAAAATAATGTTCAGACTTGCTATAATGCATGCATGATAAAGGAGCAAACAGATGTATAAACTTTAAGTAAAGATGCATGAGCAATGTATAGACTTAGCATCTAACTAAGTATCCACAACGACAAGAGATGCTCATGCATGCAGTCAAGGGATGTACAGACTTAGCAGCTAGACGCTCGATGTATAGACTTGACGAATGAGACGCATGATGTATAGACTTGACGAATGAGACGCCCGATGTATAGACTTGACGAATGAGACGCCTGATGTATAGACTTTGTAATATGCCTTGGACAGACGCACCGATGTACAGACTTTGCCAATGTGCAGACTTTGCCTACATGCAATGTATAGACTTGGAAGATGATGCGTGAGATGAATGATGATGTACAGACTTGATCAATTATCACTTAATGGATGTATAGACTTAGGCAAACGCTGTACAGAAGGAGACGATGCATGATGTACAGACTTAACATGAAACGCTGCATTCTAGCCAAAACGCTGTACATACTTTGGATGCTTGTGTATGCATGAGGGCAATGCATTGTATAGACTTAGCAATGCAATGGACAACAATGTATAGACTTCAATGCAAAGGCTGGAGTGTGACGGATGTATAGACTTCACCTAAGCACAGGCTGTACAGACATTGGAATGTACAGACTTGTAAGACGATGCATGCACAAGACGCTAAGTGAGACTGACCGATGTACAAACTTTATGATATGAACGTAGGTAAAGATGACAATGTATAGACTTGGATATGTATGCAGGGCAAGGCAAGGCAAACTCTATACAGACTTGAAACACAAAGAAGCACAAGGTGTGTACAGACTTAGTCTTGCGACAACGGGCTGTACAGACTTGGTCGAGACGATGCATAAGACGATGCCAGACTCTGTACAGACTTGCTGATGTGCAATGCATGAACAACCGATGCAGTGTGCAGACTTCCACGAGTAGACTTCCACAAGCAGAGAAATGCAACAGATATATATGTATATGAATGCTTTATGCAGCAGATAGTTTGACTGAACATCAAATGCAATGCTTTATGATCTGATAAACTGACTGAACAGCAGAATGACTGAACATATGAAAGACTGCATTATGATATGATAAGATGACTGAATAACAGCAAGGTGACTCACAGTGTTTAACTCACATCAAAACCAATCATCAAAACCACAGAGGCACAATAATCTCCCCTTTTTTGATGATGGCAACACTACACTGTGAGTCATTCTGATGACTCAAACTATTCTCCCCCTTTGACTTCATCAAAAAGAAAATAGTTTGAGAAGTTAAAGCATATTTATGACTCAGTCAATTTCTCCCCCTTGCTATAATCAAGATGAACCATGGAGAGGTATGAATGCAGAGATGCAGATGCAACAAGAAATGTAATACCTCCCCCTAAATATATGAATGCAAGGTCACAATTGATATGAACATGATTCAATATGACAAGGAAGCTCCCCCTGAATAGATACCAATTGATATGCATCTGTTGCATTTCTCCCAATTCATATGATTGAGAGGGAGACCACAGTGGCATTCAAGGATAAGTTCAGATCAATGAACCAAGGACAGTGAGCAGAAGAGTTTCAAATAATCAGATTTACAAATAAGCTCCAAACACAAGAAGTTCAGCTAGATTTTCAAGGAGATACCAATCTCATAAATCAATAACAGAAATTTTTAAAGTCTTCTATTATAACGGCTTATGAATGAACTTTATTGAACAGCATGGTTTAAACATGATGTATACACAGTTTGTCAATAAAATTCTATATTTATATCTAAAATCACATTTTAATAAAAGTGAACCAAGCCATCATATTTATGTCTTGATTAACCTCCCTTTCTCTTACACAATCAAATTTACTGACTTCTTTCAGAATTACATTGACTAGAATAGAGATCAAGCAATTATGAAGTCATGTGAATTTGTCTAGGGTTATAGCAATTTAGCTTTTGCATCAATATTCAAATATTGTAATTTGTTCAGCAAATTTTCATTCTACATATATCCAGAGCACTCTAGTTCAGTGCACACTTTGTAACTAGAGGATATACATTGATCAAACACCAATATCCCTAAGCACTTAGTGTGACTAACAGTCATGCTTTATATTAACAGAGATAGCATTTACACCTCATGACATACCTCAACTCATTTCTTTGATGAGTGAGATGTATTTCTCAGTATGCATGCCATTACTCTGTCAGATTTAACAATCATTTTTAAGCAGAGTTAACTATGGCACCTCATGACACAATCCTTTGGACATAGTTTCTCAGTGACCAAAGTCATTGATCTGACAATTATTTACCCTTTAGACATTTCAGAGAGCTTATTTGCTTCAAAATAATACTACTTTCATGTACTTAACCTCATAAAGCCATGTATTCAACAGTGCAAATTTCAGAAGTTTTTACAAGACTCAGCATGAAACATTTGGTTGAAGTTTATTAAAAACATGATTCAGATATTTTTTAAGAGATTTAAAGTCAAACTTCAATGAAAACATTAAATTTAAACCAGCTGAGTTATTTCAGACATTCATAAAATGGTATAATAGAAGATTCCTAGTTCAAATGTTTTCAGATTTATGAACGAGAGATGTCCCATTGAAATCTTCATGAATGACTGATAGAAGAGATTTTCAAGAATGAGTGTTTTTGAAGCCCAATGTTTTCTGATATGATCAAGGTTTGTCAATTAAAATCAATGAGGAAAAGGTTATGCACATCAAGCAAGATATCAGGAGGTCAGGCATGCTTCAGGATTTTCAAGATTAACATGGAAGGAATTTTGGCCTAAGTGTATGCATTTGACAATCTGTATGCTATGCATTGACTCCCCCTGACAATATGCATTCAATCACTCTTTTTGGCATTTTTCAATGTAAGGAAATGCAATGCACTATATGTATGCAAGGGCATGCAATATTTGCCATGAAGACTGAACATATGACAATGTGACTCATGCTCATTCAGACTGCCCTACTAAGCAAAATGACCCATGGTATTAGACAGAGCACTTGGTCTAAAAGACCACCTCACACATAGTAAGAACCTCCAGACAGATTTTCCTGCCTTTTGGTAGCTTACTCTTTGATATACCATAGTGGTCATGCACGATAATTCAACATGGGCAGCATGCATGGATCAAATTTCACCTTTTCAGATTTTTCAGAATGCAATTTGTTTTCAGAGATTATGCATATCAATAATTATCAAACAACTGCAATTGGCATATGTATGCATCAGATGCAGACAACCCTTTTAATCTCATATTTGCACAGAACACTCAGCAAGTGCATGATCAGAAAATAATGCAAATGGCAGATGATGAATGAATATGCAAAATCAGATTTAATGTGCTATGCAGTAAAACTAAAAACAGGAAGTGCATGAAATTTACCTGAAAAGTTCAGGAATGGGTTTTCATTCTTGAGTGCCTTGGATTATTACCCCTTTTATTCCATTCCAAGGCACACCTGCAACAAACACATCATTTTGATGCAGCAGGTACCCAAGAAGACTTGGGTCCTGGATTAACAGTGACACCTTTGGCAGGTGTTCTAAACAATTTTCTAGCAGCATGGTCATCAGATTTCATCAGGTAGCAATTATTCATTGAATGACCAAATGTATCACAATAATAACAAGATGCAGTAGGTTTCAGATTTGATTTATGCACATTCTTATTAGCATGATTTCTATGTGCATATGTATGAAAATTTTTGTTAACAGAATTAAAATTCTGTTTACCAAAACTAGTCTTGCTTTGGTATCCTGCCAGCCAACAGGTTGCAGCCCTGTGACCTGGCTTTCCACAGTTATAGCATGAAAGTTTTGTAAATTATTTTATAGGGAATTTGACAGCATGGGAGTTAACAGAATTCTTCTGAATATGCCAACAGTCCTCGACTGTATGGCCATTTTTCCCACACTCAAAACATGTAGAAATCTTTCTTCTAAATGCAAATTTATTCCCACCAAATTCATTTCTATTTGCAGAGAATTTAGCATGTTTAAAATTCTCATTCCTACCCTGAATATGCCAACAGTCCTTGACTGTATGGCCATGCTTTCTACAGTGAGAGCAATTCAGAGAATTTCTTCTAAAAGAACATGACCAGCATTCAGAGGCCTTGTGACCAGTTTTGTTGCAGTTAAAGCAAATGATGTGCTGGTTCTTTGAAAAAGATTTGTTCTTATTAAAAACATGCTGGCTTGCAGGGAATTTAGCATGATATGAATGAGATGTTTTCTTACCACTTGCAAACCAGCAGTGAGCAATTGTGTGTCCTAATTTGCCACAGTGAAAACATTCAATTTTCTTTTTCTGAGATGAAGAATTTTTCTCATGAAATTTCCTATCATTCATTATGCTGGCACTCATATCATCTTTCTCCATCAACCTGCAGTCATGCATCAGATGACCAGGTTTATGAAAAAAGTGGCATGGCATTTTCTTTTTGTGTGCATGTATGTGTGTGTTTAGGTTATGGGTCACATGCATAGCATCAACATGAGTGTTTCTTTGCTTGCTCTTCACATGATCATTCCTTTTCACTTTTTCAGCTTGTTTATGAAAGTCAGTTTGTTTCTGCATTTTCTGAACAGTGGGCTGTTTATCTTTTGAGGTGGTGGCTACATTTGATGAAGTGACAAACGATGTCATTAGCTTATCTTTAAGAGCCTTTTTATTGGCATTGTTGTAACCTAAGCCTTCCTTCCTGACATTGATTTTTACACCTAGTAGCTTGTCTAGGTTTTCTTGCCCACTCACAAACTTAGACAAAGAGTTCCTCAAGTCTTGGATTTCGTTTTCAAGAGAGGCAATGTGTAACTCATAACTTGCAGTCTCTTGTTCAGTGCAATTGACAGCTTCATTCAAAACCTTGTTGGCTATTTTATATTCTTCGATCTTCTTTCTCAGATCTTCTACTTTTTCAGTTTCATTTGTAGAGATCATTTTCCCTTTCTCCAATGTAAGAAGTCTTTCAGACATGGCACTGTTTAACAATTTTAGTTTTCAACTTCTTCTTTAAGCTTATCATTTTGAACCAATTCATTTATTAGAAGTTGATCTTCTGAATTGACTTCTTGCTTTCTTCTATTTTCAAATTCCTTCATTTCTCTTTGCTGTTTTTCATCCTTTTTCTGTAACTCCATGTTTACAGATTTTATGGCTTCAAATTTCTCAATCAGCAAATCATTCTCTCGTTTAAGTTTCTCTAATTTTTCTTCATTTTCTTTGGAGAATTTTCTGAGGGAATCGTTTTCGGACTTCAGCTTGTCTAAATCTGAGTTCACACTTTTGAAATTTTTCATCAATTCTTTACTCTGAACAGAATCATGACAAGTTAGGCTAAGCTTCTTATCAAGTTCAGAGATTTCTTTTACATGATCTTGATTCTCAATTTTCAGCAATGAAATTTGTTTCTTCAACATTTGAATATCAGACATACAAGCATCATGAACATTTTTCAGTTCAGCACAATTTTTACATGGAGAATTCAAACTGTCTGATCTACTATTCTTCTTCAAATGTTTGTATTATTTTCTTAACTGATCATAAGATTCTTGCAATTCATCATAAGCAGCAATCCAATCATCTAATGAAAAGTTCTCGAAGGGATTTACCTCTTCATCATCATCTTCTTCATTTTGGCTGCCACTTTGATTGCTTCTGTTAGCCATCATGCAGTTGTCCTCACTTCTCTTCTGAGCTCACTTCAGCATATCTAGAATGTCTTTAGCAGAGTTGCAATCATGAAAGCAGGAATGTAAAGCCTTATCAGTAGCTGCCTTCATTAGATTCATAGCTATCTGATTCTCTTCATACATTGATCTGTGACTGTCAGTCCATTTGAACTTTTTCTTTGGTAATTTATGAGGACCATGTGAAATTAACTTTCACAGATCAGGATTAACTGATATAGCATAATTTTTCAGACTGACAAACCATACATTAAAATTGGAGCCGTTGAAAACTGGTGGATCACCCATGGAAACAGATCAGATATAATGCAACAGGAATATTGATGCACCAAAAGTAAATTAGCACCGAAGACTACAGGATCAGATCTACAGGTCGTTGGACCTTCTATGCAGGCACCCGCTCTGATACCAATTGATAGGGTGCTAGGCCCGGATACAGAGGGGGGTGAATGTATCCCTCTACCAATAATGCCCAAATTAAAACCTGGATGCTAGACACAGTCCCTGAATAAAACTAATTCAATTGAACTCATGAACAAACACATGGAGCGTGCCTAAGCAATCATCTAGCGGAAGCAAAGCAAGGCAATCAAACCACTGCACAGATAATTTTTTAGGTGATTCGGTCCACAGACCTACGTCCACCCCTCACTCCCAACCGGAGTGAGGCTTCCACTCGCACAAGCTACAAATCGCAGACTCAGTCTGCAACAGGTGCTCCCAAATAGCTTGACCAGGGGAACAACCTCCCCTCTTCCTCCAGACCGGAGGGACACCCCAAGTGACTCCCAGCCACTTGGAACCAGAGACTAGGTCTCTCTTCCTCCAGACCAGGAGGGAACCCACCAGTGACTCCCCATCACCAGCAAACCAGAGGTCACAGACCTCTCTTCCTCCAGACCAGGAGGGAACCACTGATGACAAACAGTCACCAGCGAACTGGAGATCAGATCTCCCTTCTCCTGAGTCCACAGGAGGAACCCGACCTCACTATTGAGTATCGGAAGAACAAAAGTAATCAGAGTAACAAAAGGAAAAACAAGAAATGAAAATAACACAGCAAACAGAAAGCTGGAAACTCAAATGCACAATGTGGCTCTCAACGGAGCTGACTGGCCTGGATCTGATCCACGGTCCAGTAGCAACTTCTTCTGCTACTTCTCTTCTTCTTCTTCTCAACTCACACTATCTCTTTCTCTTCTCTGCTATCCTTTTCTCTCTCACTATCTTTCTCTTTCTCGATCTCTCTTCTGCTCTCTCTATTCTTCTGCTCAGGCTCACTCTTCTTCTTTCACTCTCTACTGCTCTCTTTTTTTTCTTCCTGGATCGTGCAGACACTCTTTCTTTTATCAGCACTCGATCAGTCTTCTTCTGAGGAAAAAGTCTTCTATATATAGCAGCAGCTCAGGGCGTGTGTCTTCCACATCTCCCACCCAATTGACTCTGCCACGTGTCAGCATCTCAGCTCCTTGGATCACGTGCCATGTGCCAACCTCGGATCACGTGCCCAGACACCTGCAAGATTAATGAAGAGTTCAGTCGATGAACAATATCAGCTGAAGACAGTGTACAGACTTTATTTAGCAGGAAAGATAATGGATGTATAGAGTTAGTCGTGTGAAGGAGGACGAGTGTATAGACTTGATAACACATGCTGTAGAATGCATATGATGCAGTGTATAGGCTTGATGAAAGCAATGCATGCACAATGATGCAATGTTCAGACTTTGCTGAAGACTGCCAGTCGATGTATAGACTTGGCTGAAGCCAACGCTGAAGCAATGTTCAGACTTTGCTGTAGGCTGCCAGTCGATGTTTAGACTTGTTACGTGCAGGCTGGCAGAGGATGTATATACTTGCTGTGCAGGCTGCCTGACCATGTATGGACTTTGCTGAAGGTAATGCATGAGGCAATGTTCAGACTTTGTGTATGCAATGCAGTGGCATGTACACACTTTGTGAGTGTGAAGCTATGCATGTATAGACTTCACATATGCAATGCAGAGGCATGTACAGGCTTTGATTTCATGCATGAGAAAATAATGTTCAGACTTGCTATAATGCATGCATGATAAAGGAGCAAACGGATGTATAGACTTTAAGTAAAGATGCATGAGCAATGTATAGACTTAGCATCTAACTAAGTATGCACAACGACAAGGGATGCTCAGGCATGCAGTCAAGGGATGTATAGACTTAGCAGCTAGACGCTCGATGTATAGACTTGACGAATGAGATGCCTGATGTATAGACTTGACGAATGAGACGCCCGATGTATAGACTTGACGAATGAGACGCCTGATGTATAGACTTTGTAATATGCCTTGGACAGATGCACCGATGTACAGACTTTGCCAATGTGCAGACTTTGCCTACATGCAATGTATAGACTTGGAAGACGATGCGTGAGATGAATGACGATGTACAGACTTGATCAATTATCACTTAATGGATGTATAGACTTAGGCAAACACTGTATAGAAGGAGACGATGCATGCTGTACAGACATAACATGAAATGCTACATTCTAGCTAAAACGTTGTACAGACTTTGGATGCTTGTGTATGCATGAGGGCAATGCATTGTATAGACTTAGCGATGAAATGGACAGCAATGTATAGACTTCAATGCAAAGGCTGGAGTGTGACGGATGTATAGACTTCACCTAAGCACGGGCTGTACAGACATTGGAATGTACATACTTGTAAGACGATGAATGCACAAGACGCTAAGTGAGACTGACCGATGTACAGACTTTATGATATGAACATAGGTAAAGATGACAATGTATAGACTTGGATATGTATGCAGGGCGAGGCAAGGCAAACTCTGTACTGACTTGAAACACAAAGAAGCGCAGGGTGTGTATAGACTTAGTCTTGCGACAACGGGCTGTACAGACTTGGTCGAGACGATGCATAAGACGTTGCCAGACTCTGTACAGACTTGCTGATGTGCAATGCATGAACAACCGATGCAGTGTGCAGACTTCCACAAGCAGACTTCCACAAGCAGAGAAATGCAACAGATATATATGTATATGAATGCTTTATGCAGCAGATAGTTTGACTGAACATCAAATGCAATGCTTTATGATCTGATAAACTGACTGAACAGCAGAATGACTGAACATATGAAAGACTGCATTATGATCTGATGAGATGACTGAATAACAGTAAGGTGACTCACAGTGTTTAACTCACATCAAAACCAATCATCAAAACCACAGAGGCACAACACCCCCCTCTGAATCAGGTTTGTGCATTCGCACCTAGTCCTTACAGATTAACAAAGGTGATGGGGGAAATGGGGTGGAAAGGGGTGGGGATGATCCCTAGATGGGAGGGGGGTATGGGGGGGGCAAACTAAGCTTGGGGAAGGAGAGAATGGGCTGTTAGGGGTGGTTCTTGCTACTGGTGGAAGTGAGTTATGAATGTTGGTTGTGGGGTGGGAAGGGGTTGGAAAGTGGCTTGGGGATTGGTGGGTTCTTTCTTGGGATGTGGGGGATGAAATTCAAATTTGAATTGGAGATAGGAAGGGGATTTAATTGGTGTCTAGGGAAGGGTGGGGATGCCTTGGGAAGAGGGAGGGTTCTCTTGGGAAGTGGGAAGGGGTCTTGGGGAGTGGGAATGGAGGAAGATACAAATTTGAATTTTGAATTGGAGAGGGGGTGGGGAGTTAATGGGTGCCTAGGGAAGGGTGGAGGAGAGCTTCGGAAGAGGGGGGTTGCCTTGGGAAGCGGGAGATGAAAATTGAATTTTGAATTGGGGAGGGGGTGGGGAGTTAGTGGGTGCCTAGGGAAGGGTGGAGGAGGCCTTGGGAAGAGGGAGGGGTGCCTAGGGAAGGGTGGAGGAGACCTTGGGAAGAGGGAGGGAGTTGTCTTGGGAAGTGGGGGATGGAATTCGAATTTGAATTGGGGAGGGGGATGAGAGAGATGGGGGGGCCCTTTTCTTGGAGGGAGGGAGAGAGAGAGAGTGAGAGAGAGGGAGAGAGAGAGAGAGAGACTTGAGTGGGGAAAATAGCCAAGGGGTTTCTTCCTTTCAAATTTCAACCAAAAGTGCTTACATGGGGGAGAGAGGGGTCCTATTTATAGGCACCCACTCTTTTCATGACCATAAGGCCCTTGACAAATAGATAAAAGACCAAGACTATCCCAGGGGGGCGTCCATGGGCCTAGCCCACTAGTTGGACCCAATTAGCTATCTAATGGCCCAATAACCTAATGGACTGACTCAAATAAAGGAAGAGGATACAAACATGACTCAAATAAGACAAGAATTACATGATATAAGACTCAACAATAAAGATAACATGTGAGAATCATAGTCGGTCCACCTCAAAGTGGTGCAGGCGACTCGAGCTAGAGATAGTGACGTGAGATGTCCTCATCAAATCCCCCGGGGTGGGGAGAACTCGACCCCATCGAGTATGGGTCCTCCCAGCTGTGGTAGTGCTCTAAAATGTCCGGGTCAAGGCGTAGCAGGTCCTCCCGGCTTAACCAGCTATCCTCCGTCGGGGGACGGTTCTTCCACCTCACCAGGTAGCACTGGTAAACCCTGTTCCTTGTAATGGTACTTTGCTCATCTAGTATAGCCTCCACCTGCTCACGTCGGCCTCTCAAGTTAATTGGTGGAGTCCCTCCAGTGGTGTCTCTCACAAGGGAAGGTAAAGGCTCGAGCTTCTCACTGGGTCCCACCGCGGGGCCCTTGTAGGGTACCAGGTCGGCCACATTGAAGGTAGGATGTACCCTAAAACCCTAAGGTAGGTTCAGCTCATATGCATTACTGCCTAGTCATCTTAGAACTTGAAAAGGTCCCGACCCGCTTGCCCTCAACTTGAAGGCAGGCCCTGGAAGGAGCCGCTCCGTCCTCGCCATCACCAAGTCTCCTACTTGAAACTCGTAGTGGCGCCGTCGAGTATCTGCCTGCCTTTTGTAAGCCTCATTATTTTTCCCTATATGCTTGCGGATGTCATCAGGCAACTCTTTGATATGCTGTGCAAAAGACTCGGCTGAGACTGACACTCTAGCATGCGGGGGGAGGGGAATAAGATCCGAAGGCTTCCTAGGCTTATAATCATGCACAACTTCGAATGGACTCTTGCCTATGGACCTATTGATGGAATCATTATAGGCAAACTCAGCCTGAGACAAGAGAAGATCCCAATTTCCGGGGTGGTCCCCGTCTAAGCAACGGAGTAAGTTCCCAAGGCTTTGATTGACGACTTCAGTTTGGCCATCAGTTTGAGGGTGATAGGCAGTAGAGAATTTGAGGAGTGTTCCCATCCAGTGCCAAAGGGTTTTCCAAAAGTAACTAGTGAATTTGACATCCCAGTCTGTCACAATGGTTTTGGGTAGTCCATGGAGGCGGACCACCTCATCAAAGAATAATCAGGCCACCCTAAAAGCATCCGAAGTTTTAGAACAATGGATAAAGTGGGCCATCTTAGGGAATCTATCAACGACCACAAAAATGGAATCATGATTTTGAAGGGTCTTAGGTAGGCCAAGGATAAAATCAATGCTCAAGTCCTCCCAAGGACGATCTGAGATGGGGAGGGGTGTGTAAAGTCCAGTGTTTTACTTCACCTGTTTGGCAGAAGCACACGTGCGACATTGACCCACAATGTTGGCTACATCCCTCTTAAGACTGGGCCAATAGAACTGTCTCTCAACTAACTCAATGGTCTTTTGGACCCCAAAGTGACCAGCAAGGCCACCACTGTGTAGCTCCCAAACCAAGAAATCCTGGAGTGAAGTCTGGGGTATGCATAACCTAGCTCCCTTTAAGAGAAACTCCCCTTGGAGTATGAATCCCTCATTTTCCTGGTGGGGCTGGGTGGAGAGGGTGGTGTAGTGAGTCCCAAAATCAGGGCAACTTGGGTATTCCTCTTTGACTCGCTCAAACCTCGTGACTTCCACCTGGACGGTGGAAAGTAAGGCTACCTGCCTACTTAGCGCATCGACGGCGCGATTCTCACTGCCCGCTTTTTATTTTAAGATAAAGGTGTAAGCTTGAATGTGTTCAACCCAATGGGCATAATAGGAAATGAGCTTTTGTTGAGTGTTGAGATACTTCAATGTCTCATGGTCCGGAAAGATCACGAACTCCTTGGGTAGGAGATAGTGCCTCCAATGCCGAAGGGATTGGACCATGGCATACAGTTTCTTGTCATAGGTGGAGTACCTAGACCTAGCTTCACAAAGTTTCTCACTGAAATAGGCTGCAGGGTGACCCTCTTGGCTAAGAATGCCCCCAATCCCTACCCTAGATGCATCACAAGTGACCTCGAAGACTTTAAAGAAGTCGGGTAGACAAAGGACCGGGGCTTGGGTCATCTTTTCTTTGAGTTCTAGGAATGCTTTGGAGGCCGCTCTAGTCCAAGCAAAAGTGCCCTTCTTAAAGCAATCAGTGATAGGGGCCGTTATGGTGCTAAACCCACGAATGAATCTTCTATAAAAGGTGGCTAGCCCATGAAAGCTCCGGGCATCATGGAGAGACCTGGGCTCGGGCCATTCAAGAATGGCTTGGACCTTCTCGGGGTCCATGGATACCCCTTGGGATGAAACAATGAATCCTAGGAATGCTAGTTGGTTGGTCATGAAGTGACACCACCCAAGGTTGGCAAATAGGCTCTCCTTCCTAAGAACGGTGCAAACTTGCTTGAGGTGATCAAGGTGGGCTTCCTTGGACTGACTATATATGAGGATGTCGTCAAAGTAGACAACACGGAAGATGCCAATGAAAGGGCGGAGGACCTCGGTCATGAGGCGCATAAAAGTGCTAGGTGCATTGGAGAGGCCAAAGGGCATGACAAGCAATTCATAGAGGCCATCATTGGTTTTGAAAGCGGTCTTCCACTCGTCTCCAGGTCTAATCCGAACTTGATGGTAGCCACATTTGAGATCAATTTTGGAGAAGATGGTGGCTCCAGCGAGCATGTCCAGCATGTCATCTAGCCGGGGGATGGGAAACCTATACTTGACCGTGATCTTATTGATGGCTCGGCTATCCACGCACATGCGCCAAGTTCCATCCTTTTTGGGTGTGAGGAGGGCAGGGACGGCACATGGGCTCTTGCTAATGCGGAGGAAACCCTTCTTGATGAGATCTCAATTCGCCTCCTAAGTTCGGCATGCTCAGTGGGGTTGAGGAGATAGTGGGAAAGGTTGGGTAAGGTAGCTCCGGGTACAAAGTCGATGGCATGTTGCACATCGCGCATGGGTGGTAGCTTATCCGAAAGGTCATCGGGGAACACATCGTGGAAGTCCTCAAGGAGTTGTTGGATTTCTAATGGGTGTGGGTCGGTTGGGGTGGATTCCCCAAGATAAATGACAATAGCACACACTTGTGCCCCATTGGTTGACTTCCTCTTCAAGTTGTTGCTTGGTGATGAGGTGTATGCTCCTAGTAGTCCTAATGGTCATACTAGGACTAGGATTCAAGGGTATGGGTTTTGGCGAAGGGGTGGTGGGGTTGGAATGGGGGGTGAGATGGGGGATCCTTCTAGGGAGGGAAGAGTCCTTTTGGGGAGGGGACAGGGTGGTGATGGGTTGAGTTGGATTCTCTTCCCTTCATGGGTGAAGATGCAAGTGTTCGTCCTCCTAAGGAAGGTGGCATCTACATCATAGATCCAAGGCCGCCCTAGAAGTATACTCCCTACTTCCATAGGTAGAATGTAACACCATACATGGCCATGGTAGGATTGGAATGTGATGGGGACAAGACAACGGGTGCTGACGGGCACGGATGTGGCATCAATCCAAGCTACTCGGTATGGGTTCGGGTGTAGGGAGACGGCAAGGCCTAGAAGCTTGACGGTGTCAGGGGACACCACATTCACACTACTCCCATTATCCAAGATGACCTTCCGGGCACAGTACCCTATCCGGATGTTGGTGTAGAAGATGGTGGTTCTTCTCCAATCATGTTCTTGGGCTTGAGTGAGGACACACCTAACCACTCCAAGGTGACGGTCGGTGAATGGGGGGGGTTGCTCTTGGTTGGACTCGTAGTAGTGGGCTTCATACTCTTCCTCCCAATCGGGAGAAGCCTCGTGAACCTCAACCTCTTCTTCAACCCCAACTTGGGATAGGAGATAAGTCTCCTCAATGAGTAAACTAAATGCTCCCTTGGTGGGGCATTGGTTGGCCAAGTGCCCATACCCAAGGCACCTAAAGCATTGGTGCCCGCTATGGTGGTTAGGGGTAGCTCTAGTGGGAGGGTGAGCGGGTCCCGGGTTGGGACGATTGGTAGTGGGGTTGGGAGGGCCGTTTGTGGGCCGAGAGGAAAAGGTCCCACTAGGTGGGGCTGCTCGAACGGGAGGAGTTCCCATGGGGTTGGGAAGGATGGCCCGTTGAGGGGGTTGTGTAATGGTCCGAGGCACCATGGACTTGGGGTCCATCACAAGAGGAGGAACCATTCGGGGATATCGAGAGAATTTCTTGGCTTGTTCTAAGGTGGTCACATGGCGCATGAAGAGCTCCTTCTTTATGTGGAATTGAAGCCCATTCCTAAATCGGGATAAAGTGACCGCATGGTCCTCTTGGACTCCGCACTTGAGGAGGTAATAATCAAATTTCTTGATATACTCCGTCACGGATTTGCCCTCTTAGGTTAGAGCCTACCATTCATCTAGGAGAGTTTGATGGTAGGAGGGGGGAACATATTTGAGCCTAAGTTGTTCTTTCATGCCTCCCCATGTGGTGATGGGAGCTTGCCTTCTAACCATTCTTAACCCTTCAATGTTCAACCAATGGGTCTTGGCCAATTTGGTAAGTTACATTTTGGCAAGCCGAAGCCTCCTATCCTCGGATATAGGATACCACTCAAAGTATTGGTCCATTGAAGCCTCCCAATCTAAGTAGACACTTGGGTGGTAGGACCCATCAAAGGTGGGGGCATCAACTTTCACTAGTCTCAAGAGGTGATCATACGGGTTGTCCCGGGGGCACCTCTCATTTCTCCTCGGGGGTGGATCCCTTCCATGCTCAAGTGGATGGTCGGGGTTTAACTCTCCTATGGCTGGTTCCTCAAATGGGGGAGGTGCCCTTCTATCATCCACCCTTGGGGCGGGCCTATTTTTCTCCATGTTGGTGAGTCAGACTGTTATGTCATCAAGCCGCCCTAAGATATTGGTCATGGCCTCCAAGAGGAAGGCGACTTGGTCGGAGAGCTCACGCTCGTTGGCAGTGGGGTTCCCTTGGGGATTGGGATCCATTGGAGGGTTTGAAGAAGATGGGTTGGGCTAATAATAGGTCCCTCTTCGTGTGCTCATGAAACAACCGGTTGGCTATGCACGGGTGTGAACCTATGTCTGACCTAGTGTGAGAGTGCCCAAGGACTAGACTTGTGGGAACAAGCCTATGACCGCTCTGATACCACTTGATGTGGCACAGCCAAGGGTGATGGGGGATGACTACAAACACCTTGGACCTAAATCCGCAAGCATACAAAGTTTGAGTATTGGACTCGCGTAAACGGCTCACTCGCACGGTGCACACTATCTCTCGAAGGCGACCGGGCGATGGTGGCGAGGATCCGGGGTGGGACCCAATCACTTTGGTGACTTGAATTTGTTTGGGCTGACCCCTGAGGGGTAGGGAGTCCCAACTTCGTGGGAGGCCGGCATGCCAGGGCGTGGGGGTGGGTGGCTCTCACTCACTCTCCGCGGTGGGCTCACTAGAGAATAATTACGGGTCCGGGCACTCCCTTACCGTCCGACCGGCATAAGAAGCAATACTAAACTAGGAAAGTTACAGACCAGCAAGGGAGATCAATCGCTCACCTAATCGGTGTAAAGACACCGATCCCGGCCGAAGATGAGGGCGAGCGAGGAAGCGTGGGCACACACCCACACGCCGAGTCGGTGTCACTTGACCTAAAAGTTTAAAGTATACACCACTACTCCTCTCGTAGGAGGGTTGAAAAAGGGGTACGGGTTAAAATATTACATGCAAACACTACCTCTACATAGGGAGGGGCTCTAAGCCGGCCAGGCGATGGGCGGGGATGAGAAGAACAACAATGGAAACTCGACATGGTCGAGGGGAATTCTGCAGGGATAGCAAGACATGGTGCTGGAGTTGAGAAGACCACGAGCTCTTCCGGATGCTGATAGAACCGGGACCAGCGCTGAAACGACTAAGATAGGTCTAGAAAGACACTGTAGGATTTTGGGGTCAAACGGAAAGAGATGACGGTCACTGCAGCTTTGAGAATAGGACTGGTCCGAACTATCTTTGTTTGGTTCAGAACTGCTGAGGGCTGTTACAAAAGTCGCCAAAAACTCTCCCAAACTCTGATGGAGACGAGACTGGTTTCGCCAAGCCCGTGGATGAGCTGGCGACGAACAGAAACTAACGAGACCTCTTTCTGTGGTTGGATGTGAGAGCGGTGGTCCGGGAGGCAGAGAGGGGTCCAATCTGGCCCAAGCAGGGATAGCCTATGCACGACGGGGAAGATGGCCGGAACGGGATTCTCCGGGATCCGAATGACCTCCTTCTTATTGGAGATGAAAGGGGACTGAGGGAGGATCACCTCGACCAAATATCTCGCCAGGGTCCTCAGAGGAGAGACCGTGGGAGCTTCTGCAACCTGCCTCTGCCTCCCGTCGGAGTCGATCTGGCGCAGCATGACAAGAACGGCCCTCCTGCCTAGCTCCGACCTCAGATGGGGGTGCACGACCACTTGTTGGAAAGCTGCTTCAGAGTAGAAGCTTCAGGTGCTAGATTGGGCACCAAACGCTCCTCAGTGTAGGCGGGGGCGTCACAGCAACAGGATGCCAGATCTACTGCTATGTTTGCTGGGGTGGCAGCAAGAGAAAGAGATGGGAAATAAGAGAAGATGAGGGGGGAAATGGGGTGGAAAGGGGTGGGGATGATCCCTAGATGGGGTAGGGGGGGGGGGCAAACTAAGCTTGGGGTAGGAGAGAATGGCTGTTTGGGGTGGTTCTTGCGAGGGGTGGAGGTGAGTTACGAATTTTGGTTGCGGGGTGGGAAGGGGTTAGAAAATGGATTGGGGATTGGTGGGTTCTATCTTGGGATGTGGGGGATGAAATTCAAATTTGAATTGGAGATAGGAGGGGGATTTAATTGGTGTCTAGGGAAGGGTGGGGATGCCTTGGGAAGAGGGAGGGTTCTCTTGGGAAGTGGGAAGGGGTCTTGGGGAGTGGGAATGGAGGGAGATACAAATTTGAAGTTTAAATTGGAGAGGGGGTGGGGAGTTAGTGGGTGACTAGGGAAGGGTGGAGGAGACCTTGGGAAGAGGGGGGGTTGGCTTGGGAAGCGAGAGATGAAATTTGAATTTTGAATTGAGGAGGGGGTGGGGAGTTAGTGGGTGCCTAGGGAAGGGTGGAGGAGGCCTTCGGAAGAGGGAGGGGTGCCTAGGGAAGGGTGGAGGAGACCTTGGGAAGAGGGAGGGAGTTGTCTTAGGAAGCGGGGGATGGAATTCAAATTTGAATTGGGGAGGGGGATGAGAGAGATGGGGGCCCTTTTCTTGGAGGGAGACAGAGGGAGACAGAGGGAGAGAGAGAGAGAGAGACTTGAGTGGGAAAAATAGCCAAGGGGTTTCTTCCTTTTAAATTTCAACGATAAGTGCTTACATGGGGGAGAGAGGGGTCCTATGTATAGGCACCCACTCTTTTCATGACCATAAGGCCCTTGATAAATAGATAAAAGACCAAGACTATCCCCGGGGGGCGTCCATGGGCCTAGCCTATTAGTTGGACCCAATCAGCTATCTAATGGCCCAATAACCTAATGGACTGACTCAAATAAAGGAAGAGGATACAAACATGACTGAAATAAAATAAGAATTACATGATATAAGACTCAACAATAAAGATAACATGTGAGAATCATAGTCGGTCCACCTCAAAGTGGCGCAGGTGACCTAAGCTAGAGATAGTGGCGTGAGATGTCCTCATCAGTTATGCTTGGACAAAACATGCACCGACCTTACCTATGCATGGACAAAATGTGCACTGACCTTACTTATGCTTGGACCAAACATGCACCGACCTTACCTATGCATGGATCAAATGTGCACCGACCTTAGTTATGCTTGGACCAAACATGCACCGACCTTAGTTATGCTTGGACCAAATGTGCACTGACCTTAGTTATGCTTGGACCAAACATGCACAGACCTTACCTATGCATGGACCAAATGTGCACCGACCTCACTATGAATATTAGGAACTATGCACAGACTTTGCTATGAACCATATGAAATGTGTACAGACCTTGCCTCAAAGGCTGACCTTCCCAGGGGCTGTGCAAATCCTTAGAGACACAGAGGTCACTTGTAGAAGCCTAAAACTTGATGAAACCAAAAATCAAAATGAACATGGTAGTGGTCCCCACGTGCCCTTAATCCCTCTTTAAAGTGTGTAAAATATATTTAAAACCATTCTAATGCATCATTGATCTCTAAAGTTTGAGGTTAGGTGCCTACCTTTGAGATGCTAACCGACGATCCGGGGATAATATCCACACCCCAGATCCTCCTCAACTTTACCCCTTTCGATCCGGGGATGAGATCCATACCCCAGACCCTCCCAAGACTTTTTGCTCCTTTCTAGGAACTGCCAGTTCGCCCCCTTCGCAGGGCCAAGGTCCCTCACCTCTCTTCTCTATCAAGAGGAATTGTAGATGGTGGAAAGTCGAGAATGGGTGTTGCTAAAAGACTGACCACCCTTGGAACCCACTTCCTTATATAGGTTCAAGCCTCTCAAGACCTTTCCTATGTCTAGCAAGGCTCAGTCCAGTCTCCAAGGTTGCTGGTTAAAGAGGGGGTTAATGCTAAGCACCCCTTCGGTTTGACAGAGGCGACCCTTCGTCTACCCGGTCATAAATGTCAATGGGCACGCTTTCCTGTTAGGATTTGGGTTATGATGTCTTCATATGAAATGAGGAGGACTTCTAGATCTAACTTCCAGTTGTAGTTTCATCAAATTTCATCAAAAGTAGCCTGAGTTATGATTTTCTCAATATTAACATTATTTCTGCTCTATTCCAGTCGCGATCCTTCGTCTACCTAGGCATAAATGCGAGTGGGTGGGCTCTTATGTTGGGATTTGGATTGAGATGTCTTCAAATGAAATCAAGAGGACTTACAGATCTAACTTTGAGACATGATTTCATCAAATTTCCTCATTCCTAGCTCGAGTTATGATTTTTGTAATATTATCATTTATTCTCCCTCATTCCAGTTGTGACCTTTCGGTAGCCCGAGGTAATCCTGGTATAGCTCTAGCATCCATGCAGTATTTGGCCTCGACCTCAACATAGAAGTTATATCTAACGTCCCAGTCAGAATTATGGCCTTGGTTCAGGTCATTTCATTAACCACAGATGAAGTTATGAATTTCCCATTAATTACATCCGAGTTCTCCTATCAGTCGCACCTCTTTCGTGACAACTGACAGCCAAAGGGCTTAGAACCCTCAGTTCTGATGCAAATTGGGCTTCCATCCCAACAAAAAAGTTTGGTTTAAGGGCCCAAGCTTTCTAATGAGCCTAGTTTTATCTCATTTGGTTGATTGTGGACCAAGATATCCTTATTTTAATGGGTGGCTATGTTTTCTATAATTATTTTGACCCATTATCACAAACTCGCTCTTAACCTCTATTAAACCCATTTTTCAGAGCTTATACTCTTTATCAAAGATGTTCCTTACCCAATGGTCATTGCATGAGCTTTGGTTTCACCTAATTCTGATCTTCCTATGTTAAATTACAAATTTTCTAAGGGTTCTTCAATAATCTATCTAAGTTCCTAGCTCATTGAGTTCGTGGGTCCGAATTGTACATAATTGGGCTAGTGCCCAATTGGTGGTCGTAACAAAAGTGCTTGAGGGGAGTTGACCAAGGTAAGAGGACTTTGAGTAGCAACCGAAGGTTGGCTAGGAGGTGTAATTTGATTCCAAGACCGAGGCTCCTAGGTGAACACATTGACATCTGTCCATGGTTCATTGGCTTCTACTTCTAATTTCCCATACCACCCGGGAAAGCCTTCGACGGTCCACATCTATGTCCTCCTAGAAACACGAGGTTCCATCCCGATCACCGTGTTCACTTGCTCATTTGGCCTCAAGCTAGAAGGATCCTAGTATGGTTGATGAGTAGGCAATGGATTCTGCACAATGCCAAGGTCCCGATTAGGTTTCTTAAGGTTAGCAATGGCTGGCTTAACATCGGACCAATTAATTCTACCTTCGTCATTCATGTCATATGCCCACTCCCAGAATTGGAAGCAATTGAAAATATCATGTCCGGGAGCTCGATGATATGGACAGTACCTAGAGGTATCGGCATTGGGGTGAACCCAATCCCTTTAAGGGGGAAGCTGAATGGCCTGAGAAGACATAAGGGCAAAGAATATGTCGCCCAAAGTTTTAGGCAACGGAGGACAAGAAGCCCTTTTTTGCCCAGGGCGGTTGTAATTCTAAGGCGCAGGGACATTGGAGTATGTCTTCGGGTTGCCTTGGCCCTGATTCGAACTAGCCTGGTTGGGGTGAGAAACCTGACGGTTCTTAGGTCTACAGGATGGGCCAACCACGTTGACTTGTTCATTCACCGTGACATGTTTGGTGGTAGGGACGGCTAATGCCTTACGGCCTTTCGGGCGAGGCTCGAAGAAAGGAGGCAAGGTGGAGTCCTTTACCTGAGCTTGGACAATTCGAGTTCGATTGTAGAGTTGAGGGAAGGTATGGAGCTCGCTGAGCATTAGAATGGCTCTAACATGAGGAGTGGCGTTGTTTACTAGCATGGTGACGGCCTGAGACTCGGGGATGGGAACTTTTGTCCTAGAAGCCATGACCCTCTAGCGATTGGAAAAATTAATGAAGTCCTCGTCGGGCTTCATCTTCTCCATGGCCAAGTCAAACAAGGTAGGAGCGATGGAAGACATGTGAATAAAGTGAGTGAGGAATCGCTATGAGACTTTATCAAAGTTGAGGAGATCAACGACTGGCAGGGAGGAGAACCAACGTAGGGCCTCGCCCTCAAGGGACTTTTGGAATAAATGGACCAACATGACCTGATCGTATAACCATTGATGGGAATCCATAAGGAAACCCGAAAGATGATGGTGAGGATCGGTGGTACCATCATATCTCCTATACTTAGGAGCCTTGAAACCAGGCGGAAAGTAAGCATTAGGAAGTTTGCAATATTGGGCTACCGAGTGGGGACGTGAATTTGGCATACTTTCGGCCACTGCTTGCCGAATGTAGCTTTTAATTTCTTGCCTGAATGTGGGGTCCATCCCCTTTGACAGGGTGACCGTAGTTGGTAGAATTGGGGGTGGGGAATCCCCTTGTGTAGCCATCGGGTAGCAAGATTGGAATGGAATTTCCCGGGAGGGCCGGCTTGTGGACCCTTGAAAGGGAGTTTGGACCCGAGGAGGTGTAAAATGGGAGAACATGTGTGGAATAGCGGGAGCCTTCCCTCGGGAGGTCATCATGACCAAATCCTCGGGAGCGTAGCGAGATAGCACGTTGATCAACTCTTGATCCTCGTGTGGAGATAAGGTAGGAGCCCTAGCACTTCCATGATCATGTTCACTTGGGGAAGATGCCGGTTCAGCATGGATAGCCTCGTTTGGTGTAGCCGAAAACATACCTATGAAGGCAGCCGGGTGGCTATCCTCCATCTGAAATAGGGGGTTGCCCCTAATCTCAGACTCATATTAGGGAGCGAACTCCTCCTCATAATCTGGGTTAGTGAAAATTCTCTCCATTCTTAACCAAGCTCACTTGGTATAGAAAGGAGAAGAGAAGATTGAGGGAGAATGTATGGCATGCAAACATATCAGGTTACAAGCAATGACCCAATTTTTTTTCCTTTTTCTTTTGTTCACTCGGAGGAGAGGAGGAATCTAGTGATGTGATGGTATTCTCCGAGGACCTTAATAGAAAGCTCACTCAATGCCCAAGGTAAACTACACAGGTCTTCGAATGGTACAACTTGCCCGGCGACCGTGTGGGAATCCACGGTTCGCGAGAACTTATGGAGGTTCCTGATTTAACCGAACCGGTTACACCCGAGTTAGAATCCTCAGGTGAAGGGTTCAAATACAACAAGAGGGTGTTCCTATCAAGTGTGATGCCAGCTCTTCCTAAGCCCACCAACGCGCAAACCTGCAGAGAATGTCACGCATACAACACATAGAACCAAACAGAAAAGAGAATAGAACAAGTTACGAACTAATCACAGGAAATATGAAGGAGGCGGCCAGGTCACTGGCCGTTCAAAGGCCTGGGCGGCCAAGTCGACAGTCACTTAGATGAGAAGGCAGCCAGCCTACTGGCTGCTTGGAAGCGGGGGAAGGTGACCAGACCAAAGGCCGTCTAGGACAGTAGGTGACCAGTCTACTGGCCATCCAGGATAGTAGGCGACCTGCCTACTGGTTGTTCAGTGAGGGGGCCTAGGCGGCCACTGGGTGGGATGCCCAGAGAGCTAGGCGGCCAAGAAGCTGGCCTTCTTCTATAATTTCTTAAAATAGAGCCTAAACTAATACTGAATTAATGCATAAAATAAAGTACGTAAGATGCAAAACCTTGGACTTCTGGCATCAGGAACTCACAGTACGAAGTAGAAGGTCCCACTGTGATCGCCACTTTACTTCTGTGGGCATTGGAATCGGTATGTGGGTGATCCGGAGAAGTGTGTATATCCATGATGCGCATTCACGTTGTACCTCTCCTTCCCGCAACATAGACACCTACAACACATGAAGTAGAAATAATAAGAAAACGTGATCGCCAGAGGTTATTGCCTAAACCTCACAGGAAGAATATGATCGCAAACGACTCTAAGCGGGGGGATGTTGGGGTCCCTTCTTCTCCATCCTTGGCCGGCCAAGGGCGGAGAGCCCTGCTACGTCCCACGATGCTGAAGTCCTGTATACAATATCGAAGCTTACAAAAACACAAGAAGACATGCCATTAGTTTTGGGAAGTGTAATATATATTCTAAAGGTGTATGAAAGAAATAAAATGGTGGCGTGATTACCTGGGGGTGGTGGGAAGGAGGGGTGGTAGAGACTTTCGGCCACCCACCTTCCTGTTTGTTTTAAATTGGAAACTTTCGGCCACCCACCTTCCCGTTTGTTTTAAGATGGAAACCTCTATACGAGGATCTAAGGATTCTAATATGCAATGGAATGAAAATGGGGAAAGGGGAAGCTTGCAAGAAGCAAAACAACAAACACGGAAGATAGGAAATCAAACCCGGGAGAGGATCACCCCTCGTGAATGCCCGGAGGTAGAGCTCAGAGATCACTCCCTGAAGTGTAACTCCATCTCCTCCGTCTCTCTACTCCAAAGCTCTAGCTTTTTTTTTCCAACTTTTCTGGTCACCGAGTCTTCTTCCGATTGTGCCTCCTGAATCCTCTTCTGGATGGCCTCTCTCAAAAAGATCTCCCTCTCCAAGCCCCCCCAAAAAGTGTGTCCACCCCCACCGACCTTTTCTTCTCCCCCCTCCTTTTTTTTTCCTCAAGGGAAGAGTTTTGGTCTTCATGACCTCCCCCCAAAAGGGTCGGACAACATGGGATAGAACGTGTGTGACAGGGTAGGGCTAGTGCGGAGTGTGGCGGGAGAACGGGTCACGTTCTTTGACCAACAGTTACAGGTAGGACGGCCAAGGAGATGGGCGTTCAAGGACATGGGCGGCCAGGTACTTGGCCTTTCAAGAAGATGGAGGGCGGCCAGGGTGTTGGCCTCCTACTGGGGTAGGCGGCCAACTCAATTGCCACCTAGAGGGTGAGGGCGGCAATCGGTTTGGTCGCCTAGGGGGTGCAAAGCGGCCATGGATTTGGCTGCCCAACCCATGGGCCTTGGCCCCTTCAAGTGAGGGTGGCCCATGAACACACAAGTGTTCAGGCTGGACTTAAAGCACGAAACGATGAAAACCTGAGTGAAACGACTGCGTTACTCAGATGACGGTCTAGCTGGAGATCCGTGGGATGTTCGAAATCAGGTGTCTACAACCCCGTCTTGCTCGGTCTAGCAATATTATACTTGAGTATTTTTTATTTTATTATTTCTTTACATTCATTTTGATGATTTATTTATTTTAGCCCAGCATGCATCATGTCATTTTTTAGCATTCACGTCTCGTGATTCTTTCAGGGTTTCTCCTCAGCAATGGTTAATTGCGCTTAATTCTCTTGGATAAGAGATCTTCATTCCACTCTGAATTTGAACGTCTTCTCTGATCTTTCCGCTTGATCTGGTTGGCCAGCGTGATTCCTGTCTGGATTTTATCCCAGTTCCTTTTCAGCTTTTCAGCTATTACTCCTTTTCGATCCCCTCATTGGCTCTGGATTGTGTCCTCTAATGAGGTTGGTTGTGTTTTCCTTTCCTTAGTTAGTTTCTCCAGACATGTGTCATCCGGGTCAGCTATTTCTCATGGTTAGTTCGGTGTTTTTGGGAGAATTCATGTCACTTGTTGGTTGTGCCGAGTGTCTTTTGCCTTGATGCCCGCTTTTTAGTTCACTCCGCTTCATCTCTGTTTCTACTCCATTGCACATCGTTGTCACTTTCGTTGCATCTCCTTTCCATTTTGCCTCTGCGTTGCTTTCACTCGCTCCCTTGCAAAGCGGAATCAAGGAGGGGCATCTGTTGACACCCATTTTTTAGCCTACAAGTCGAGTTCTTTCTCTTATTCATTCTTGATGATGTCTCGAATTATCCATTATTTTGGGGTCATTCTTGAGCGTATTTCGAGCCCATTTCTTGATCATTTTTTGAGCTCATTGAGCTTTGAACGTTATTTTCCTTGATTACTATGCTTTCGGGTCCATTTCGTGCAGTTCGGATGGCCAAACGGTTGCCCGGGATGAAGTCTGTAGTCTCCCCTTGGTTGAGGAGACCGCGATCATCAGATTGCGGTCTTCCAGGGGACCATGTTCACCCATTTTTAAATTTTAAATATAAATCGGCAGGTCGCGGTCTGATGTCCTACAGGTCGTGATCTTAAATCTCTCTCTGTGCCGCCTGTGGGTGCGTCGACCCCGTTCCTTGGCCCTGTGATGACCCTGGTAGGTTGCGGTCCTCCCATGACCATGTTCTTAAGGTCGCGGTCTCGCGACTGACCACATTTTGAATACATAATCCTAACTATTATGGGCTCCATTTTCTTCGACCGAGAGTGCCCGTGACTCCTCTTGGACACCATTTTCGATGAGGATGGTTGTCAAACTTTACTTCTATCCATTCTAGGGGATTATTCCCACTATTATCTCAAGGTTTTGGCAATCAAAATCCCATATTTCGAGTGTTTATCCTCTAATTCGTGCCTAGGGTTTCTGGGTTCTATAAATAGTGTCATGTTGCAACTGCACGAAGGAGGGTGCTTTCTCGGCTTGGGGCAAAGCCATGCTACACCACCATCTCACATCTTCAACCCCAAGCTATTCAGGAGAGTTTTAACTTCATTTTAAGTCGCTGAGGGCTCTCTTTCCTCGTTCTTTTCTTATTTCTCCCCCCCCCTTTCTTTGTTTTATCACAGTCTCTGCAGTTTCAGCATATTACTGCACTTTTGCACATTTTGCATCACATTCTTCCGCAGTTCTACTGCGTGTTAATTCATTCTTTTCATTCATATGCATGCACAATACACACACAGACACACACCTATTGTTTGCTCCTTCTTACAGGGGTTAAAAACCCTCTCCCGGTGCGTTATTCCCCCTTTTCTCATGCTATTTTATGCACACGGGATTGATACTACATATGCATGTTCTAATGGGTTTTTATCCTTGTGTTTGATTTGTTTTGCCGGAATAGCAAGAGTACGTAAGGCCCTTGTATTCTAGCCGGCTGGAAGGTGAGGAGGTGTGATCCACATTGTTCCCTGCGCCCCGTTTGTCATGCGCGATCACGTCTTGGCGGTAATCTTTTGGTCGCGTTCTTTCCTTGTCTTTTCCAATGTACACAGTGCCATTCTCCTATCTTCTTAGTCCTTTGTGCACTGTTAGCTTTGGTGGCGATCACGGTACACATCTCTTTTCTCATCACCCCTTTTCCCTTTCATATTGTTGCATGCTTATATGCTTGTGTGCACTTGTTCGGGGTGGGATTAATCATCTAAAACATGTACCTCATCTCCTTTGGAGGAGGGTGAGCTTCCCCCTGACACTGCTGGAGCTGCAAGCAGGGAGCTACGGCCATGGCTCTGGCTAGAGAGGACGAGTAGATCATCGACATAGAGGGGATCTTCGACAGAAGTGCCTCGACTGTTGAGCTTTTTTCAAAGTCTTTGGCTGGCCAATCCCATTTTGTAGGGTTGGATTGTGTGTTGACTTTGTAATTTTGTTGGTCCGTAGAGGCATCTAGTTCTGTCGTCTCCGGAGATTCGTCAGGGGCTTCCTCAGGCTCCTCGGGCAGCGGTAGCCTTGCCATGGAGACAGGAGAGTTCAGGCTCCTCCTCTTCTGAGGCCTCATCTGCTGAGGGGCCAGAGACTGAGGCTACTTCTATAGGTGGGTGGTGCTCTCCCCCCCCCTTTAGCACTTATGCTTTTTAGCAGAATGTTGATTCTTTTATTTTTGCATACAACACTGGCATCGGAGGAGGAGTGTGTGCCGCGGCCGCTGCGGATAGTCAAGAGGAGCTTCCCGTCCTAACCGTGTCTACCGGAGGGGACAAGGCTATGGCAGAGGGCTCCCCGGTCATCGAGGAGTCGTTGCCTTCCCCTACCCCAACGAATGATGTCGCAGGTGCGGAAGGGCTTGTTCTAGGTAAAGGTTGGAATTTTTCTTAGGTTTTCAACCTTATTTGTCATGGAGAGCCTCATATGTATTTTCCACGTCTCATTTGTTCCTTTTGGGTGTCATGCAGCCTCGACTGACGTGCTGATGGAGACGACCGAACCCTCCCTGAGCCTAGGGGTTAAGTGGCCCACCTCCACTCCCCCGCCGGAGCTGTTGGTGGACGAGAGTGTGGCCACCTCTTTGCTGTAGCATGCACAAGGGTACCTTCTGAGTGACCCTCTCCTTTCTCTGGAGGACCTGAGGAGGCGGTTGGCGGACTGCACTCGGGGCTACCACACCCTTGGTTTTCCACGGGAGCCTTGGATGACGGAGTTGGCAGCGATATGGGCCGACTACCTGTGACTTCGTCAAACGCAGGAGCAGAGAGCTCAGAGTCTGGCCGCCATCCAAGAGGAGCAGGATCGGCTGGATCGCTGGCAACGGCCGTGGTCAAGCAGAGGGGCTATGCTGAGGCGACTCAGACCCTCGTTTGAGACTAAGCCATTCAACTGGAGGAGGCCGAGAGTAGGACCGAGGCCATGAGGAAGGCATTGGGGGAGCATCAGTCGGCCACCGAGCATGTCAAAGCTAAGTGGCGAGAGGCTATGAGCACGGTCAAGGCTAGTACTCTGCTCTTTTCTACTCTTGAGGCAGAGTTCACGGCTGCTCAATCTCGCCTATCAGCGCTGGAGGGAAGCGAGCCGTGACTTGGTTGTACCTCCTTTTTTTCTTATGCTCTGTGCCCGGTTGCATAGAATTTTTATTACCCCAAGGGCATGTCTTGGGCTCCTTTATAGCTTGTGAATGAAAAAATACTAGATTTGCTTTTTTATTACTTCTTGTGTTGTCATGTCCTTTCTTTCTTGGAACGAGGCTGGATGTGTGGGTTGGCAACCATGGGCACTACTAGTCATGGTTGATTCCTCTACTATATGCTGGAATGGGGTTATGGTGACACCTGCATGAGATGCGCTAACTTGTTGCTGGTAACTGGGGCTGGAGATCGGGAATTGGACAATAGGGATAGAGTGCTTAATGCCAGAGGCACGGAACTGGGTACCAGAATCTGGGCACCGGCTACTGGGGGCTGAGTATTAGATACTGGAGGCTGGGCACTGGGTGTACTGGGGGCTGGGTACAAGGTACTGGGTGCTGAGCACTGGGTACTAGAAGCTGAGCACAAGGTACTGGGTGCTAGGGGTCTACCCAAGTGGGCCATGTTGACCGGGATGACTGGAAACTGGGGGACTAAGAGGTAACTCGTACGGGTTTGTTAGTTGGGGGACCGAAAATTGGGAACTAGTGTCTGGAGGCTGTCCCACGACGACGTGGTATGACGTTACTGGGCTCTGCATGGAGGTTGGAGCCGACCTATGGCGGTGTGTCGGCCCAAGTTACTGGGGTTGTTAGAGGGCTGAAGTATGTCAGTCAACATTGGTCCCCGGCAAGCTTGCCGTCAACATGTTGTTAGCTGGAAATATAGTTCACATTAGTCTGGAGAATTGGGACTGGAGGTAGCCGGCTGACCATTGAGGTGGCGTAGCCGGAGACTAGGATGAGAGCTGGAGCTTGGACTGGCCAGCTGACCATTTAAGGTGTTGTAGTCGGGGGTTGGTGCTTGAACTGGAATTGGAACTAGAGCTGGCCGGCAGACCGTTTAAGTTATTGTAGCCGAAGGCTGGTGTTGGAATTGGAGCTGGCTGGTTGACCGTTTAAGGTGTTGTAGCCCGAGGCTGGGGCTGTAATTGGCACTAAGACTGGTATTGAAATTAGAACTGGAGCTGGCTAGCTGACCATTTATGGTGTTGTAGCCGGAGACTGGGATTGGAACTGGCAATGATCGGCCCTTGGGGGTGTAGTGGCCACCATTGATGTGCAGTGATATTGAGCTCACCGTCGGTGGGATGTTGAAGTCAACGACTTTTGTTGATGAGGTGTGGAGAGGAAGAGAGAGTTTTTTTTTCTTCTCCTTACTAGCTCTACCGCCCTTGCGGGTTTTCGCCAGAGCTGGTCCCCTTTTTCTTTTTCCAGTGTGTCCTTACGGGTTTTCACACCGAGGGTTACCTAATTTTACCTGAGACGCCCTTGCAGGTTTTCACCTCAGTCGGGTCACTGGCCTTTTTGCCCTCAGTCATCTCCGAGTGAAGAGAGTGACTAAGTCTGTCGGGGTATCTCTATTTTTAACCCCCTTTCTTCTTTTTTCTTCTTTTATTTTGAGAGCTTGAAGGTGGCATTGTGGCAAGTACTGGATGTCCTCAACCTGTAGTTATGAGGACAATGTTGGGAGGCTGGTTGTCATGAATGTAAGGGATTGGTGTTGGAATAGGTTAACTGGCTATGGTGCCCCATTAGCTTGAAAGGCTGCAAGAAACGACTGGTCCCACCCTTTAGAGGGGGGGTGGCTACTGGATTGCTGGTGATGACCGGAGCATGCGCCTTAGTCTAGGTGGCGCACGAACTCACGCTTTGGGGTGCGGTACAGCTTCATGTGCTTACTGTTGAGAGGCGAGAATGGCTTGTTCCCTTTATGGTCCAGGACTGTGTAGGCCCTGCCCTCGTAAACATCATGAATGATGTATGGACCCCACCAGTTAGGTTGTAATTTTCCACTAGAGCGCCCTGCCATGACCTCCTTTTCCTTAGTCATGATGAGATCGCCTTGTTTGAAGGCTCGCTGTTTGAGGAGCTTATCATAAGCTCGAGCCATGCGGGCCTGGTACACGTATAGATGTCTATAGGCCTCGAGTCGTTTGCCTTCTAGATCGGCGAGCTCTTCTATCCTTCTCTGGTACTCATCTTCGTCTGGACCGGAAAAGCTGGTGTGGATCGCTACACGGTAAGATGCTAGCTGGATCTCGATGGGGATGACAGCTTCTGCCCCGTAAACGAGAGAGAATGGTGAGCATCCCGTAGGGGTATTGTAAATTGTCTGGTAGGCCCATAATGCCTTGATCCCACTTTTGGTGGGTAACGATTTTAGCCTGAAGCTTGCAGAGGGTTTTGTTGAAGGTCTCCGCCAGGCCATTAGCTTGAGGGTTGTAGACTGAAGAGGTTCTCCCGTCGATGCAAAATTTGGCCTCCAATTGATACACGGCCTTATTTTTGAATGGGGTTCCATTGTCTAACACTATGCGACTGGGGGTACCAAATCGGTAGATAATGTTGTGTCGGACGAATCTGGCTACCACTTCTCCGGTGACCTCCAGCATGGGAATGGCGTCAGCCCATCAGAAGAAATAATCACTGGCGACCATAATGTATTTGTGACCTCTGGAGGACGGCGGGAAGGGTCCCGCTATGTCCATACCCCATTCGGCGAACGGCCATGTGGGGGCCGTTGGACTCAATGAGTTGGGAGGTCTTCTGGGCATTGGGCCAAAGGCTTGGCACTGATGATACGTATGGGCATATTGGGTGCAATCTGCGTACATGGTCGGCCAATAGAAGCCTTTGAGCTTGATGTTGTTCTTCATCCTTTCTCCGGTCTTCACCTACTGTGACGTTTAGACTTTGACTATTCCGGGTAATCCCTTGGGAAGCGCCATCAAAGTAGAGCTCCCAACAAAGTACATTTGCTATGAGGCATATTGCTGTTAGTAATGTAAGACATCTCCGATTTGTTCAACTGGCGTTGGTGACTGTGAAGCAAGGGACTCCTCGTCTGGGAGTTTCGTATTAAGAGGTGAGTTGTCCGGTACCGATGGGCTGCTAAGAACTCAGCTCTGCCCTACCCTTTGATAGATTTCCTAGGGACATAGGTTATATCGTACTCCATCAGTAGGAGAGCCCATTTTCCCAACTGGCCTGAGAGGACGGGCTGCTTAAGAAAATACTTGAGTCGGTCGTGCTTAGATATAAGCTTCACCCTGTGAGACAAGAGGTAGTGCCGCAACTTTTTGATGGTGAACACCAGCGCTAAGCAAACTTTTTGGGTCCCGTAGTGTAGGAAGATGGATCTAGAAGGGGGGGTGAATAAATCCCTCTACTAAAAATATGTCCAATTAAAAACTCAAACCTACTCGTAGCGAAATTAGCAAGTTTAACAAGATTGAGGAATTTAAACTAAGCTAGATAAACTTAATTCACTCAATCTCACTGAACTCACACGATTGCATAAATTGATTAAACGGTGATGCACACAATCACTTAATTCAAACAATGAGACACGGGGATTTTAAGGTGGTTCGGACCACGAAAGGCTCTCTACGTCCACCCCTCACCAAACCGGTGAGGCTTCCTCAACACGCTGCAAATGTAGCAAAAACGGAGATTTCTCCCCACACACACACGTGGTAAAAACCCCAAACCACACGCTGCGAATGCAGCAACACACGGGGATTTCTCCCCACACACTCGGATATGCTCCGCACAAAATGACGCACAAGCGTCAACACAAAACACTCAGAGAATCCATTCTCTGAACCCACACACAAAGTATTCATTCAGAAATGTATGAAACGTGGACAAATAGATACAATGAACCCTAAACAAACTCCAAAGGCTAAAACTAAGAAGATATAGCTAGTATAGAGCTCCCCCTTCTCCGATTCTTCTGGTTCTTCTTGGCCCGTTGTCGGATGATCACGATTCCGGCATCATCTTGTTCCTCTCCTCGAGCCGCTCCTCTTTGCCTTCTACCACAAGCTCCAAATCTTCATGGATGTAGATCAAAACTTTCCTTCAAGAGCTTCTTCATTGCTTTCCCCCTTTCCTTCACCTAGAAGATAGAAACATGAACACATCAGGTTTCTTGCTCACAAATTCGGAGTTAAGGCATGTATATATAATAGAGTGGGGAAAATACACATAAAACCCTCCCAATACCTGTTAGAAACTCCCTCATAACATTAGGAACCTTTGGGGGGGTATTTTGGTAAAGTTTCATGGGGTTTAGAATAGGTTTAAGACACTTCCAAAAATCCCGTTCCGGAAGGGTCGACCCTTGGGGTCGACCCTCGGGCAGACATAGGTCTGCCAGCTTAAAAAATAAAACCTGGCACTCAGGGGTCGACCCTTGCAGTGGGTCAACCCTAGGGGTCGTCCCTTGCAAGCAGACTACAGTTTCAAGTTTCTGTCCGTTCAGAAACACTAAGGGTCGACCCTATGGGTCGACCTATGTCAGTTTGGGTTATAAAAGTGCTTCAAACCCCATTCAATTCAAGCACATAAAATGGTTATATGTTACTATCATCCACTTGACATGAGAGGGATTAAAAACCATCCTTTAACCTGTAAAAACACACAAACATCAAGTTAGTTTATGTATCAAAAATTAAGTTCTCCAAAACTTGATTCTTCCACATCCAACTCTATATCTTTACACATCCAAATTCACATTGCATCAAGTAAATGTTTTCATAAAAACATGAGCCACAAGCTTTGGCATTTGATGAACTTGAATCTCACAAGCATTCAAATATAAACCCATGGAAGCTCAAACATTGAATCACTTTCTTGTATCTACCATAATTTCAACATCAAAATGCTTCAATACCTAAATGATAACAATCATGCCAAATGCAAAACATGTAGAAAACCATGGGAACTCATTCATTCAAAAGGCATTCTTGTTGATATAAACTAATGTTCATGAAGTATTGTTTTCACAAGGAGCATTGTCATAAACATAGAATCCTCAAATCGCATGCATCACATGCATCACACACATTAGTGAATATCCAATCATGCAAACATCTTTTCTCATGAATTCTCATTGAGTGCAAGGCATATGCATTCTTTCAAGCATGTTTCACAAATCCATTCTCATTCTAGAACATGACTCCATAGCAAGAGAACAAGGATGATTCAAGCACATGAAAACATGAAGAGCCATTCAAGCACAAGGCCAAGCAACAAAGTCATTTTGTAATCATCAAAATCACATACACAACAATCTCTCCCATTTTGATGATAACAAAATGTTATACATTAATACTCTCTCCCCCTTTGACATAATCAGAAATGGGGATCATTATGGGGAATTCATAATAGCAGTAGACCAAAAACCAGCATGCTTTCTCCCCCTTTGCCATTGACAAAAAAATCACGGACAATGGGGTTATTGAGACATCCATATGCACAGTATGTTCAAAAAGATGCAATTCAAAATATGCATGTGTGAATGCTATAAATGCCAAATATGCACACTATGCACACTATGCATGAACTAATTGCACAACTTTGAAATGCAAGTATGGACTATATGGACATGTAGAGTGCAATGTAGAATGATCATGTATGATTAACCTCCAAGCAGATAAATGTATATTCATGCAATATGGCTCTCCCATTTTATTTAAAGTGAAGGGATAGGTGTACGAAAAGTGCAGGTGAGTTAGTAAAACCAGAATGCTCATGTGTACACCTAGGGGATTGTGCAATCATATAGGAGAATTAAGTAAAAGTCAATGCAATCAATCAATTTTCTGAATACATATTAAATCGAATTTCCATATGTGTAAGTGAATAACATGAAAATATATTATTACAATATCGATATTCACATTTTTTGATCAAAATAATGAGAGATTATACAAACTACACTTCAATTTATGAGAACATCGTATTGGAGGCTACGCTATGCCATAATGAGATTTTTAAATTTTTTAATTCAAAAATTTTCACAATGACAATCAGAATTTTTCAAGAGTGATCAAGTTGAAATATTCATGTTTACGCGAGAGGACACATAGAGCTCATGCCAGGCTCCACAGGTACTCAGAATATTGACCATTTCACTTCATTTTGAGTAGAGATAATATATTACAACACCTTTCTGAAATGAAACACATCACGTCTCAGGTGACATGTGCCCAATTTACTCAATTAGACTAAACATTACTCTGCCTTTCATTTTTCATTTTCTTTCAACAAAAATTAGGCAGGTAATTTTTTCCTCAACTGTCTCTTTAACATACATGCAGCAGGTTTAATATCTCTAGAGTGTTGAAAAGAAATTCCTACATCGTTATGTCTAACACTCATTATCACATTTTATGCAAGAAGTGTGCGAATTTGATTTAGCATGTATATCGAAAACATTATGAGTACATAACAATGCAGCTCCCCCTATCTAGATGCACTTATCAAATCTTTACTCCCCCTAAGTGTATGACAAGAAACACACCTGTTAAGACTCAGATGCAATATTATTTATCAAGGGAGTGTATGGTCTTACAACTTTCAAGGAAGGGGTTGTAGCATATATTAACATGCAAGCACACAGTGAGGAAATATGCAAAATGTAGTGTAGAATGTGAGTGGGTGCACAATGCAAGAGTTCAGATTTCACATGAACATTCTATATGCATCTAATGTAACTAATGCATGTAATGCATTTTTGTAAATGTGAGAACTCAATTTTATTTTGAAAATAAAATTTGGGAAATTCATTCAAAGTATCAAAATCATCACATGTGAACTAATAGTTTGTCTATGTGCAGGATAGATTTTCATTATGAATCCACATAAGATATGAAACAAACTCTCTTTGAAAACATTTTTGTTTTTATCCATAAAGATGAGTAGCACGATGGTAAAGACCACAAAACAGTTAATCAAAATCAATTCTTAAAATGTGCAGCCCCAGAATAACATCATCATGCTAAGAGAGTGGAATAGCATCAATCTCAAAAAATTTCAGCTAGCAAAACTCCCCCTTAATCAATTGCATGAATTTCAGAAAATACAATCGAGATTGATGCCATATGCAACCAATGGATGATAGACTCATGGTACTAGGCAGAGACACATTCTCACGCATGGTGATAGCTTTCAGACAGGCTTGACCTTCCCTTCCACATGTCACCATTTTATATACCATGTAGTCATTCAATGAAAGCATGATTGGCTTGTAAAGAACTCAGAATGAAATGAGAAGAATAACAAAATCACAGAAGTAAAAACGTCAAAACTTACAATTTTGACAAAGTAGAAGCAAAGTCGGGGTTTTACCCAACGAGTGTGCCTTGTTCCATTTTATTGGAACTCCTTTCAATTTTTATTTCCTCAAGGCACACGTGCATCAAAGCCAACTCATTTGACAAATTTGGGAACCCAAGCCTTCATGGATCCCTTTTGATAAGTAGCATTGCCACCAAACAAGGTTTTCTTCTTTTTCATTACCACCATATCATCCTTTTTCATAATCCTACAATCCTCAATGACATGTCCATAGTTTCCACAATAAAAATATTGAGGAGTGGGAACTCTAGCAAAAGATTTCCTTTTAACATGATCAAAAGAGTTTTTAAAAATATTCCTTCTTCTATTTTCAAAAGGTCTAGATTTAACAAAATTAAATCTAACATTCATTATAGAAGCATGAGAATCATGATTTTTTAAAAACCAACACTCTTTTATAACATGCCCGTACTTACCACAATGAAAACAATAAGGAGATGTGGGTTTACGGAATGACTTTTCATTATTTGCATGAGTTTTTGTAAACAAGTTTTTCTGATAGGATGCAAACCATTGAGCATGAAAGAAGTGTTCATTTCTGAATTTTCTTTGAAAATCAAGCTTAACATTCATGGCATGAAAATCATTATTTTACTTCACAAAGTAATTATCCATCACATGGCCTAGTTTGTGACAATAGAAGCAAGAAATATTTCTCTTTCTTTTGAAAGCATGTTTATCTTTGCATACATTTTCATCATCTATTTTCATGACTTTACAATCATCCATTTCATGACCATGCATGTCACAATAAAAATATTTATCATTCAATTTTATTTTTTGCCCACCTTGAACTTTTTGAAACTCTTTTTGCATTTTGGGCTTTGTGTTAAAATTTTTCTTTTTCTTAAAATCATTTTTAGAAATTTTCTTTGTTGTTTGAGGAGCAGATTGATTTGAAAACCCACTTGATGTGCTGGCTATGTTTGAACTGTGGAGAAATGATGTATAAACTTCATTTTTTAAATTCTTTTTGTTCACAGGATTATAGCCTAGCCCCTCTCTTTAGAAATTCACCTTAGTTCCCAGAATTTTGTTCAAGTTTTCTTTCCCTTGGACAGATTTAGACAATAATGCATTCAAGTCTACATTTTCAGATTCAAGTGAAGCAATGTGCAGCTCATAACTTACAATTTCTTATTCGCTGTAAATAATAGTCTCATTCAACACTCTATTGGCAATTTTATAGCTTTCAATCTCTTGTTCCAACACAAGTAGTTTTTCAGATTCAGCATTGACATCCAAAGCTTTCCTTTTTTAAAAAAGTTAACAATTTTTCAGACATGGCGTTGTTTAATTATTTCAACTTTTCATTTTCAGATTTTAACAATGCATTTTCTTTTTTAAAATTTTCAAAACATTTTAAGCTACCTTCAAGTAAAGACATTTGAATTAGCAAGGCACCGTTTTTCTTTTTAAGATCCTCATTTTCATCCATGATGCTCTTGCTATCTATTTCACTATCAAGAAGCTTTTCAAATAATTTTTCATCATCAGACAATGAATCTAACTTGTTTCTAAGATACTTTTCAGTTTCTTCAAGCAATGAAATGTTAGACAACAAGGATTTATTTTGTTCATGCAATTCATGACACTCATTTTCAGAATCCAAACATCTATTAGAATTTTCAATCATAGCATACTCTTCACGCATGTCAAAAATATCTTCTTCAAACAATTTTGTTTTGGATTCCAGAAGTTCATTTTGACTTTCTAAACTTTCAATTTTTGATTCTAACAATGTGCACTTTTCACAAGAAATATTAGCATGCACATTCTTATTAGTTTTCTTTTTCAGAGTTTTATTTTTAGATTTGAGCTTCTTACATTTTTCATACAAATTAGCATAAGCTAATTCCCATTCCTCAACAGAAAGCTCTTCAGACTCAGAATTTACCTCCTCTGAATTTTCGTCACCATGAGCCATTAAGCATGGATCCATCACTTCTTCTTCATACTTTCGCGCCAAGTCGTCCCAAAGGTCTCTTGCTGACTGTAGGTGCCGGAAGGTGGCGACGTCCGCATACGCGTAGGGTGCGTGTCCTCCCGAACTTGTGCTGCTGCAAACCTATAGTGCAAAGGTTAGAAAAATAGGAATAACGTGATCGCCAGAGACCTATATCTGGGCCTCACAGGAGTAAGAAGATCATGAACGCTTCAGGAATGAGAGATGATGGGTTCTTCTGTCCTCGCTCTCGGCCGGCCAAAAGTAAGGAGCCCTGCGAGTCAGTGATGAAGTACCTTCAAGTTAACCAGCAAATAAAGGAACCATTAGACTGTGAAAGCATAGTATATGCTCAAACCAAAAAGAAGAACATGCAAATGGTGGTCATTCGTACCGGGAAGGGGGGAGGGAAGGGGGATGGCCGAGACTTTCGACCATCCGCCTTCCCTATGTTTTGGGCAAAAAAACCTCTTTAAACAAGGATTTAGGAAGATCTAGCATGCATGAATATAGTGAAATGAAGTAAAACATAGCAATATGGAGAACAAGGGAAGAAAGACGGGGGTTTCCGATCAACCAACAGAGGGCGGCCACATGTGTGGTCGCTCAGAAGGGGTGGGCGGCCATGTCGATGGCCGCCCCCTGCAACTGGGACTCTCCGCTGTGGAGCTCTCCAACGTCGAGTTCTGCTACTAGGGTGAAGGTCGGGGAAGGCACTCTCGTTCTCACGGCTCTCTCTCTGAGCTCCCAGGAACTAGCCTCCTCCCCTCCTCTAGTGTCCCACCTCCAAAGTTGAAAATCTATCCCTCCCTCTGAGATCGTTTCGGAATGGCTTTTGTATGTGGGGGATATCTCCCTCCATCTGAGATCGTTTCAGAATGGCTTTTGTGTGTGGGGGAAATCTCCCTCCAAAATCATTCAAAAATAGAGTGCGTGTGAGGCTACGTGCCTCCCAGAGTGGGAATGGTTTCGGAGAATGTGCCAGGAGTGGGGCAAATGTGGGTTTGACGGATGGTTGACAGGATGCGGCCAAAGCTCTGGTCGCCCAAGGGGCTGGGCGGCCAAATCGATGGCCTCCTTGGGGAGCTGGGCGGCCAAGTATCTGGCCGCCTTGGGAGGTGGGCGGCCAACCTTGTGGTCACCCTGGAATGGGCTGGGCGGCCAGGTCTCTGGTCACCCAGGGATGTGGGTGGCCAGCACCTTGGCCGCCCAGGGATCAGGGCAGAGAACGCATAGAGCTTCAAAAAATTTGCCTCGGGGGCTCACACCCCCAAACCCCCGACCTTACGGGCAAGGGGGCGTTGCTCCCCTGCAACCCCCCGCCAACTTACCACGAAGTTGGATCCACGAAGGGACAAGGTGGAGTCTACCTCAACAAGGATAAGACCCCACACACTCAATCGACCAAAGAAGAAATGTCACTTCTATGATGGCTAGACAAGGTCCACGGGATGTCCAAAATTAGGGATCTACAAATGCCCCTCCGGAACACCCGTTTTGCAAGGGAGCCCGGCGGACTGATAAATGGGTGTTTCGACAAAGAAACAAGCCTAATAGGACAACCCGCTCAAGGAGATTCTCGAGCTGAGATTGAGCTTCGCATATGAACGGACAAGCATAATGGGACCAGAGAGGTCATTAAAAAGGCGAATGAAGGAACAGTAATCTAAGAGGGCTTGTATCTGCGGTCGCATGTGTTGGGTTCGGTGCAAGCATTCAGAGGGGGGGTGAATGAATATGTCCTTTAAAAATTTCGCTCAAACTAAATCTTAAGCAATCAGAGATGCGGAATTAAAAAACAATTGCAGATATATATAGCGAACCTAAGCAAGTCTAAACTGTAGACTGTATACAATCAAAGGAGCTTGTGCCTTAAAGCATTCAGACGGAAAACCCAATTGAGGCGCTCCTAGCATTCATCTAGCGAATTCAGATAAAAGAAATCAAACCACAGTCAAACATATAGTGTGCACAGCAAATAGATGAACACTTATAGAACATCAAACCAAAGCGCCTCTAAGCAAGCATCTAGCGGAAGCAATAAAACAGATGAAGAAATCAAACCACTGCACAGAGGTTTTTAGGTGGTTCGGTCCAGCAGACCTACATCCACCCCACACTCAACCCGAGTGTGGCTTCCTGCTGACTCACAGCTTGAACAGCTGGGCATCACAGCTTGCCATACATCAGCTGGGCCACACAGCTTGCCATCCGCTGAGCATCACAGCTTGCTTCCGCTGGGCAATACAGCTTAGCCATCGCTGACTCACAGCTTGAACCCGCTGGGGATTACAGCTTAACCCATCCAGTGGAATCCTCCACTGCAAACGCTGAGCCTCACAGCTTGCTCCGCTGACAAACAGCTTGAAGAAATGTATAAAGGAAAATGAAAGATAAGATGAACAGCAATCGGAAAGCTGTAAACATAAAGCACAATATGGCTCTCAAAGAGCTGACTGGCCAGGATTTGATCCACGGTCTAGTGAAGACTGATCTTCAGACAACCTCTCTCACACTCTTCTTCTTACGATCTCACTCTCTCTTTCTCTTTTACTTCCTTCTTCTCTGCTCTCTGTCTCTCTTTCTTTTCTTCACTCTTTTCTTCTTCTCTTCTACTGGATCGAAGGGCTCTCTACTTCAGCTCTTCTGGTTCAACTCACAGGCTTCGATCGGCCTTCATCTGAAGATGAAGACTCATATATATAGCAGCAGCAGCAGCAGGTGGATAAGGGTGCGTGGCTTCCACATTTCCCGCCCAAGGATTTTCACCAGAACCGAGGCATTTCGACCACCTGGCAGCATCCTGGCTGGACTGCATCCACGTGTCCTCATCTGGGTACCTCGTCCTTCCTTGGATCACGTGCCTTCATAAAGCTTCTCGAACAGTCCCTGTTAGATAGAGTATCGGATTATCAGTTTAAGCATAAACCCTGTACAGTCTCTGAAGAATGCAATGCATTGTATAGACTTCGTTGTATAGACTTGTGAACGTGAAGCTAAAGCAGTGTATATACTTCACAATATATAGACTTCAGAATAGATGCATGCAATACACTTAACAATGTATGGACTTGGCCTATGCAGACTCATCTGATGTATAGACTTTGCGAATGTCTAGACTTGCAGATGTGAACGGCACAGTGTATAGACTTCAGAACATATGCACGATGCAGACTCGTCCATTGTATATACTTAGCTGAACAAGACACACAATGTATAGACTTGCAGCCATGAACAAATGCAATGCACTCTGATGTGTAGACTTCATCTTAAAGCTAATGTATAGACTTGATGAGCGTTCAGCAATGTATGGACTTTGCATAAGACGCTGCATGAGACGCTGAAGTCTGTATAGACTTTGCTCAATACGTAAGACGCTAATTGAGACGGTCCACTGTATAGACTTGGACTTTGCATATGAACAGCACTGTACAAACTTAATTCAACTGATGCATGCGATGTGCAGACTTTGCCAAAAGACAAGGCTGTACAGACTTTGATGTCCAAGGGCAATGCAGACCAATGTACAGACTTTGGCGAAGCAAAAGGCTGTATAGACTTGGAGACCCAAAGCCATTGTATAGACTTTGCCTTAACAATGAATGTGTAGACTTGAGACAGAAGTCAGGCAAACGGATGTGTAGACTTGGCCAGAACGTGGGTAAAAGATGTGGCTGTATAGACTTGGCCAGAACGTAGGGAAAAACACCAATGAGCAGACTTCAAATAAGACGCTGCATGAGACGATGCATGCTGTATAGACTCTGCCCAATGTATAGAGTTCCTATATGTAGTGCATTGCGATGTACATACTTGGGCAAACACAGTATGTATAGACTTTACCAGTGTGAAGACTTTGAAGAGCATTCAGTAATGTGCAGACTTCACTGCATATGAAGCAGCGTATAGACTTAACCAAGCAATGTACACACTTGCTGAGTTGACGCTACAAGACGCACTGAGTTGACGCTACATGAAACATGGACAGTGTACAGACTTTATGAATGAAATGCATTGTGCAAATGAGAAAGTCTGTACAGACTTTGTGAAGCGTGACTTCAATGTACAGACTTTGCTGAATGAACGTTGTGAATACGAGTCCAGTGTACATACTTAGCCATTGCAGACCAATGTATGGACTTGAGATCTAATGCAAACGGCTGTACAGACTTTAACGTCAAGTGAGACGATGAATGAGACGATGCACTAAACAGTGGTGTACAGACTTTGACTCAATTATGCATATGAGACGCTAAATGAGACACACCAGTATATAGACTTTATACTGTGCAGACTCTGACTCACATGTGCATATGAGATGCTAATCAAGACGGACCAATGTACACACTTAGCCAATGCAATTTATGGACATTGCATAGACGATGCATGAGACACAGACACTGTGCATGAACAGTGCAGTGTATAGACTTATGGACTTTGAGTGCGTGCATCTACAGTGCAAATGTATAGACTTAATGTAATGCACTGGCTGTACATACTTGAATGAGACGTTGCATGAGACGATGCAACTACAGTGATGTACAGACTTTGCCTAACGCAGGCCGTTGTACATACTTCCAATGCAATGCAATGTACACACTTCAGCAAAGCAATCTTCACGAAATATATCAGTTATAAACATCTCATGCATTCTCCACAGAACATAATGAGTGATATGCATTCAAATCAACATGCCATCATCATAACATGCCATCATCATATAAAGGACATTTCATGACACTGTCTGAACAATATCCAAAGCACTCATTGTGTTGCAATCATCAAAACAAAACAGCATTGCTATCATCAAATCAACATAGCACATGCTTGTGCCTAAGGGGCACAACATTCTCCCCCTTTTTGATGATGGCAACACACTGTGACAGTGAGTCACACACAAAATTTTCTCCCCGTTTGACATAATCAAAAAGAGAAAAAAAAAGTATAAACAAGAGTGCAAAGTGGTAGTATGCATGCAATAAACTCCCCCTGAAGGTATGACTCCCCCTGAATTATTTCTCCCCTTAAATAATTACTCCCCCTTTGAGAAGGAATATGAACAGATAATTCAAAGGTAGAGAAGGTAGGAGGGTCACTAGACAATAGCTGAATCATTAGTTCAGAAAATAAGCCTGATTATAAACAATAGTTAAAGTATAAGAATCAGCAGCATACAATTTTGACAAAAATTCAGGTTTAACAGTGATAAATCTAGAGTAAAACACCTGACCCCTGAAAAAGAGTTTATAGACTCCATTTATAGCAATGAATTTAGGGCACATGGTATTAATAGATAAGTCAAAAATAATACCTTTTTTTGTGATTAAACAAGAAAATTCAAGAAAGGCAACTTGAATATGTATTAATAAAAATAATTTTCACTCATTGACTTTTGATTTTCAAAGGGTTATAGCAGTTTGTATTTCACTTTTGAATTTTCAGAAACTGAACTAAGTGAGTAGACCTGTGGCATTTATGCTGTTGACATTAGGTGTACACCTTCATCAAAGGCAGGTACCCCTAGTTACTAGGCATAAACTACAAGACCTATTTCAGATCAAGACCTACAAGGAATAGTCTTCACTTTTGACATTAAGGGCACACCTTGATCAGAGGCCAGTACCCCCAGTTACTTGGTGAGGACTCCCCCTATAGATTTGACCCTATGAACAGAGATAGTCTAAAGCACTTCATGACATGTGAATTTTCCTGCTTCTTTGGAGGAGTTCACAGTTTCTCAGTGCAATCAACCATTGCTCTATCACAATGTTCAGTTCTTTACATTTGTGATTTTATTTACTACTGCCCTTATTTCTTTTAGAGTGATTGTTTAAAAAATCATTACATACTCTTATTCACCTGTTCTAGACATTTCCAGTTCAACACATTTAGGCATTACAAAAAACTTTTTCTATTTTAGCCATGAGACAAAGATTAAGAGCTATAAAAGTTTTCTTTTATCTCAAATTCTGAAGTGCAGACACTTAACTCTCCAATTTATAAAGGTTAAACCTTTAGTTCTTTTCAATTTGTAAGAGTGATTCTTATAAAAGAACAATTGAAATAATCACAACTCAATGTACTAAACCAGATACATAACTGTTGTTCAGTGAAAATGATAGGGAAAAGATTACAATAAGCATTATGGTCCAATGGCATATGATGTCAAAAGATATGAATCAATTGAATGGGGACAATGAGGAGTAAATAGGATTCAAGAATTGAACTAAACTCATAGCTCCCCCTGACACCATGATGCAAGGATTATGCTATGCAACACACTGTTCTACATGCAGACTATGCACCAAGGATACATGAGGTAAGTATGCAATCAATTCAGGTTTATGCATCCAAGTCATGAACATTTTTATCCTTTTTCAGATTTTTCAAAATATGATGCAGTGCACTGTTCTACATGAAGACTGAACCCATGGTGCTAGGCGGAGAACCTGGTCTCAAAGACCATCTCACACATGGTAGGAACCTCTGGGCAGATTTCCCTGCCTTTTAGTAACTTACCATTTGATATACCAGGGTTAACAAGGACAATGCAACATAAAGCAGTCCTACATGCATTGAACAGCATCAATGACAGTCATGCAAATGATGTATGCAGACATAAGACACATGCATTGACTGTGTACACTAAATGAACCATTCACAATCATCAAGTTATGCATTTAACAATAAGCATGTAATGCATTGACACAAAGCACATGCATTGACACAAAGTCTATATAGTGCATCAACTGAATACACTAAAGAAGCATTCAAATTCAGTTCAACATATAGCAAGAGAAGAATATCAGATATTCAGAATAAAACTCAGTAGTTGAGTCTGGAATGCAGACTGATCAGCTAAGCAATAAGAGATCATCAGACATCAAACGAGCACATCAATATGGAATTCACATTTTTCATACTCACATATTCAGATGATGAATTTAAAGCAAAGTTCAGAGCTGACCTGAAATGGAGTATCCTGGGGTTTTCTTGTTGAGTGCCTTGGTTAACCGCTTTTATTTATCAGCTTCCAAGGCACACCTACAGCATGTCAATCAATTTGATCCTGTAGGGACCCAAGCAGTCTTGGGTCCTGCACTACCTCTATCAGGTGTTCTAAACAGTTTCTTAGCAACATGGTCATCAAATTTCATCAGAAAATAATTGTCCATAGAGTGACCAAGTTTACCACAATATCTACATGAAACAGCAGATTTTCTGGTCCTATGGTGCATATCAATAGCAGCATGAGACCTATGAAACTTAGCATGAAATGTTCTGTTGTTTACATGGACATTTTGTTTCTTACTAGCAGCATTGGGAGCAGGAAATTTTACAGATTTAGAATTAAATCTACTTCCTTGAGCATGCCAACAGTCCTTGACTGTGTGGCCATGCCTCCCACATTCGAAACACCTTGGGTGCTTACCTTTAGAGCCAAGGTTATTCATGTCAAACATCTTTTTGTTAACATGAAAATTAACAGGTTTAGAGTTGAATCTCTTTCTCGGATTCTGCCAACATTGAGCAGCAATGTGGCCAAACTTCCCACAACAAAAACAGTTTAGATTCTGTCTCCTAGCAACATGATTTCTAGCATGAAATTCTTTAACATCCAGATTACCCTTTTTCTGATCAGACAGAACTTTTCGAGCATGCTTTCTGTCATCTTGTTTCATCACAAAACACTCACTCATAAAGTGTCCATGCTTACCACAATAATGACAAGAACAGGAACCATTAGATTTCTTTAAAACATGGCACTTATCAGATGAGTTTTTAGCATGCAGATTGTTCCTTTGAGTTTTTGGGGTTTTCTGATCTTTATTTCATTTTTGAATTTCATGAGCAGCAGCTTCTTTCAATGATTTATTTGAGGGACCAGCTACTTTAGAACTCGGCACAAATGTGGTGTATAGCAGGTTTCTAATACCATTCTTAACTCCAAAGCTACTTTCCACCCTTTCACTTTGACTACTCACTTCATCTTCCAGAAACATTTTCATCTTGCCTTTATCCTTGGCCAACTTAGATGAAGTACTATTCAGCTCAGTAATTTTATTTTCCAAGGAGATTATAAGATTTTCTGAATCAACTTTCTCCTTCTCATAACTAGCCAGTTTTTCTTTTAACAGACAAAGTTCTTTTTCCAAATCAGCAGTGTGTATTACAAAGCTAGTAATTTCTTCGTCACTACAATTGATATACTCTTTCAAAACAGATTTTTCTTTTCAATTGTCATCCATCTTTCAGAGAAAACAGTATTCAGAACCATCAACTTTTTATTTTTATCTTTAAAGTAGACATTTTCTTCTTTTAGAGATTTGATTTGTTCCTTTTGAAAACTGTCATCAGAATCAAAATCATTAATCATGTCTTCGAGAATTGCACATGATTTACAAGAATTATCTTCACTGATGAGTTTGTTTCTAAGATCTTCATTCTCAGATTTCAATTTGTTCAACTCATCTTTTTCTTTATTCATGTCAGATTTCAAGTTTTCATTTTCAGCTTTCAGACTTCTAACCTCATGCAACATTTCATTTCTTATTTTTAACTTTTCAGATTTCAGTCTATCATATTTATTCAATAAATGCTCATTCAATTCAATCATATTTTCCAGAGAAAAATTATTAGTATCAGAGTTTACCTGTGACGAAGTGTCCTCCTCATAATCTTCGTCTTCTTCTGTTGCCATGAGACACTTCACTTTATCCTGGGTTCTGCTGCTTGCTATCATTTTGACCACTTCGGAGGCACTGCAGCAATTAACTACACATGGAAACTTGTCAGTGTTTATAGCCCTTTGAGTTAGCTCCAGGGCCTTCTGATTATCAGAGAATTTTTGTCTGTCTGAAGTTTTCCATAAGGATTCATCCTTTGGAACTTCATAGGAACTGTGTGCAATGACTATCCACAGATCTGGATTAGTTTGCATCACATATTCTCTGAGCTGATTAAACCAATTGTAGAAACCCGAACCTTCAAACTTTGGAGGATCAACAGTGAGTTCCATGCTTTAGACAGAATAAGAGTTCTAGGAAGAACACTAATCAAGCACAATGAATCAACTCAAATAACACCAAAATCAAATGAGCAAAGCAAAGCACAAGTCAATGAATCAACACACGATTTCAAAAGACCCACTCTGAAATGCACCAGAACCTAGCAGGATCCTCTACAGATTGTTAGATCTGATAGATCAGAGACCCGCTTTGATACCAAGTGTTGGGTTCGGTGTAAGTATTCAGAGGGGGGGTGAATGAATATGTCCTTTAAAAATTTCGCTCAAACTAAATCTTAAGCAATCAGAGATGCGGAATTAAAAAATAATTGCAGATATATATAGCGAACCTAAGCAAGTCTAAACTGTAGACTGTATCAAATCAAAAGAGCTTGTGCCTTAAAGCATTCAGACGGAAAACCCAATTGAGGCGCTCCTAGCATTCATCTAGCGAATTCAGATAAAAGAAATCAAACCACAGTCTAACATATAGTGTGCGCAGCAAATAGATGAACACTTATAGAACATCAAACCAAAGCGCCTCTAAGCAAGCATCTAGCAGAAGCAATAAAACAGATGAAGAAATCAAACCACTGCACAGAGGTTTTTAGGTGGTTCGGTCCAGCAGACCTACATCCACCCCACACTCAACCCGAGTGTGGCTTCCTGCTGACTCACAGCTTGAACAGCTGGGCATCACAGCTTGCCATACATCAGCTGGGCCACACAGCTTGCCATCCGCTGAGCATCACAGCTTGCTTCCGCTGGGCAATACAGCTTAGCCATCGCTGACTCACAGCTTGAACCCGCTGGGGATTACAGCTTAACCCATCCAGTGGAATCCTCCACTGCAAACGCTGAGCCTCACAGCTTGCTCCGCTGACAAACAGCTTGAAGAAATGTATAAAGGAAAATGAAAGATAAGATGAACAGCAATCGGAAAGCTGTAAACATAAAGCACAATATGGCTCTCAAAGAGCTGACTGGCCAGGATTTGATCCACGGTCTAGTGAAGACTGATCTTCAGACAACCTCTCTCACACTCTTCTTCTTACGATCTCACTCTCTCTTTCTCTTTTACTTCTTTCTTCTCTGCTCTCTGTCTCTCTTTCTTTTCTTCACTCTTTTCTTCTTCTCTTCTACTGGATCGAAGGGCTCTCTACTTCAGCTCTTCTGGTTCAACTCACAGGCTTCGATCGGCCTTCATCTGAAGATGAAGACTCATATATATAGCAGCAGCAGCAGCAGGTGGATAAGGGTGCGTGGCTTCCACATTTCCCGCCCAAGGATTTTCACCAGAACCGAGGCATTTCGACCACCTGGCAGCATCCTGGCTGGACTGCATCCACGTGTCCTCATCTGGGTACCTCATCCTTCCTTGGATCACGTGCCTTCATAAAGCTTCTCGAACAGTCCCTGTTAGACAGAGTATCAGATTATCAGTTTAAGCATAAACCCTGTACAGTCTCTGAAGAATGCAATGCATTGTATAGACTTCGTTGTATAGACTTGTGAACGTGAAGCTAAAGCAGTGTATATACTTCACAATATATAGACTTCAGAATAGATGCATGCAATACACTTAACAATGTATGGACTTGGCCTATGCAGACTCATCTCATGTATAGACTTTGCGAATGTCTAGACTTGCAGATGTGAACGGCACAGTGTATAGACTTCAGAACATATGCACGATGCAGACTCATCCAATGTATATACTTAGCTGAACAAGACACACAATGTATAGACTTGCAGCCATGAACAAATGCAATGCACTCTGATGTGTAGACTTCATCTTAAAGCCAATGTATAGACTTGATGAGCGTTCAGCAATGTATGGACTTTGCATAAGACGCTGCATGAGACGCTGAAGTCTGTATAGACTTTGCTCAATACGTAAGACGCTAATTGAGAGGGTCCACTGTATAGACTTGGACTTTGCATATGAACAGCACTGTACAAACTTAATTCAACTGATGCATGCGATGTGCAGACTTTGCCAAAAGACAAGGCTGTACAGACTTTGATGTCCAAGGGCAATGCAGACCAATGTACAGACTTTGGCGAAGCAAAAGGCTGTATAGACTTGGAGACCCAAAGCCATTGTATAGACTTTGCCTTAACAATGAATGTGTAGACTTGAGACAGAAGTCAGGCAAACGGATGTGTAGACTTGGCCAGAACGTGGGTAAAAGATATGGCTGTATAGACTTGGCCAGAACGTAGGGAAAAACACCAATGAGCAGACTTCAAATAAGACGCTGCATGAGACGATGCATGCTGTATAGACTCTACCCAATGTATAGAGTTCCTATATGCAGTGCTGTGCGATGCACATACTTGGGCAAACACTGTCTATATAGACTTTACCAGTGTGTAGACTTTGAAGAGCATTCAGCAATGTGCAGACTTCACTGCATATGAAGCAGCGTATAGACTTAACCAAGCAATGTACACACTTGCTGAGTTGACGCTATAAGACACACTGAGTTGACGCTACATGAAACATGGACAGTGTACAGACTTTATGAATGAAATGCATTGTGCAAATGAGAAAGTATGTACAGACTTTGTGAAACGTGACTTCAATGTACAAACTTTGCTGAATAAACGTTGTGAATACGAGTCCAGTGTACAGACTTAGCCGTTGCAGACCAATGTATGGACTTGAGATCTAATGCAAACGGCTGTACAGACTTTAACGTCAAGTGAGACGATGAATGAGACGATGCACTAAACAGTGGTGTACAGACTTTGGCTCAATTATGCATATGAGACGCTAAATGAGACACACCAGTATATAGACTTTATACTGTGCAGACTCTGACTCACATGTGTATATGAGACGCTAATCAAGACGGACCAATGTACACACTTAGCCAATGCAATGTATGGACATTGCGTAGACGATGCATGAGACACAGACACTGTGCATGAATAGTGCAGTGTATAGACTTATGGACTTTGAGTACGTGCATCTACAGTGCAAATGTATAGACTTAATGTAATGCACTGGCTATACATACTTGAATGAGACGCTGCATGAGACGATGCAGCTACAGTGATGTACAGACTTTGCCTAACGCAGTCCGTTGTACATACTTCCAATGCAATGCAATGTACACACTTCAACAAAGCAATCTTCACGAAATATATCAGTTATAAACATCTCATGCATTCTCCACAGAACATAATGAGTGATATGCATTCAAATCAACATGCCATCATCATAACATGCCATCATCATATAAAGGACATTTCATGACACTGTCTGAACAATATCCAAAGCACTCATTGTGTTGCAATCATCAAAACAAAACAGCATTGCTATCATCAAATCAACATAGCACATGCTTGTGCCTAAGGGGCACAACAGCATGGGACCCCTAGCAGCGCTTCGGGACTTGAGGGGACGAAAACATAATCTAGTGCTCAAGGAGATACAGGACACCTAAAATAGGAGAAAGTAACAAAATCAGGACAAGGGGAAAATGACCTTCAAATCTCAGAATACTCATGACGATCGCATGCAAAACACACTCTCGACTTGTCGAATCGTAGTGGAATAAGATAGTCAAAAAAAGTGATGGAATTGAAGAACTTGGATGATTGATAAAAGAGGGATAGAGTCCAGGGCAGGCCAAGGGCAAACCCTTCTCTCAACCCTTGTCTCCTTCTTGCTGCATGAATGCCATGTTTTTCTAAATATATTTTTTTGTTTGCTTTTGTAAGATCGACGGTGGGATAAAAAGTGACCTATATGATGCATGCTGGGTTTAAAAGGGAAAAACCTATCTAATGCATATCCAGAGGTAATATTGTCTAGCTTCGAGAAAGACATCGGTCGAGAGTCTGACGAGTCCGTCATCCCGAGGTCAACCATGAAACCAAACGACTGTCGAATAACTTAGGGAACATGAACCCCTCATTGTTTTTGTTAGAGAGGAACTCAGAGTTTATGTGCCCAAAGTTATTAGCCTTCGGGATCTATATAATATAGTATATAGAAGTAGGAGAAGGCGATGAGGAGCGAATCTCGATGCTATATGACCTGCAGCTGCATAAACATACATTAGTGAAGTTCACAAATAAATAAATATTTAAAGAGAAAGCATTCACTAAGGAATGGGAATAGGGAGAGCAAACATCATCCTTTCGACTTAACAATGGGTCTAATGGACATAATTGAATTTCGCGGGGGTGGTCACGAGGGCATAAGCACGTCCCCGGAGGTGATCACTCCCGATGATAAGGGAGTCCCTATCCTAACTCCACCTAGCACATCAATTAACTCCAGCAAGGTGTTTGGTTGGAGGAAGACTAACACAAGGATGGTTCAAGCTCCATAGCCGAAGTCCATCTTGGACTCGCTGACATAGGTAGGACATTTGTCCAATCAGGGAGATATGGAGTCAAAAGAGTAAGGAAAAGGTATTGGTAATGCAACCAGGCATATGTTGAAAATCAAGTGATATGAAGGTTTCATTTGCTTAGGACTCAAGTTGAAGCACCGAGCTGGCGGAGTTCGTTTTGCCATTAAGATTTATGGAAAGTGAAGGAGAGAGGAATGCTTCTACCTCCTAACAAGGTAGTCAGGGGTTTGACTAGCTTGGATGGGCAGATGGGAGTGCAATTTGCCCCTAGTTTGGGGTGTTGGTAGTAGTGCAAGTATAAATCCCCTGGTGGTATGGAATGAAGAAAGGGGAGTAGCCTTTGGGGTTCACAGTTGTGGGGTAGTGATGAAGGGAAAAAGATATGGTGTGGTGGTGTAGGAATTGGGGAGATGCCTCTCCATTTTTTGGATTTTTGAATATTCAGATTTTTATAAGATTTTCACATATTTTGATTTTTTTTGGAATTAATTATTTTGATGTTTTTATGGATTTTTGACATAATTTTTAATTCTTTTGGCCAATGTCTGGCAAATGCCCATGAGACATCACAATAATGAAGGAAGGGTAGGCTCTTTCTATAACCTCTCAGGTATCCTGAGCGCACATCTAGGTTGATTTGGGCCTCTAGACTCCTCGAATGATGGTCTCGCCGGTTAAGACTTATCTTGATGACAATACCGTCATGCCAAGCTTAGGCTCCTAGTTGCTTTCGACCGCGGAGATATACCCAAAAAGTGTTTGAGGTAAATGATTTGCCCGACCCGGGTCTATTTCCTCACAACCCTAGATGGTATAAGATGGAACACCTTGGAACCCTAATGGTCAACCACGCGACGCTGACCCGGAATCAGACGCCGTCGCACCGACAGGTGACGCGCATTCATTGACCTAAGCCCGAGGTTGATGAAAGAAGACCACTAAAATGATGAGAACATTGACATACCAAAAACATGGAGATTTCTTGTAGCAGAAGCTTTTATTCTTTCGGGGTAGACAATCATATAGTGTGTTTTGGAAAAATGGCTACAAGCCGTCAACAGAGTTATATCCTTCGGAGTTTCCCTCGGATTCTAAGTCCTCAAAAGAAAAGAGAATGTAGGGGATAAACTTCACAAGAGGATCAGCAAAGCCGTTAAAACGATGAGCTATGAGCGTGCTTAGTTCACTCCACCCTTTCGGTGATTTCGGACCACCTTCAAGACTTTCTTCTTTTGTATGTTTCCTCTTGGATTTGGACTTGATTTGTAGGGCTTTCTTTATCTCGACCAGGCACGGTCACGACCAGGCTTTTCATTTGTTCCCTTTTAGGATTTTTCTTTCTTTTCATTCTTTTTTTCCTTTGCTTGGGATTGTGAGAATTTTGGGTTTTGCACCCTTTTGACTTTGAATTTTTCATTTGCCTGCGGGGACACTGCCCTCTTCACGTGCTCTAGTCTCACTTTTGAAGAGAAGGTGAGTCCTACTCTCACTTGAGGGCATCATGTTTCAGCTGCTGAGCTCAATGCCTTAAGAGCGCCGACTATCTTGATTAGTCGAGTAGAGAGGAAAAGGAGGATTTTGGAGTCTTCCAGAAATCTTTGGGATAGTCACCCATTTTAGGCCGTTGCCATATTTTGAAAGCATGTGAGTGTGTGCATATTACTTTCCCCTTGGAGCATTAGCGACTTAGCTAGATGGAATTCTCCTCGGTTCCGATAGATCAAAGTCCCAATCCACCGAGGCTTTAATGCAACCTAACCTTAACATACATGAAGGATGGGGAGTGAAATGCATGGCAGCTGGCAGACAGTTGATTTTGTTTGATTTCTGATTTTTTTTTGTTTTGGGTTTGAATTTTCTATTTTTTTTGGCTTTTGGATTATAAACTATGTACAAGGGCTCCTACAGAGTGGACGGTATCGTCTGGGCACTCTGGGGACTGCTGGATGGAAGAAGAGGAGCAGTCCACCTTCTTGGTTGGCCGGAAATAAGGTTCAAGTGGATGGGAAGCAAGTACACGGCCGTGGACATGACCCCTATACCTACTAGGATTAATGGGCTCTTTAACTTGAATTTGTTTGACCATAGGAGGCGGGTTAGACCATTCTTCATCTTGAAGCAAGTTTATTGAATTCATTAAACAAAACATTAAGATTTGAGTTAACACATTATAACTTTCAGCTAGACCTGACCAAAGTTGGTAGGGAATTTGGAAGCCCCTATCCTTCTTGTTTGGTGTAGCTAAAGGTGTGGACTCTTCTAAACCTTGTTGACACCCGTTTTATGACCAATAAGTCGGGTCATCTCTTTATTCATTATATATGATGCTCCGAGTTGTTCACTCTTCATCGAGTCTCTTTGTTTAGTTGAAGATCATTTCTTGGGTCTTGACTCCTTGATCGGATGTGGCTCTTTGTGGCATTTCATTTTGACTAAAGCTTAGCAAAACCTTCATTCCTTCTTTTGAACTCCATTGATAATAACGGTCTGTCCCAGGCGCGTTTCTTCCTTCTAACGGATGGGTCCTGGGCCGTTACTCCTTGAAGAGTCCTGAAGCTTGAGGTCTTGTTCCACGGCTTATCCTTTGGCCTATATGTTGAATATAACGGTCTATCGTGCAGCCGTTGTTTCATTGTGACGCCCCATGCCTTGGCCGTTGCTTTCTTTACAGAGTCCTATTGTTTTGATCTTCTTCCTGTTGATCTTATCTCTTTGGGATAAGGTTGAAAGTAATGGATGCTCCTTGATGCGTTATTTCACTGTGGCGGTCTGTCGTGTAGCCGTTACTTCCTTCAGAGAGTCCTCGCAGTTCAGGCCTTTTCTCTACTACTCCGTAGTCGAGATAAGAACTTGGATTAACGATATCTCTTCCAAATCTGATCCTCAGGACCTTCTGTTTGATTCTATGGACTCTTGGTGATATTATCTTCAAGGATTTGCTAAGAGTTATCCCTTTATCTTGCTGGATTTTCCTCTGCTAGACCTGAGAGTTTGAGGGTCTATAAATAGAACCCTTGACTTCATGCTCAAAAAAGGAGGAAATTCTGGAGTTGCGACGAAGTGCTGCCGCATTTTAGAGTCACGTTTGATCAAGGAGAAGTGCTTCTCACGTTCGTTTGCTGCCTGGTGAAGGGAGTATCTGTTCCTCTTGGTTCCAAAGTTCATATTCGCATATTGAATTCCTTTTCTATCTCCCTTTCTTCATAAGCATTATTTCTCTCCTTTCTCCACGTTTTTCACTGGTTTTCATCATCTAAACATCCTCCCAATCTTTTAAAACACCCAGAGGGGTTAAAAAAAAACCAAAACCTCCCGGTATTTCCCTTTCCCTTTGATGATATTGTGTTTATTGAAGAATTGATGCTATATTGTCTAAAGGGCTAATTTGGGTTTATTTTCTCTTGCTTTCCACGTCTTTGGCGGTTTACAGGTCCACCAGCACGAGGCCCAAGTCTTCTAGCCGACTGGAAGAGTTGGAGTTGAAAGGATTCACGCTTTGCTACTGTAGGTTATTTGACGGTCTGGTGCAGGCGCGTCATATTCTTCCAGCGATCTATCGAGCGGCTGTCACTTCCAAGTGACGCACAGGGTTCTGACCGTTACTTTCAGCTGACCTGCAGGTTTCTTTGATCTTTCTTCTCTCATGGGCGGGTGCTTCATCCACCTATTTCCAAGGTATTTTCAAGTCTTTGGCTTGTTTTTACTTTGGTGGCGATCACATCTTTCTTAAGTATTGGGCATTAGCTTTCTCTTTCGCATCTCACATCTTTTATTTCCATGCTTGTTCCACCCCTTGTGGTGTGTTTCTATTTACTCCTTGCTCCACGTCCCGGCGTGTGTTTTTCCTTTATTCCTTAGCTTAGTTTGGTTGAGATAGCATGCCCATGCTATAGCTTGCTTTGGTTGCTTAGGTTCATGATCACATGTTCATAGGTTGAGTGCAGATCTTTGATTATTTGCTTGTCGTCTTGCTACATATCATCATTAAGACACCAAGAAAAAGGAAGATAGAGAAGCAAAATAAAATCAACAGATAATTTTTTGGCGATCACGGTGGGACAACTTGTGCCAATCGTGCTTTTTATTCCTGTTAAACCTGCCATCATCTCTTGTGTTGTTCCCCTCCCGTTTTCCTCTTATGCCCTGTTGATCCTGGTTTTCTGAGCGTTCTGACGGCCCTGTGTCCCTGCGTTGGAGTCCTCTGACGCAGGGTCATTAGACCGCCATATCTGTTCTGCTGCGAGAGTTTTCACGGCCTTTTCCTGTTCCTTTTGGTTGATTTTGGCTCTCTGGCTCATTTGACGGTCCTACCTCGCTGCGTTACATTACTTCTGGCGATCTGGTCTTCGACCGTTATTTTATTCTGACGCAGGGTTCCTCGACCGTTATACTCCAGACATGTACGCATCCGAGGTGCATTTATTTCCGCAGTTTCTACTGTGACTCTTTGCTTGGGTTATACTTGACTTCCTCCTTGCTTTGTTTCATATCTCCATATCATTGCGTGCATCATTGTTTGTTAGATCGTAGGCAAGACTTTGCATGCACTCCGGTGCACATAGAGGCATTCATACATTCATATCTTATATAGCATTTTCCTACCTTGTTGTGAGGACCTCTCGTCTCCATATTCCTTGGGGCCGACTAGGAAATCACACCAGGGACCTCCATAAGTCCCCGCGCGCCGTGGATTCCCACACGGACGCCGGGCTGGTTGTACCTTTCCCACCTCGTGTCTAGGGTTGCATAAGTGAAGGAGTGATTACACGTAGAGTCAAGACAAGCCCCATACCCATCTCTTGTTAGGAACCCATTGTTGAGAGCACATTTCAATCAATTCACTAAAGTTCCGAAGGAGAAATCACAAGAATCTTGCTGTATCGTATTAAACAACTTGGTTGACTTGGGGTGTCTTCTTCTTTTATCACTTACATCTTTTGTTAAAACATCCGACTTTGGTTTCTCATTGTGTGATTGTTTGTGTTGATTGTTTGCATCGTCAAGGTTGTTCGTTGCATGTGGAGCTGTTTTCGTCCGTCCGAACCATCTCCTCAAGTCAATTCCTTTTTTCACATTCTATTCCAATCCTCTCTTCGAGTCCGCCATGGCATCGTTCAATCCTCCCCGTTCCCAAGAGGACTCTCTTCCTCAAGGGCTCCTTGAAAACCCTCCTAGGGTTATCACCTTTTCTTTTGGAGAGGGGACTACCCCTCTTCTATCCTCCGCTTCTATAGAAGGTGGTCAAGCTACCCCTTCTCTCTCCCCTCCTTCCGCGGGCTCCATTCTTCAGATGATGTCCCAATTGGATCTGACCCAACTTCAAGTTCTTTATCAGGCCATGCAAGGGTCCAACGCATCTCCTTCTAAACCCAACCCTCCTATCGATCCATCTAGAATTAGTGGGCCCTTTGTCCAGCCCACTCCGATTGATCTCACCCCGGTCCAACCTCGGACCATCACTTTCACGGGAATGGAGACGGGCCAATCTTCCAACTCAGTCTATCAATCTTTTGATAAAGGGAAGTCACCAGTCCCTTCCTTTGCTCAGGTGGATCATCATACATCGGGCCCGATGGCCCCGCAAGTCCTCATGGGCCCTTCAGATTTCTTGCACCCTCAGCAAGGGGTGGCTCAAGCCCATTCTAATCTGGGCCAGTCTCAGGCCCAATATCCTTCTTATGGGCCCCCCATCTCTACAGTATATCCCTCCACTACTACCTATGGGCTTCCACCTTCTGGCACAATCATTCCATCTGCTCCCCAAATGCAATCAGCATCCTTCACTACCCCTGCTCCCTCCCGAGAGCAGGACTTGCTTGATAAATGGGCCACCATGCAGCAACAACTCGATTTCCTCCAGAAGCGGGTTGGCCCACAATCTTCGGCAGATGTTCCTGTCCCAAGCTTTCAAAACATTCAGTTCCCTCCGCAATCAGAGCTCCCCAGCTATCGCAAGTACGACGGGAATGGCAATCCCTTCATTCATGTCAGGGATTTTCTATATGAGTCGACGCAGTTCCAATATGATGATCGCCTTATGGAGTACTTATTCCGCCGGTCTTTGGATGGTGTTGCTCTGGAGTGGTTCCACTCTTTGCCGCTAGAAGAAGCTGAAAGTTTCAAGGTAGTAAATGACAAATTTATCCAGCGGTTCCAAGACAGGGTCGGCCCGGAATACTCATTTACAGATCTAGTAGCCGAGAAGATGAAGCTAGATGAGGAGTTCGCCACTTATGCAGACAGGTGGAGACAGATGGCTGCTAGAGTGCCTGGCCACATTCCGGAGGAAGAGAAGGTCAAGCTGCTCATTTCAAACGCTACCCCAACCTTCAGGAACATCCTGGCAATGAATGATATAGCTAACATGCATCAACTCTATAGCCGGGCGCGCTTCATACAAACCCAGTTCAAGGATTCTCCCATACACGCCCTATTCGAAAACCAAAAGCCCAAATATCACAAGAAACCACAAGGGCCGGTTACCGAGGGGGTCTAGACAAACGAACAGGTACAAGCCGTTGCCTTTCCATTCCAAGCCGCACCATTTCGCTTCCCCCAAAACCCCCGCACTCCACAAAGTCCCGCTTCACAGAACTTTCAAGCCGCTCCACAAAACCCTCCGCCTGCCTTCACCGTTCCACAAAACGCCTTTATCGCTCCACAACAACAACCACCACCTCCACAATACCACAATGTCCCTCCACCCAACGGCTATAACAATAATCCGAACAACAAGCGCCCAGCTCCCAAGAGAGCGCAATATCCTCCACTGCCAGAGACCCTCACGGATATCTTCTCGGCTCTTATGTCGGTGAATGCGATTCAACTTCCTCCGGAACGGCCTAACTGGAACCCAGCCGTTGATCAAACGAAATATTGCATGTTCCATAGGCAGCCAGGCCACACTATCGAAGGATGTTATCAGTTTCGGGATCTGGTATATGATCTCCATGAAGGGCAGATAATCGATTGGGCCGAGATGCATCGGGCCATTGTTGAAATCAAAGAAAAAAGGAGGTAGCCGCCAAGGCAGCAAGTGCAGCAGCAACAAGCACCGCAGCCGCAGCAGCCACTACCACAATAGCAACTACAATAGGCTCAGGATCTGGGGATCCATCAAAATCCGATGCCAAATCATCCGCCTGCTCCACAGCAACCCCAACCGCCGGCCCCGGCTCAAGTGAACGTAGTTCAACCTCCGGCCCCTAGTGTCGAGTGGTCTTTTAATGACGATGGCGCCACACCGCAAGTCATGGCCCTCCACCACAACCACCGCAATCCTCTTACCCCCTCCTTCGTCCTTCCTTCACACCCAATACCCTCTCCACTTGTCCTCCCGTTTATGCCCGCTCCAACAAATTCACTACCACCCACCACTCCGTCATACACTGCGCCACTTGCCTCGGCTACCATCATCACGCCATCGCCTAACCTATCACCTGTCTTGACTCCTCCACCAACGCTCCCTCCATCCGTACCATCCACCATCACCATCCCGCCTTCCATCAATCCTTCACCCATCATCCACTCACCACCACTTACCACCATCACTAACCTCACACCTCACCAAATCATCTCCCCTACATAGCCTACTCCGCTTATTCACCCCGCAAGGCCTATCATACTATCCACCGATGCCGCGGCCACTACAAGTTATGCCTTAAGGAGCGGGAAGTTATTTCATCGAAATTATCCTACTAATTCCAATCCCCAGTCCTCTCAGCCGACAGCCGAGCAAGAAGGAGCCGAACCTCTGCCCGGCACTCAGTATGACTTATTACATCATCTGGACCGAGTACCCGCCAAGATATCTGTTCTGGAGCTCATTAAGGTCTACCCTTCACCAGGATGCATTAAGGGACTTCTTACAAAAAGTGATGGTCAGCGAAGATTTGGCGGTCGACAGCTTACCAACGGCCCTAGCAACTATTTCCAAAGGGCCAGCAATCACATTTTCAGAATCCGAGCTAGCACTTCCGGAAGCTCGGCAAATGCCGCTCTGCATTACAATCACCCTGAACAAAGTCAGCATTGAAGCATCATTGGTTGACACAGGGGCTTCAATCAATGTGTGCCCACTCAGTACCCTCCGAGCTTGCAACATATCTGAAGAGTTATTATGACCTACCCCTACCACTATAGCAGCATATGACAACTCAAGGTGAGCATGTCATGGGGTGGTCACTATCCAAGCGGAGCTCAGACCCCTTACAATGGCCGTAGAGTTCTATGTACTAGACATCGACCCTATGTTCAAGGCTATCTTGGGTCGTCCATGGCTGGATACACTCGGTGCCGTGCCCTCCACCGCACATCAGTGCGTCAAATTCCCTTTCCAAGGGAGGGTCGTCAAGGTCAAAAGCCTATCTACAGTGCAATCGGTTAAGGCCATTTCAGAACAGATTCTTCCTACACTTTGGCCAAGCAGCCGACCGTCATATCAGTGCTGGATTTAAACTTCCCTTAGGCTTATACACCTCCTAGGCCCATCACTACTCCAGTTAACATCAAGATGAAGCCCCAGATCCGAGACTCAAAAGGCTGGAACATTATATTGAAACTGGGCTACCAACCGGGGAGAGGCCTCGGTGCACAGTTACAAGGAATGACCAAGCCCATACCCAAGGGAAGAAGGATGGGCAGGAGAGGTCTTGGCTACAAAGAAACCGCATTATCCATGATGGGTGATTCTGGGCCACTCACTTGGGACTACCGTCAGCACTTTGTTCGAGGGCCTCTCCAGCCCGGCACATTAGCTCTGCAGCCGGCCCCATTAGAGAGAAACAAAGTATGTCCGATTGACAGTCCTCCGCCGGCACTAAAAAGGCCAGAACATTATATGCTTGATTATGGTCAAGCCCTACAGGGGTTGTTTTGTGAAGGAGACTGCCAAAAGAAGCAAGAGGTTCGGCTCATGCAATGGAGACCGAAGAAGCGGCCAGACGATGATCTGCGGAAGGAGGGGAGCTCGCCGATTGTCTTTGCTTGGTCTCCCTCCCGCTTTCAATCTCTCCTCCAGCGATGGGAGTTCTTACCCCGTCTCCCTCCTATCATGGTAAATCCATCCTTTGTTGATCCGCCCGAGATTCTATTTGTTCCTTGCGCTTGCGGGCATTGCCCGCCCATTGATCTATCCACTCTATTCACTCCTCCTCCTCCCAACGCCCAACTCCACGAGATGTGGTTCTCATCTTCCGATCCCTTCTTTGACTGTATCTTCCCCGAGCTATTCCCTATGCAGCTCCCGCCTCCTCCATCTTGCTGTATAGTCTCTGCTGATCTCCAAAAAAAAAACGTCAAATTCAAAATGGATATTTCAGTGGAAGATTATGCTATCCTATCTCCATCCTCATCACAGGGGCACGAGTCCCCTGCTCCTTCCCTTCCACTAGGTCTCCTTTTTCCTAGGTTGGGATTAGGGTCTATCGAGTCTAGGGAAGTAGAATTAGTTGGGTCTAAAGAAGTAGGGTCTTGTTCTAGATCATCCAACCCTTCCTCCTCTGAGCCGCGCCCGCTTGCGCGTCCTCCCAAATCTGTTCCTGATAGGTTCTTGCAAGACCTAGCCCAGCGTTGTCATGCCCTTTTAAAATGTCCAGAATTTGTTGCTACGGCAATTACGATTGAGGATGAAGAAGAAATAGAAAGGGCGTGGGGCGATGACGGACTCAGCGTCTATGAAATCCTAGGTGAAAAAGATCTGGTTAATGAGGACAGCGACGTAGATGACACTGCTGATCTGTACGCGCAAGGACTTAAGAAATTCGACGAGCCGTCATCGACAGTGGATGAACCTACGAAAGAAATCAATCTGGGAACCGAAGATGACCCCAGGCCCATCATTATTGCTGCTAATCTCCCTCCACAAGTAGAAGAGGATTTAATCAAAGTTCTAAGGGAGTATAGCGATTCCTTCGCCTGGTCTTATGAGGACATGCCAGGTCTTGACCCCTCTTTAGTGGAACATCGACTCGTGCTTAAACCAGGGGCAACACCTGTCAAACAACGGTCAAGAAGATTTCACCCCCACATGGCCTTGAGGATCAAGGAAGAAGTCGACAAGTTATATAAAGCCAGATTCATCAGAGTTGTTCTATATCCTTAGTGGGTGGCAAACATAGTCCCTGTTATCAAGAAGGATGGAAAAGTGCGTATTTGCATCGATTTCAGGGATCTTAACAAAGCCTATCCTAAGGATGATTTCCCGCTGCCTCATATAGACGTCCTAGTAGACAACACCGCCGGGTATGAAGCTCTATCATTCATGGATGGATATTCGGGCTACAATCAAATCCGTCTCGCTCCCGAAGATCAAGAGAAAACTTCCTTCACCACGCCCTGGGGTACATACTCTTATGTGGTTATGCCATTTGGTCTGAAGAACGCGGGCGCTACCTATCAAAGGGCGATGATGGCCATCTTCCACGACATGATGCACATCTATATGGAAGCTTACGTGGATGACATTCTGGTGAAGTCAAGAACCAAAGAGGAGCACCCCTCTATTCTAGCTAAGGTACTGCAAAGAGCCAGGGAGTACAAGCTTAAGATGAATCCGAAGAAGTGTGTATTCGGAGTCTCCTCAGGGAAGCTGCTAGGCTTCATAGTGAGCAAACGGGGGATCCAGATTGATCCTAACAAAGCACAGGCTGTCATGAATATGCCTCTGCCTAAGAACATTACGGAACTTCGAGGATTGATCGGCCGATTACAATTCATTAGAAGATTCATATCCCAACATTCTCAAAGGTGCCGTCCATTTTATGAATTGCTTAAGGCGGGGGTTAAGTTTGAATGGAATGAAGATTGTCAAAAGGCCTACGATGACTTGAAGGAATATCTATCCAACCCCTCGGTTTTGCAACCTCCTGTCCCTGGGAAACCCCTAATCCTATATATCTCGATCATTGAGGACTCCCTAGGGGCGGTCTTACCACAAGTGGATGATGAAGAAACAGAGCGGGCTGCATATTACCTCTCTCGGTTATTCAACCCAGCTGAATCCAGATACACCGCTATGGAGAAAACTTGTGCCGCCTTAGTGTGGGTAGCTCAGAAGCTTAAACACTATTTTCTTGCCCACCCAATTAGGTTGATCTCTAGAATGGACCCTATTCGCTATCTCTTAGAAAAGCCCGTCCTTTCTAGTAGGTTAGCTCGCTGGCAGAGCTTCCTCTCTAAATTCGACATCACCTTTGTTGTTCAGAAGGCGGTCAAAGGATACGCCAATGCTGAGCATCTCGCTCATCTCCACATTCCTCACACCGATTCCATCCAGGATGATTTCCCTGATGAGCATCTTTCTGTTATCTCTCATCACCCCTTTTGGTCTCTGCACTTCGACGGTGCCCTCAATTCTCAAGGCCGAGGGATCGGTGCTGTTCTGCTTACTCCAGAAGGGGTGACCATTCCCTTTGCTTATCAACTTCGGTTTCCTGCTACCAACAACATCGCTGAGTATGAGGCTCTCCTGGCCGGATTGAAGCATGCCTATCTCTTAGGCGCGCGCTATTTAAACATTATAGGAGATTCTCAGCTCGTCCTACGGTAAGTTCTGACCACTTACCGTACTCGTGACCCTAAGCTCAAGCCTTATCAAGATTTGGTCACGCTCCTTGCCAGGCAATTCCGTAAGCTGATCTATATCCATACTCCCCGTTCTCAGAACATTCTAGCTGATGCTCTGGCATCCCTTGCTTCTTCCCTATCTTTCCCTCTCAGTCGGAGCACTGAGACTATCGTCGTTCAGAGATTGGACGCACCCTCTCTTCAGGACCCTTGGTTCATCAATCTTAGGAAGTCTGTAGAGGCAAGAGCTAAGAAGGAGGATCTTAAGGAAGTATCTTTAACAGAGCTAGAAGATATCCTGGACGAAGAAGAGTTGCCTTGGTATCATGAAATCAAGTTGTTTTGTAAGGAGGGATTGTTCCCAGAAGGGGCAACTGCTGAGCAACGCAAGTCAATCAGAAGAGCCGCCGCAAGGTATACTATTGTCGCAGGAGAACTGTACATGCGTGCTACTAATGGGATACTCATGAGATGCTTAGATGATGTTGAAGCTTGGAAGGTGGCTGAAGCAGCCCATTCTAGTGAGTGTGGGGGTCATGTCAATGGCCAAGCTCTAGCGAAGAAAATCCTGAGGCAGGGCTACTATTGGCCCACTCTAGAGGAAGATTGCTCCCTCTATGTCCGGAGGTGTCTTAAGTGCCAACTCCACGCTGATAAAATTCATTCTCCATCTTCATCTCTCCATCCTATGACCGCTCCTTGGCCATTCTCTATGTGGGCCTTTGACGTTGTCGGCCCGCTCGGTGATCCTAATTCCCAGATCAAGTAGAAATCCTTTATCCTTACCGCCACTGAGTACTTCACCAAGTGGGCTGAAGCCGAGGCGTATGTAGAGATCAAAGCTACAACGGTGTGCCGCTTTATTATGAAGAATATCATCTCACGGTTCGGAGTGCCAAGTAGCATCATCACCGACAACGGACCCCAGTTCGTTTCTCAAGAGCTCAAGGACCTATGTAAGAAGTTCAATATTGCATTGCATCATTCATCTCCATATTATCCTCAAGGCAACGGTCAAGCCGAGGCCACTAATAAAACTCTTCTTAAAATCATCAAGAAAACATGTGAAGCTCATAAGTTTTCTGATTGGCCAGAAAGATTAGTGGAAGCTCTGTGGGCTTACCGCACCTCCGTCCGTACCCCTACGGGACAAACTCCATATTCTCTTACCTATGGGATGGAGGCGGTGCTCCCATATGAGATCCTGATCCCTTCCCTTAGAGTGCAGCTTGATAAGGAACTTAATCTCGATGAATGTCGAGAGGCGTTGCTGGTTCAGTTGGAACTCTTAGATGAGAAGAGGATGAATGCGGCTGATCATGTATCCGTTTATCAGAAGAGGGTTTCGCGTTATTTTCAAAAGAAGGTAATCGAACGTAAGTTTCAAAAAGGTGATATGGTTTTTAAATGCAAATTCATTCGGTCTGTAGGTCCTAGGTCAAAATTACAACCTAATTGGGAAGGGCCGTTTGTCGTAAAAGAAGCTTATCCAGGAAATGCTTATCGTTTAGTAAACGCGGAAGGTGAGGAGCTCTCTCACCCGTGAAATGGGTTGTATCTTAAGCGTTTCTTTCCTTAGAGTCTAACCATGTGCTACCCCGGCAGCAAGATGTTCCTCCTGTCACTAAAGGAGTCCCGAATGAGGCAATCACACACTACACGACGTCCCTGGTCAGGTTTTCCACGTTGAGAAAGGACAACGTTTCTCCTTGGCCATGCTTTGGGGGAAAGTCAAGGTCCCTGTCCGTTTCTTCCTTCAGCTAAAACCAGGGGCAAGAGGTGAATAAAGAGGCGATAACCGATCCAAACACCCTCACGAGAGGAGGTCTCAAATAGGGGCAGTCCGTTATGACCTGACGCCACAAGAAACAAAAGAGACAGCGAAGGGGCAATCTCTATGACAAAATCAAAAGCATCACCTCAAAGTCGATATAGTATGAATTATGAATTCCAAAGCTCCAGAAAGGCAAAGCAAGAAAAGTTAGGCATGATAAGAGTGGCAGTACAGTTCCCTGCGGGACGTTATGATCCCGGTCGCATGCATGCCTAGGGTGGATTAAGGTTCGATGACGGACTCAAAGCCCCGGCACAACAGACCAAGTCTCTAATGGGTTGTACGGAAAGGAAATCAAGTCTTAAAAACTTCTATATCTGGCCTAAAGCTTACCCCCCGTATTCTATTTTTCTTTTAGGACCAAGATTAGTACCCTGGGTATGGCCCTGGCAGAAACACCGTCATGATAATTTGGACCTTGTCCAGGGGTCGTCACCTTCTCTCACACCCACCCCCGGACTCGATATCAACAAGGAAGGGCTCACGCTGCTGGGGAAGCACTGGTTTTCCCAAAATCCAAAAAAAAAAAAAAATTTCAAAATTCAAACAAATTTAATATTTTCCAATACCCAAAAAAAATCGGAATATTTCCAAAATCCAAAAACATCAAATATTTTCAAAACCCAAACAAATCAAATATTTTCAAAATCTCACAAAAATCAGATATTCTCCAAAACCCCCGAAAAAAACCATCATATGCATTTGCATGCATTGCATTATTATGTTTTCCGCCTATTTAACAAGGCTCCACCCCTTGACTGAATATTGAGAAACGGTCATTATCTAACTTGCTTCAAGGCAAGGGGTTGAGTCTAAGAACAGATCTAACTTGTTTCATGTTTAAAGTGTGCGCAGAACACAGGATCAAGATCAAAGTGAGGAGCTCACAATTATGTAGATTCAAAGGCTGTAACGCGTCATCACCAGACCGCTACAGTCATCTAACGGTCATATCCCTACCGTCACTCCTCTTCTTGCATAAGCTTTCTTTCTTTCAGCAGCCATCATTCTAACGGCCAGGATTGGGACCGTTACTTACTCTAACGGCCTAAGTCTTGACCATTACATCCCTCAGAGAACAGGGTTCTTCGTGCTTCCGTTCTGACGGCCCATCGTCAGACCGTCATTTCTTTGTAGCGGCCCAGTGCACATCCGTTACATACTCCAGAGGCTCTGACTGTTCACATCAGTCCAGACAATCAAGCCACAAAACTCTTACTCATTCAACTGAGACAATCTCATATCATTCAATCAGGCTTAATGAAAAATGAATTCACAAGATTCCAACTTTTTGTCATACAACCAACATCTCTCTAAATAAAAAATATATCAAGATACATTAAGTTTTTCATCTGCAAGAGGGCGGATCTTCCTCAACTCTTTCACGTAACCTCGGCGTGCTTCATCGTTCTCTTCAACTTCTTCTTGCCACGGGCGCACTTTGCTAATCTTCCACATGGTCAGTGCGTTCCGGATCGCTCTTTCATCCTCCTCGGTCCCCATCTTCCTAGATAGAAGGGGAGGGTAGTGTGATAGTGCAGGAGCTTGGGTTCTTGGAAGTCTGATCTGAAGATGGCACCGGTGTGGGTTGTAGATCGCCATTGTAGTGTTCCCCACTAGCTGGAGGTCCAGGCCTTGACGCCGTGGTATTTTAAGAGGAGTGCTTCGAAGGATTCTTGGTCGCATATTGAACTTGTATATTGACAAAGTGTTGAAGAAGAGGCGCCATTCATCCTGAGTTTTCTTATCCGCCGTCCTGCATTCAACCTGTGAAGAGTATCCAAATGCCCCTCCAATGAAGAAGAGAGGGTGGCTCCCGAAGATTCGGCTGGCTGAAGTTATGTCTTCCTTTGGTTGGAATTTGACTCTCACTCCCGTCCAACACTCAAGGAGTATCATGGAGCCAAACAAAGGTCCTCCTAGGCAAGCTGAACTTAGTCCTTCATAGAGGTATGAGAGGATCGCTTGAGAGATGGACGTTCCCCGCCACAATCCACTAATAATGCTGAGATTTTTTGTGCCTAAAAGGTAGTCGGTTGTGGTGAAAAGTAAGACTCCGCATAAGCACACCGCCACCACCTTGGCTATTGCTTCGTGTCTCTCCCACTTGTTCTTGCAATGGGACACTATCCATTGTGCCAAGGGTATCAAATGAATGTGGTGTGGGCTGATCATGGTCCTCACGTCCTTCGGATTATGGATAAAATCACTCAAGATCAAGGACGGGTCAATAGGCTCAACCGTGTAGCAAACCCGGTCTTCATCCCCCACCTTAGTCTTAGGAAGGGCTAGGTAGGGCTCTATCTCTTCTAATATGACTGTCGCTTCAAAGGAAGGGAAGATGAAGGTATGAGTTTGTGGATGCCATAGTTCTACAAGAGCTGAAATACTTGGCCAATCTAAAGATAATTTTTGGAAGTTTTTGTCTAAGATCAAGAGAGGTTGAAGGTGCCATGCTTTAAGGATTAATGTGACTTCTATAGGGAGTGCCTTTACCATGGGAGCCACCCACTTCAAATTTGAATAGCATCTTGGGCCAGGAAGGGGCTTAAGAAGGAGAAGAAGAGGGAGTCATGAAAGGAATTGAAGTGCAGAAAATTCTGAACTTGGTTGGGTTATTGGGACTTACCACCCTTTAAGCATTAGAGCTTAGGTGCTTGGGAATTGAGGTTAGCCGTTGAAGCTCTCCGTATTCCTTTCTTGCAGCCTTAGGTCCGATGTAGACCTTCTCCTCCATACCCATCACCTCAAAGCTTCTCTTCATCTTGATTTTCTGCCTTTAGGGGTGGTCTTTCAGCCCCAGAGCAGAGGTTTCAGCAAAGCTACGATTTTTGGTTGAGTTTCCAAGTTTTAAAGGCTTGATTTTGGTTTTAAAAGGATAAGACTTGAGTTAGGAGGCCTTATCTTAATCTAGATAAGTTCTAGTGGGAGATTAAGTGGATAAATCTTGGGTTTAGGCTCTCACGGCTCAATCCATCTCGGAACACAACTCAGGCTCCAACGGTCCATCGTGGGACCGTCATTTGTCTCTGACCTGCCAGAATGGGGCCGTCGCATTTCCTGTAGGTTCAAGTTTGCCTGATCCTGTTCTGTGGAGTCTGACAGTCCAGTGTTTGACCGTCGTTCTTTCGTAACGCGTGAACCCTGAGCCGTTACACCCTCAGCCGTTCAGCTCCTTGGCTTCGGGGCTAAACACTTCCCGACGGTGTTGGTCAGGACCGTTTCTTCCCCCCGATGCGTCTCTTTTGGGCCATCGCATTTCCTGCTAGTTGCCCTGCAAACCATCACTCTGCCATGATCAACGGTCTAGCAGTAGGCCGTTATTTGTCTCTGACGCGCCTTCCGTTGACCGTCACTTCTCCTGTAGCCCCAGCTACAATTTGACCACGGTCATGGTTAACGGCCCTTAGCTAGCACGTTATTTGATTATGACGGTCTGAACCTGGACCGTTACATTCTCTACTGCTGAATTGAGGTTATTTCTTCCTGCCCTTGCCTAGACCTGGCGGTCTTTCACATTTAGACCTCCTACTCCGCACATTCTCATGCACAACTGTTTTTCATTCCTCCCATACATGCATTCCTACACATGCATTCATACACACGTCTCACGCATTCATCATCACATACAATCCTTCATTTGTTTTTTCACAAACACACATTCCTGCACAAAACAACAAAAGACCAAAAAGAAATTTCATTTTCCACTCCATTTTTTCTATATAAGTCATGTACAAGTGATAACAAAAGACAAAGAAAAAATATATATCACTCGGCCGGCTTATCTACCGGGCCGCCATCACTATCTCCGGTACCCTCGGGCTGCCTGGCTGTTGGTCCCATGGCGCTGTTCTCACCCTCTGGCTGTCGTGATGCGGGACGGGACCACGGACACGACAAGCTCGCGATCATCCCTTAACGAGGGAAGCGTCGGATGTGCGCGGTTGAGAAACCGGCAATGAGCTAGGGTGGTCGGCTCTCTTTTGCGCCCGGATCGGGTCACGGGACGGCTTCGCTCTCTCTCGCAGCAGTGATATTATAAATTGAAGGCGAGCTAGGTATCCCTACACATGCTCTCTAGCAGCGGCATATAAAGCATATAAAGAATTAAGCTAATGCCAAGTGTAAGGGTGAAGGCGATACCTCCACGCTCTCGGCGTGGCGAAGATGGCACCCGGCCGAAGCTCGTACTCCCGGGAACTTAGTACATTATGTTTACAGCAGTACAAATAAGCCCACTCCACGCAGGGAGGTAAAGGGCAACACAAGTGGGCCCGGGAGGACCAAGTTCGGGTTGACGGGCAGTTTCGGGCAATGCTTCGGCTTCACGCGTACTCGTGCTAGTGGGGGCCCACGTGTTGACCGGAGGGGTCGTGTGGGGCCTGATGACTCCTCTATTGTGGAGACAACTGGAAAGCGCTCCCCTGGGATGGCGAGCTGCGGGAACGACCGCCGGACGCCGGGCGGCCCTCGGACGACGCTCGCGGGAACTCGGCCAGGAATCTGAAAATTCTGTTTGCAGGCGCGCGACTTGGAGAAAACTGCTGCTGCGATCAGCCCCGTCGTCGGAATGTGACGAGGTTAGCGCCGTTAGAAAGCTGACTCAGAATACCTCGATGTAGGGGTTTTCAAAAAAAATAATCAGATCTGTATTTCTGATCATGCATTTTACAAGCTTGCTGGAATCTGGCCAGAACTGCAGGGGCAGGTTCTGACTTCTCTGAAGATCGATGTTGACCGGGGCGAAGACCTCCGAATCTGGAAATTATTTCTTCAGCAAAGTTGAAGGTCTCCGAGAGAGGAATCCGGGACTATTTTTGGTTTTTTGATTGGAGAAGAAATGGATTTTCTGGAATTTTTTTACTAGACCTAGGTCGGATCTGGGAAACTGTGGGCAGACTGTTCTTGGGAACTTGGACGAAATTTGAAAAATACCTAGAGACCTTATCAAAAATTAAGAAAATTTCTGGTGGTAGATATATGTGGACAGAACTCCCAATAAATTTGGGCGACCCAACAAAAATAAAAAGATGGTTCGAATGGGGTAAACTCAGAGCTGATGAACAGTAAATAGAACCAGGACAGATCTGGAACTTGGACTTGGACGAAAATCAAAAAATAGCTAAAGGATGAATTTTGACGTGATTTTTTTTGTGGGGATAAGGGTTCTAGAGGGGAACCAACCCTGAAATTTGGAGCTTCTGAAGACGAAGGGAGTGATAGCAGGAATTCGGAGAAGAAGGGTCTGTCCTGAGTGGACAGAACACCGAAACCGTTGGCGACGACGCGTCGGCGGCGAGACGATGGCGGCGGCGATCACCGGAGTTGCTTCAGATGCTGGAGGGGATCAAGGGGGAGGGGATTACACTCTAGAAAAGGGGCTGGAGGTGGAGGAACCAGGGAGAGAGAGGGGAGGGGCTCAAGATCCAATTGGGGGCAAATGCCTTTTTTTCCTTCATTAATTCATTCAATATGAAAAATACAACCTTATATAGGATGCCAACCAAATTCAATCTCAACCCTTGGATCTAGGGGTTTGGATTGAAGGGCTGGGATGAGGTATGACCAACCACAAGAAATACAATATTTAAAGGAATCCCATTCCTAATTCTACCACATGTGGTCAAATAAAGGGAGGAAAGAAAGAAAATTAAACAACCTAGCCTAATGGAGCCAAAAGAGGGGGCCCCCCCCTTCATGGGCCAAGGGCCTCCTCATGGGCCATGAAACATCCACAAGCCCATGCTAGACTTGGACCCTTCCCACTTAGTTGGCCCATGAGGGAGTGTAACCCAATTTGGGCCTTAAGTGCATTAGTGACCCATTAGACACCTAATGACCCAATATGAAGTAACACTCTTAATGGACTCTACTAATGGCAACCTAGCCTTGGACTTGACATAACAAATGGCCCATTGGCTTGATATAAGCCTTACAAGGAGCCCAAAAGAAAGAAATTACACAATTACAATCTTATACAAGCCATAACACACAAATACACTTCACCTGTGTATGGAAATCGCCTTTGATGCCCCATCAATTCTCCCCGAGTGGGAGGAACTCGACCCCGTCGAGTTGGGGTATGGCGGCTCCGGTCCTCCGGCGGATCCGTCACCGTGCTAAGTAGCGCGGGTATGCTCCACTCCAAGTGATCGGCACCTGCTCATTCCATATATACTCGATATGCGCACTGCTATGGCTAAAGGTGGTCACTCCGAAGGGGCACTCTCAAAAGGAAGGAAACAGCTCGAAGACTCACTAGGAATCACCGCTGAGTCCCTATAGGTGACTGATCCGGGTATAGATGTAGAACCGATCCCATACTCATCAAGTGAGTCGACTCGCTTCACACTCATAAGAGAACGACACGAGCTTGCACAAGACACATGCAGACTCACCATGCACTGACACACGAATGCAAACCACGCAAACAATCGACTCAAAATCACCACACAAACAAACCACACAAAGAAAACACACTGACTCAACTATGACCCTAGACACACCTAATGTTAGTCCGACCCGTACATGGGTGACGGCGGACCAGGACACCCGAATATGTGCCATGCATGCATGTTATGTAACCGGAGATGGGTGGCATGAGGTACACCTAAATGTCCAAGTATGACCCAGTCATGCATGGACGGCCCTTTGGATTTGGGAGACTTGAGAGGGCTAGGAAAGCCGGGTGTGGAAGAGCTGGGTGGGGGTGTATCGTGGACGGGCTTGGTGGGTATGGAGGACCCGGCCCGTAGGAAAGGGGTATGAAAGTGGACTTCCCCGATAAGGTATGAGGGAAGTGATGGGTCACGGGGCCCACTAGAGTAGGTGTCAAAGGGGTCAAAGAATGTGTGACCCCTTGTGGTGGGTTCCCACAAGTCACGCTCTCACGTGTAGAAGTTTTGAAGGTGTGGATAATCACCTTCTTGAATTGTGATGGGTGGGACGGGGACCGTAGGCAAGAAGTATGATTCCTCCCTCGGACAAAAGGGTATGAATTCAGGCTCGTCCGGTAAGGGAAGGAGTAAGAGGACCTCCGTGGTGATACAACCCACGATGCACTCGGAGGTAATAGACCCTAAGGCCGGATGAGTGAGGCTAATACTAGTGGGTTGGTCAAAGCCTCGGGCCAAAAGGTGCGTCAACTCCCATTGTGAATCCAATCCCATGACAAGATCGTCCAATGTGTCAACATGGTGACGAGATCGAAAGGTGGTATGGAATGAGTTGACTGGCACTAAAGGTAAGGTGGGGTCCATGGACGGGAAGGGATGTGGGACCAAGCCATCCTTGAGCCATCTAAGCAGTGGCTCGGCTATGTAAAGTGTTCCCGTAAGAAACACGGGTGGCTCGGGCTTTGGTAGTTCCCACTTTGATGGTTTCGAATGAAGACCGAAAGGTAGATAACAATGGAGCATCCATGGGTGGTGGAGTAGCTTGTGTCCTTTCCCACCAATCCGAAATCATTTTCTTTATTTCCTCTAAGGAGCGGGTTGGAGGAGGGACCTTGGGGTGGACTAGCTCCTTAACTCTCGGCTCGGGTGTGGGCCTAGGCTCGGTTATAAGCGGGACTTCCACTCGGTTGAAGGTGCTTGAGTGGGTTGGGATGGGAGTGCCAAGGGGAGGTTGGTTGGTGGTGCATGGGCGGGCCACTAGATTGGGGTCACTTTGGTGGGCTTGGACGGCGGTGAAGGGGTGGGATTGGGTAGAGGTGTGGCCCACTTGATTGTGGGTGAGTTGGTGGGGTTGGTGAGTGGAATGACCTCCGTGGTTGGAGGTAGGTGGGCGGGGAACGTAGGCCCTCCTAAGCACTCTCTTCATTTCCCACCATGACTCGATGGGCCTTAGATTCCTATCCTCCCTCCAATATTTGATATCCCTCCAAGTTGCAACGGCTTCACCAAAAAGTCACCTTTTAGCAACATCGACTTGCATGGGCCCGTACATGATGTACACCTCGAAGTAATCATCCATAATGGCTTCCCATTCTAGATAGACACTCGGGTCATCGGAACCGTAGAAATCCCGGGTTTCGGGCCTCGTGGGGTGGTTCGGGTGGTCCTTCCATTTGAGATAGTATCGCCACCATCCGGGAGTTTGGGACTCCATGGGACACGGGGAAACTAGTGGATGGCCATGCCGACACTCGGACCAAAACACTAGACACGACACTAAGTAATGCAAAGTTGGAATGCACTAACTAATGCACACTAAGGGCCCTAGACGTAAACCAAGACTCGGTACGGGGCGGAGACAATCGACCCGAAGGTCACTCGCACAAGTGTGCGGCCTTCCCGATAGGCGTAACCTAACGGTCGGACAACACCTTTTTATATACCCAGTAAAGGGATGTATGCGACCCAAAAATGACTCTTTTTGTTGTTTTAAAAATGTGATGATCCTAAACACGACTTAGACCGACTAATGACTACATGACACTCTTTTTTTTTTTTGAATGCAAACACCCTAGACTCAACTTGGCTCTGATACCAAATTGATGCAGGACGGGACCACGGACACGACAAGCTCGCGATCGTCCCTTAACGAGGGAAGCGTCGGATGTGCGCGGTTGAGAAACCGGCAATGAGCTAGGGTGGTCGGCTCTCTTTTGCGCCCGGATCGGGTCACGGGACGGCTTCGCTCTCTCTCGCAGCAGTGATATTATAAATTGAAGGCGAGCTAGGTATCCCTACACATGCTCTCTAGCAGCGGCATATAAAGCATATAAAGAATTAAGCTAATGCCAAGTGTAAGGGTGAAGGTGATACCTCCACGCTCTCGGCGTGGCGAAGATGGCACCCGGCCGAAGCTCGTACTCCCGGGAACTTAGTACATTATGTTTACAGCAGTACAAATAAGCCCACTCCACGCAGGGAGGTAAAGGGCGACACAAGTGGGCCCGGGAGGACCAAGTTCGGGTTGACGGGCGGTTTCGGGCAATGCTTCGGCTTCACGCGTACTCGTGCTAGTGGGGGCCCACGTGTTGACCGGAGGGGTCGTGTGGGGCCTGATGACTCTTCTATTGTGGAGACACCTGGAAAGCGCTCCCCTGGGATGGCGAGCTGCTGGAACGACCGCCGGACACCGGGCGGCCCTCGGACGACGCTCGCGGGAACTCGGCCACGAATCTGAAAATTCTGTTTGCAGGCGCGCGACTTGGAGAAAACTGCTGCTGTGATCAGCCCCGTCGTCGGAATGCGACGAGGTTAGCGCCGTTGGAAAGCTGACTCAGAATATCTCGATTTAGGGGTCTTCAAAAAAAATAATCAGATCTGTATTTCTGATCATGCATTTTACAAGCTTGCTGGAATCTGGCCAGAACTGCAGGGGCAGGTTCTGACTTCTCTGAAGATCGACATTGACCGGGGTGAAGACCTCCGAATCTGGAAATGATTTCTTCAGCAAAGTTGAAGGTCTACGAGAGAGGAATCCGGGACTATTTTTGGTTTTTTGATTGGAGAAGAAATGGATTTTATGGAAGTTTTTTACTAGACCTGGGTCGGATCTGGGAAACTATGGGCAGACTGTTCTTGGGAAATTGGACAAAATTTGAAAAATACCTAGAGACCTTATCAAAAATTAAGAAAATTTCTGGTGGTAGATATATGTGGACAGAACGCCCAATAAATTTAGGCGACCCAACAAAAATAAAAAGATGGTTCGAATGGGGTAAACTCAGAGCTGATGAACAGTAAATAGAACCAGGACAGATCTGGAACTTGGACTTGGATGAAAATCAAAAAATAGCTAAAGGATGAATTTTGATGTGATTTTTTTTGTGGGGATAAGGGTTCTAGAGGGGAACCAACCCTGAAATTTTGAGCTTCAGAAGACGAAGGGAGTGATAGTAGGAATTCGGAGAAGAAGGGTCTGTCCTGAGTGGACAGAACACCGAAACCGTTGGCGACGACGCGTCGGCGGCGAGACGATGGCGGCGGCGATCACCGGAGTTGCTTCAGATGCTGGAGGGGATCAAGGGGGAGGGGATTACACTCTAGAAAGGGGGCTGGAGGTGGAGGAACCAGGGAGAGAGAGGGGAGGGGCTCAAGATCCAATTGGGGGCAAATACCTTTTTTTCCTTCATTAATTCATTCAATATGAAAAATACAACCTTATATAGGATGCCAACCAAATTTAATCTCAACCCTTGGATCTAGGGGTTTGGATTGAAGGTCTGGGATGAGGTATGACCAACCACAAGAAATACAATATTTAAAGGAATCCCATTCCTAATTCTACCACATGTGGTCAAATAAAGGGAGGAAAGAAAGAAAATTAAACAACCTAGCCTAATGGAGCCAAAAGAGGGGGCGCCCCCCTTCATGGGCCAAGGGCCTCCTCATGGGCCATGAAACATCCACAAGCCCATGCTAGACTTGGACCCTTCCCACTTAGTTGGCCCATGAGGGAGTGTAACCCAATTTGGGCCTTAAGTGCATTAGTGACCCATTAGACACCTAATGACCCAATATGAAGTAACACTCTTAATGGACTCTACTAATGGCAACCTAGCCTTGGACTTGACATAACAAATGGCCCATTGGCTTGATATAAGCCTTACAAGGAGCCCAAAAGAAAGAAATTACACAATTACAATCTTATACAAGCCATAACACACAAATACACTTCACCCGTGTATGGAAATCGCCTTTGATGCCCCATCATGTCGTCTCTAGTCCGCCTCCTCATTCCTTCGATGGCCGGAAGAACTGGTAAGATACCCGTGAACTCCGCTGATAGGGGCCACACTCTGGCTTCGGCTGCTCGTCCCCGACCTCTTCCCTAGAAGCCGGAGAGCATCCTTCAAAGCCCCAATCGCGCCCTTCATCTCGAAGGTCTGCACTCGGAACTGATCTCGCTCACCTCTTACACGTGCGATGTCAGCCCTGAGTCGCTCCATCTCTCCGTCGTCCGGGCGTCGTGGGGTCTCCGCTCGCAATCTAGCCATCTCCGCCTGCACAAGCTCCGTTTCTGCTCGGGCTCTCTCTGTCTCGGCCCGGCTCCTCTCTATCTCCGCCTAGAGACGCTCTGCCTCCGACCGAGCCTGCCTCGCTTCGGCCATTGCTGCGGCTACCTCTCTCGCCTGTAGATTGCATTTCATATAGTTAATCCTAAGGCATTTAATTGGCATCATCATGAGCATAAGCATTTTTAGCATCTTACCCGCTCTGCGAGGGTGGCCTCCGCCTTCTCGGCCTGGGCAACCGCCCGAGCGAACTCGGCGTCCTGCTCTGCCCTGCCTCCCGCAGGCTAAGAGGAAGACGATGGGGCATTCGGTCCAGCTCGTTGGGCTCCCTCGGCCCGCTGCATTGTCATGATTAATCTCAGTAAGCATTTCATAAGCATAATCATTTAAGTTTAAGTTTAGAGTCTCACCAGGAGCTCCAGGGCGGTCCGGTACTCGTCCCGCTGCTGGATGGTGGAGTGAAGTTGTCACGCCCCGAGCGCGGAAGATACCCGGAGGTGCGCGACGTGTCTATATCAATCATGTCAATCAGAGTGGTCGTGTATTCGACACAAGGATAGAGATGCGCAAAATAGCAAGATAACCCAATCCTTTATTCCTTTATAATAGACTATTACAAATCCAATACTCTGTTTAATAAAAAGAAAAGTACATAGTTGACTCAAGAAACTATAGAAAAGACTAGATGACACTTGAGCAGCTCTAGCACTTTCACTCATGACCATTCCCATCCGATTGACTTCCATCGTCGTCGGACTTACCTGAAAAGTAAAAAGGGACAAACGGGATGAGCGAACGCTCAGTAGGAAATTATATCTCAAGTACTAGCAAGGGGTTTAAGTAATTACATTTTCATGAATGCGATAAAGCTATGCATGCTCGCATAAAACGACAAGATAGAGAGAATGTAATATCAAGGACATAAGATGAACTTAATCATGAATTTTCAACAAGATAACAAGTTTATTCAAGATATTCAAGCAAGTACGTTTAACAAGTCATGTCAAGAACTTTGGCTATCATGTATCAAGCAAGTAAATTACCCTTTTGCGGGTCACGCATTTCATGTCAAGTCAAGTACGATTCAAGTACAAGATGTGTGTGGAATGTCCAATCAAGCAAGTCAAGTACTCGGTATAATGCCAGATACCTTATCATTTTAACTCCCATGGGCACAAGTACTTTCGGGTGCTCCTCCCAGGACCAGATCGGGCCCTATATGCGCAGGCATTTATCATGTGTTTTGACATCCACTCTTCTTTATAGCCAACATAGAATTTCAATAATCAAGCTTGTAGACACGTACGACAACTTTGATAGAATAGAGTCCAAAATATGACAAAGGACATAGATTGGCGATAATAACGGTATAATCACGATTATCGATGAAACTAGGTAGAATTAGGTTCCCTTAACTTAGGTACCATGACAAATCGATATGGACATTCTATATATAGAATTGAGGTCCACATGAACAGTATATCAAAGGTAAGTTACCCTCATTCTTATCATAGAATTGAGGTTTACAAGAATGACATGATATGGCATGATATCATCATCCCATTAAGAATTTCTTATGATATACTCTTTGTATAATCATAAGGGCCGGTATACCATGTTTCTTTAGATTGACATGGCATCAATGGTGTAATGGGTTTTTAGGGTACAACCAGCTCAGTCGGCCTTGAGGGAATCCAAGGCTACGAGGAGTCTTACGGAGGTCTCTATGACTAACTCGCTAGTCCAAAGGAACGGAATGTCCAATGGAGAGCTTGTATGTCAATGAGAGTTGAGTGTGATCGATGAAACAACGTGAAAAGTGGGACTATACTCACGGAGTGGAGAATAGTGCCGATATATACGTATATGTATAATATGAACCCATCGGTTATAGAATCAGGATAAAAATCAGTTTACAGAAAATAACGACTTAGGTCAAGTCGTTTCTCAAGTAAGTAACGCCTAAGAGAAAGGCGTTTACATATGTTCCGTTTTGTAGAATTTTCAATAATTCAATAATTTATCTAAAACGCGCCCTGGACGGCGTCGTTTCTTAAAGAGTTGACGACTACAGTAGCAGGCGTCTCATTATTTATATATTTGACAGAATTTCAATAATTTTTCACGATTTGTCTAAAACACGCCCTGGCAAGGGGCGTTACTGTTTAATTCTATATTACAGAATATATGTATTTCAGGATTTTGACCGATAAACGCCCTAGGAAGGGGCGTGTCTGTTCAATTTACGCCCTATGGCAGGGCGTTAACATGTGTAAAACGACTTTGTCAAGGTCGTTACTTAAAGTTTTTGAAGGACAGTAATAATTTCAGGATAACAGAGGAACGAAGATAATATCAGGACAGTAACGTTAGCAGGTTGAAGACAGAGGATCATGCATTGTTTATAGTCATGATTTCATAGATAATCAGTTCTTAAGGTGGGTGATTAACATTTACATGAAATTAACGCCTGTGTACAGGGCGTCAAATATGAAATTGACGACCTGGGCATGGTCGTGTCTTGTAAATTAGCGCCCTTGACAGGAGCGTTTCTTTCAAAATATTGCAGAACATAATAAAACTGTATGCATGCCATGCTTATACATATATCTTGCATTATTTTATTTGGGCTACAGTGACTTGAGAAAACTTACCTTGTGATAATCTGAAGATTGAACCGTGAAGGTTTCGGGAAGGGGATCGATGCTCTATTTAAGATGGCAGCTACTTGCTGATGGCTTTGATGAAGAACCCTTGTTCTTCGGTTCTGTACTCCTACAGGAACAGAAGAAGAAACATTTATTAATTTCTTCACCTATCAGAACAGAGGAGATTAGAAGAACGTTACCTTGTTCTTCACTTATGCTGCTGCGTCCTCAACCTGTAAGAGGAAAAGAGGATGAAGAACTATTAGTTCTTCATGTAACCGAAGCAAAGAGAAACTTATATGAACTGCTATTACGTTCATAAGGAAAAGAAGAAGAAGAAGAAGAAGAAGATATGTTCTTCACGTACCTGTGCGGTTCGATCGTCCAAATAGGTTTAGGGTTTGTTCGATCAAGATTATTTATAGGATTTTGGACGTCCTGTTAAGGTTAGTGTTCTAGTAGAAGTAATGCTTCCAATATAGAGTCCTTGCCCTGTTAAATACTTACTGGATTAACATAATCCTTCCCTGGATAAGCTCCCGTGTCGAACGGAACTCGAATGGAATTAACGACTTAGGTCAGGTCGTCGATTCTTTAATTGACGACCTTGTGCAGGTCGTGTCTTAAGAAGCGCCTTGAGGAAGGGCGTTTCATGTTTCTAAAACACGCCCAAGATTGGGGCGTTTATTGGCTTACCGTCTTTGGCGTTGGAATTTGACGCCGTTAGGTGAGGGCGTCCTTTCTTTAGTTACGCCGTATATAGAGGCGTTTCTTTTTAAATTAACGCCTTACTAAGAGGCGTTATTTGTAATATGTTTTATTTCGTCTGGTTAGCCCCATTCTTATTATCTGTATTACTTCTGTAATATATATGTTTTAATTCATTTCAAATATTCATTTGTCAGGGTTGCTACACCCTCCCCCACTTAAAAAGAATTTGATCCCCAAATTCAATTGCATATTCTGTATACACGCGGAGAGTGTAGAGTATATACCTCTTAGAACAAGTCGGGAAATCGTTTCTTCATAGATTCCTCGGTCTCCCATGTCGCTTTGTGTTCAGAATTCTTATTCCATTGCACCTTAAGCATGGGAATAACCTTATTCCTTAGAGCTCGTATTTCACGATTTAAGATTTTCATAGGCTTCTGTTCATATGTGAGATCTTTCTTGATCACCAGATCTCCATGTTCAATAATGTGTGATGGGTCGTGTACATACTTTTTCAACATGGATATGGGAAATACATTGTGTACTTCGGACAATTGAGGAGGCAATGCGATGCGATAAGCAACCTCGCCAACTCTTTCGAGTATCTCAAATGGTCCGATGAATCTTGGCGTAAGCTTGCCCTTAACACCAAATCTTCGTATGCTACGTCCAGGCGATATTTTAAGAAATACATGATCTCCAACCTGGAATTCAAGATCTCTTCTCCTTGTATCAGCATAAGCCTTTTGTCTGGTCTGAGCAACTTGCAATCTTTCTCTGATCACTTGTATCTTCTCAGTTGTATCCCTTACCATGTCTGGACCTAACAGTTGTTTCTCTCCAACTTCGTTCCAGCATAAAGGTGATCGGCAACTCCTTCCATATAAAGCTTCGAAAGGTGCCATTTGGATACTAGCTTGGTAGCTATTATTATATGCAAATTCAACTAGAGGCAAGTGTTCATGCCAGCTTCCACCAAAGTCAATGATGCAAGCTCTTAGCATATCCTCAACAACTTGGTTAGTTCTCTCGGCCTGACCATCCGTTTGAGGATAAAAAGCTGTACTAAAATTTAGTCTTGTCCCCAACGAATGTTGTAATCCCTTCCAAAAATGAGAAGTGAAACGGGGATCTCTATCAGACACGATTGAGACCGGAATTCCATGTAACCTGACTATTTCCTTGTTATATAATGCAGCTAAGACATCAATTGACCATCGACTCTTTATTGGCAAGAAATGCGCCGATTTAGTTAAACGGTCAATGATAACCCATATTCCATCATGTCCTCCTTTGGATTTAGATAGACCCATGATGAAATCTATACCAATATCCTCCCACTTCCATTTTGGAATATCTAGAGGATGTAGTTTTCCAGCAGGCTTTTGGTGTTCCGCCTTGACTTGTTGGCATGTGAGACAGCGTGATACATAGTCCGCTATTTCTCTTTTCATGTTGGGCCACCAAAAGTTTCTCTTTACATCTTGGTACATTTTGGTTGATCCTGGATGAATAGTGTACCTTGATCGGTGAGCTTCATCTAAGATCTTCTTCTTTAATTCCGGACAGTCGGGTATACAAGTTCTACCTTTGAATAATAATCTGCCTTTGATTTCCACTAATATAGGATCATCATCCTGAAGTGCTTGTATCTCAGATAATAAATCTGACTGTATGCTTACATGAGATAATGTGATAAATTTGGCTTCCTTGTCCAAGCTTATATTGAGCTTGGAGAATTGTTCTAGCAACCTCCATTCTTGTATCATATAATTGGCTATCATTGCTCTCGGTTTTCGACTGAGGGCATCCACAACATAATTACCCTTTCCGGGATGGTATTGTATATTGAAGTCGAAGTCCTTGAGATATTCTAGCCAGCGTCTTTGTCTCATGTTTAGCTCCTTTTGTGAGAATAGATATTTGAGACTCTTGTGATCGGAGTATACAGTAAACTGCACTCCATATAAGTAGTGTCTCCATATCTTTAGGGCAAATACCACCGCGGCCAGTTCTAAGTCATGGACGGGGTAATTCTCCTCATGCTTCTTCAGTTGACGTGAAGAGTATGCTATGACCTTTCCTTGTTGCATTAGGACACATCCGAGGCCAATGCCAGAAGCATCTGTGTAAACCTCGAATTTCTCTCCTTCTATGGGTAGAGCTAACACCGGAGCTGTAGTGAGATGATCCTTGAGAGTTTGGAAACTTCTTTCACATTCCTCACTCCATTCATATCGGATCTTCTTGCGTGTTAATCTTGTAAGTGGTACGGCGATCTTAGAGAAATCTTTGATGAATCGCCGATAATAGCCTGCAAGACCTAAGAAACTTCTGATCTCGCTAGCATTGGTTGGTCTTCCCCAGTTTCTAACAGCTTCAACCTTTAATGGATCAACAGATAATCCATCTCGTGAAATCACATGTCCTAGAAAAGCCACTTCTTCAAGCCAGAATTCACACTTGCTGAGTTTTACATATAATTGATTTGTCCTCAAGACTTGCAATGCAATCCTCAAATGTTTTTCATGTTCTTCCTTAGTCTTGGAATATATCAATATATCATCAATGAAAACCACCACAAATTGATCTAGATAAGGCCTGAATATGCTATTCATTAACTGCATAAAGGCAGCAGGGGCATTTGTTAGTCCAAAAGGCATAACAACAAATTCGTAATGGCCATACCTGCTTCTGAATGCAGTCTTATGAATGTCATCATCCTTGACTCTTAATTGATGATATCCTGACCTGAGATCAATTTTGGAAAAATATTTGGATCCTGAAATCTGATCAAATAACTCATCGATTCTCGGCAGTGGATACTTGTTCTTGATAGTGAGATGATTCAACTGTCGATAGTCGATGCACAATCTCATGGATCCGTCCTTCTTCCTCACAAATAAGACTGGTGCTCCCCACGGGGAAGTACTTGGTCTAATAAACCCTTTTCGAATCAGTTCCATCAACTGCTCCTTCAACTCTTTGAGTTCAGCCAGGGACATTCTATAGGGTGCCTTTGAAACTGGACCAGCACCAGGGACTAAGTCAATGGTGAAGGCCACTTCCCTTTGAGGGGGTAATCCCGGCAAATCTTCCGGAAATACGTCTGAAAATTCTTGCACTACCTGAATGTCTTCTATCTTAGTGTCCTTTCTTTCCTTAACTGTGACAAATGCAAGGAAGGATACACATCCTTTCCTGACGAGCTTGCTTGCTCGAAGAGCCGAAATAAGAGGGGATTTGCTCCGACTCTTGGGGCGAGAAAAGACTAATTCTGGAAAATCTTTAAAAGCAATTTGGCTATTGCGGCAATCAACCGTTGCATGGTATTTGGATAACCAGTCCGCTCCCAGTATAACATCATACTCCTTTAGATCGAGGCATATGAGATCTATAGGTAAATTCCTACCTTGAACCATTACCTCACAGTTTTGATAGTGATGAGTAATATCATTTTCACTTCCCAGAGGAGTAGTTAGGACTATTTTTATCCATTCTGGTTCTAACGGTAACGGGTCGGCAAACTTCTTAGAAATAAAGGAATGTGATGCACCCGTATCAAATAAGACATAAGCACTTTTGGAACAAATTTTCAATGTACCTTCCACTAATCCGCCTTCTTCTTCAGGTTCGGTCTCCTGGATTGCATGAAGACGAGCATTCTTCGTCACCGGGCGTTTACCGTCACCGGCTTGGTCATTCATTAATGGACAATCGGGAATCCGATGTTCGCGACTCCCATAACGGAGACAAGCTCCTAATTTCCTCCAACATTCTTCGGTCTTGTGACCAGCCTTGTCACAATGCTTGCATACTGTATTAGGTGTAGTGGTGATAGAGAAGGGCTTGGATTTCTTGAACTTGGAATCTTGAGAGGATGAACCTCCATTATTGGGCCTCTTCTTAAAGTTGGGTTTGAAAGAACCCGAACTTGTGACTTGCTCCTTCTTATCTTTCCCACGGATCCTATCAGATAGTTCCGTGGCATCTTCAAGTAATTGAGCTCGGCGCACTATTTCGGAATAAACTTGGATGTCCATAGGCGCCAGTTGAGTAATGTAGTGGGGCCTAAGCCCATTAAGAAATCTACGGGCTTTCATCTTCTCCGTGCTAATAAGATGCTTAGCATATCTAGACAACCTGGAGAACTGAGCTTCATAATCTGCTAATGATAAAGATCATTGCTTCAATGCAGCGAATTCTGTAGCCTTCTTTTCTTGGACTCGGTCCGAGAAATATTTAGCATTGAAGTATTCCACAAATTCTTCCCATGTTACTTGAGTAGGATCGATGGTTGCTTCAATAGACTCCCACCAGCACCTAGCATCTTTCTCTAACTGGAATGTAGCTAATAGAACTTTGTCCTGATCCGTGCATTGCATGACACGGAATATGCGTTCGGTTTCCCGAACCCAATGCTCGGCATCGTCCGGATCGGTCGATCCCGTGAACTTCGTGGGATTCATGTTCTTAAATGCTTGGTGTAAGCTTCCAGCTCGTGGAGCACCACCTTGTGCTACCTGTTATAGCACTTGAGTCATCCCTTGGAGGGTACGCTGCATGTTGCGCCATTGAGCACGTTCGGCAGCCATTATCCTACAATTACAATAACTATATCAGTACGTGATCGTATTTAAAGACTCGTACACTATGTTAAATTTAACCCTTGGTTCTACCCAATCTCACTGGTTAAAGGTTCAAACTTATCCTTGGACTTGGGTTTTTCCTAGGAATTGAATACCCTAGGCTCTGATACCACAAAGACTGTCACGCCTCGAGCGCGGAAGATACCCGGAGGTGCGCAACGTGTCTATATCAATCATGTCAATCAGAGTGGTCGTGTATTCGACACAAGGACAGAGATGCGCAAAATAGCAAGATAACCCAATCCTTTATTCCTTTATAATAGACTATTACAAATCCAATACTCTGTTTAATAAAAAGAAAAGTACATAGTTGACTCAAGAAACTATAGAAAAGACTAGATGACACTTGAGCAGCTCTAGCACTTTCACTCATGACCATTCCCATCCGATTGACTTCCATCGTCGTCGGACTTACCTGAAAAGTAAAAAGGGACAAACGGGATGAGCGAACGCTCAGTAGGAAATTATATCTCAAGTACTAGCAAGGGGTTTAAGTAATTACATTTTCATGAATGCGATAAAGCTATGCATGCTCGCATAAAACGACAAGATAGAGAGAATGTAATATCAAGGACATAAGATGAACTTAATCATGAACTTTCAACAAGATAACAAGTTTATTCAAGATATTCAAGCAAGTACGTTTAACAAGTCATGTCAAGAACTTTGGCTATCATGTATCAAGCAAGTAAATTACCCTTTTGCGGGCCACGCATTTCATGTCAAGTCAAGTACGATTCAAGTACAAGATGTGTGTGGAATGTCCAATCAAGCAAGTCAAGTACTCGGTATAATGCCAGATACCTTATCATTTTAACTCCCATGGGCACAAGTACTTTCAGATGCTCCTCCCAGGACCAGATCGGGCCCTATATGCGCAGGCATTTATCATGTGTTTTGACATCCACTCTTGTTTATAGCCAACATTAAATTTCAATAATCAAGCTTGTAGACACGTACTACAACTTTGATAGAATAGAGTCCAAAATATGACAAAGGACATAGATTGGCGATAATAACGGTATAATCACGATTATCGATGAAACTAGGTGGAATTAGGTTCCCTTAACTTAGGTACCATGACAAATCGATATGGACATTCTATATATAGAATTGAGGTCCACATGAACAGTATATCAAAGGTAAGATACCCTCATTCTTATCATAGAATTGAGGTTTACAAGAATGACATGATATGGCATGATATCAACATCCCATTAAGAATTTCTTATGATATACTCTTTGTATAATCATAAGGGCTGGTATACCATGTTTCTTTAGATTGACATGGCATCAATGGTGTAATGGGTTTTTAGGGTACAACCAGCTCAGTCGGCCTTGAGGGAATCCAAGGCTACGAGGAGTCTTACGGAGGTCTCTATGACTAACTCGCTAGTCCAAAGGAACGGAATGTCCAATGGAGAGCTTGTATGTCAATGAGAGTTGAGTGTGATCGATGAAACAACGTGAAAAGTGGGACTATACTCACGGAGTGGAGAATAGTGCCGATATATACGTATATGTATAATATGAACCCATCGGTTATAGAATCAGGATAAAAATCAGTTTACAGAAAATAACGACTTAGGTCAAGTCGTTTCTCAAGTAAGTAACGCCTAAGAGAAAGGCATTTACATATGTTCCGTTTTGCAGAATTTTCAATAATTCAGTAATTTATCTAAAACGCGCCCTGGACGGCGTCGTTTCTTAAAGAGTTGACGACTACAGTAGCAGGCGTCTCATTATTTATATATTTGACAGAATTTCAATAATTTTTCACGATTTGTCTAAAACACGCCCTGGCAAGGGGCGTTACTGTTTAATTCTATATTACAGAATATATGTATTTCAGGATTTTGACCGATAAACGCCCTAGGAAGGGGCGTGTCTTTTCAATTTATGCCCTATGGCAGGGCGTTAACATGTGTAAAACGACTTTGTCAAGGTCGTTACTTAAAGTTTTTGAAGGACAGTAATAATTTCAGGATAACAGAGGAACGAAGATAATATCAGGACAGTAACGTTAGCAGGTTGAAGACAGAGGATCATGCATTGTTTATAGTCATGATTTCATAGATAATCAGTTCTTAAGGTGGGTGATTAACATTTACATGAAATTAACACCTGTGTACAGGGCGTCAAATATGAAATTGACGACCTGGGCATGGTCGTGTCTTGTAAATTAGCGCCCTTGAGAGGGGCGTTTCTTTCAAAATATTGTAGAACATAATAAAACTGTATGCATGCCATGCTTATACATATATCTTGCGTTATTTTATTTGGGCTACAGTGACTTGAGAAAACTTACCTTGTGATAATCTGAAGATTGAACCGTGAAGGTTTCGGGAAGGGGATCGATGCTCTATTTAAGATGGCAGCTACTGGCTGATGGCTTTGATGAAGAACCCTTGTTCTTCGGTTCTGTACTCCTACAGGAACAGAAGAAGAAACATTTATTAATTTCTTCACCTATCAGAACAGAGGAGATTAGAAGAACGTTACCTTGTTCTTCACTTATGCTGCTGCGTCCTCAACCTGTAAGAGGAAAAGAGGATGAAGAACTATTAGTTCTTCATGTAACCGAAGCAAAGAGAAACTTATATGAACTGCTATTACGTTCATAAGGAAAAGAAGAAGAAGAAGAAGAAGATATGTTCTTCACGTACCTGTGCGGTTCGATCGTCCAAATAGGTTTAGGGTTTGTTCGATCAAGATTATTTATAGGATTTTGGACGTCCTGTTAAGGTTAGTGTTCTAGTAGAAGTAATGCTTCCAATATAGAGTCCTTGCCCTATTAAATACTTACTGGATTAACATAATCCTTCCCTGGATAAGCTCCCGTGTCGAACGGAACTCGAATGGAATTAACGACTTAGGTCAGGTCGTCGATTCTTTAATTGACGACCTTGTGCAGGTCGTGTCTTAAGAAGCGCCTTGAGGAAGGGCGTTTCATGTTTCTAAAACACGCCCAAGATTGGGGCGTTTATTGGCTTACCGTCTTTGGCGTTGGAATTTGACGCCGTTAGGTGAGGGCGTCCTTTCTTTAGTTACGCCGTATATAGAGGCGTTTCTTTTTAAATTAACGCCTTACTAAGAGGCGTTATTTGTAATATGTTTTATTTCGTCTGGTTAGCCCCATTCTTATTATCTGTATTACTTCTGTAATATATATGTTTTAATTCATTTCAAATATTCATTTGTCAGGGTTGCTACAGAAGTAATCCCTCCAGCTCGGCTATCCGTCCCTCAGGGTCTAGCTGCATTTAGAAAGCATGTGAGTCATTTACATATAGCATTGCATTTTTTATAAAGAGGTTTAAGGTTTAGAGTTGCATACCGGTCGTCTGGTACCTCGGTACACCCGGTCACCGTAGAGTCGAGCGAAGGCCTTCAGATATGCCTCGTCGCTCTCGTCTCGCTCCTTCACCGCTCGGCCCGCCTGTTCCAGTCGTGGACGTACTTCGCCCTCCGGGCGCACCAATCCACGTTGCCACTGATGCCCCTTGCCGACTTGCCTGGGTGGTCATCACTGTGGCGTGGAAAGGTCACCTCGGGCTGGTGTAGTCCCCGAGTCCGCAGGATCAGCCTGTAGTGCAGAGGCTCGATAATGTGAATGCAATGCAGCCATATGTCTCGCCCCCTGTACGACAAGGCCGCCTCTACCCACGGCTGTCCCGTGTAAACCTCGCCGCAGTACGGGGTCCATCTCACCTAGAAACATTAAGTCCATTCATCAGCATATAAGTTCATCATGTAGAAGCATTTAAAGGCATATAGAAGCATTTAAAAGCATGTAAGAATCATTTCGAGTTCTAGACTTACCGACGTGTGTGGGTAGGAGTCCAGGTCGTCCTGGATCGTCCGAGTCAGTCTGATGATCGACCCTGTGTCCCTCGCTACCGTCCATCGCCTTGCGATCGGAATGCGACCGGGGTGGAGTAGTGTGCCTCTCCCAATGCCCGAGAGATACATGTAGCTCCAGATCTGCATTTTAGAAATCAAGTCAGTCAAATTGCATAATCATGGCATAAGCATTTTTTTGCAAAATATAGAAAGCATTTAAATTGCACTCACCTACAGAAAAGGCAAGAAGCCGCCCAGCATCGTCTGTCGGTCCGTCGTGCTGAGGGACTCGAACAGGAACGCGAGCACTGCCGCTCCCCATGCATATCTCCCGACTCTGTGTAAGTTTTCTATCATCGGAAGCAGTCTGCAGCTGATGACGTCCGCTCGAGTCACGAAGAGGAGCTTCCCGAATAGCAGCATCAGGAAGCGTCGCAGTACTTTATCTCCCTCAGGTCATGCCTCCGCCGCCACGCAAGGGCGCACCTGGTCTATCACTTTGCCCAGATGCTCCTCGGGTAGCTCTCCTACGGCGATCGCTGCTCCTCTCAACCCCAAGCTCTCCTACAGTACTGATCTCGAAAGTTGAGATGAGGACTGTCCCGGCCTGATCAGATCCAGTCCGAGCAGCTACTGTGCCATCTCCCGGTAGTCGCCGTACGTCCATCCTGTCACTGCAGCTCCGTGGACTCTCAATCCTGTAATCCTCGCTATGTCTTCTAGTGTGGAGATCATATGGCCCCACGGGAAGATGAAGGCTCTGCTAACTGGGTCCCACCTCTCGTGCAACGCGTACAGCAAAGGCGTGTCCATCCGGATCACCTCGATGCTGAGCACCTCGGCGAATCCCATCCCGGCCAGTCTCTCCCTCTGGTAGTCGAGCAATGCCTGGTACACTGCCCAGATCTGCAGTCAGGAGATCCGTGTTCTTCTCTTTCCCTGCATTCATGTAGATCATTGGTTAGTCAATTGCATCATAAAATCATTGCATAAAAATTTATAAAATAAAAACAAAACAAAAATTCAGAAATTGGAAAACCCTAGAAACAGTTTGGATCTCTGGTAGATGTAACGGCCCTGGGGTGGGGCGTTACTTGGCTCTGACGCACTCAGGGTGGCGCGTCAGGCGTGTGACGGTCGCTGGCAGGACCGTCACATTGTCTGCTATTGGGGTTTTTTCCCTTTGCATCCCCGTGATCTCTCACCTTGGCCAAATGGCCTACAATCATTCCTAATGGGTTCGTGGACCCATTTCTACCCTTCAACCCCGCATGCATTCACAAATAAAAACATAAAAAAAATCAAAAATTGAAATTAGGGCGAGGGGACCTACCTCATGGTCCATGCCCCTTCTCCTCTTCTTGGCTGGTTCCTTGGGTTCCTCTTCACCCAAGGGGGCTTCTTCTTGGTCCTCCGCAGCCATGGGAGCTTCCTCTTCCTCCCTTGGATCTCTTCTCGCCGTTTGTTCTTCTTCCACCGGCGGGATTGCTTCTCGTTCGAGCTGGCGGTGGAACCGCCGCATTGCCTTCCTCTTTCCTCTCTCCCTCTTTTGTGGAGGCGGCTGGGATGGCTTGTCGCCGGCCATTGGAGCGGTGGGGTTGGAATCGCCAGAGGGTTTCTCGGTTGGAGGTTTTTGGGGTGTTGAATAATGAATGAATGGGCCGTGACCGTTCGGGTTTTATTTTTTGAATGCTCAGGAAATGTGGCGGTCTATCGACCGACCGTCACATCCTTCTGACGCGTCTGTTTTCGACCATTACATGTGTTGGCCCTGTTTTATTGAAGAATGTGAACCGCCTAGTTTATGACGGCCCAGCATTGGTCCGTTATTTCATGTGACGCCCTTACACTAGACCGTTACAAACTTGCAAGTTTCTTGATGAATTAAATGGTCTAATTGATGTTAAAATGGTTCTATTTTCTTCCATGTTGTTCATTATTGATGCCTCTCACACGTACAAATGGTTAGGCCTTGATTCATGCTCATATTTGTTATTGGCTAACCTCTTTCCATGAAGGAAGTTATGATCAAACATCACGCTCTGCCGTTCGTCAAGCAGGTAAGTCAGGTATTGTATCTCATTCCCTTATCCTTTAATGCATTGCTATATGTTATTTATGATATATTATCTCGAGAACCGGCTGGTCATTCATGTGTTCCGGGATCTGATGTTCCCCTTAAACAAAAATGATGATGATCTAAGTTCACATGTTTAATCGTTGGATAGGCCGTTAGGTTGGAAAAATTTGGGGACGATGGTTCTGTCTTGCACGCCGTGGTTGCAGATAGTGTCCTGACCCTGGTTTCTCCAGCTTAGCAATATTATTCTCGAGTATCTTGATATTTCATCTTTCTTTGCATTTGTTTTAAAGATTTCTTTTTCTTTAGCCCAGCATGCATCATACGCATCTTTTGAGCATTCATGTGCTTCATCTGTTCAAGGTAGATCGATGATGGTGAATAGCTGTGTTCTTGATCTCGAATAAGGAGAGTTATTCCATTCTGAATTAGAAGGTTTCCTTTGATCTCGTCTCTCGATTTGGTTGGCTGAAGATTCATGTCTGGAGTTTAATCAGTTCTCTTTCCTTTCCACTGCCTCCGGCGGCTAGCCGTGTTTCCTTTCCTTAGTTGTTAGTTCCTCCAGACATGCGTCCTTTGGTTGGCTATTTCCTTGTGATCAGTTCAAAGTTTTTCCAAAAAATTCCTATCGCTTGTTGGTAAAGAACGGGTGTCGTTTACCTTAACGCCCTCTTTTTGATCCACTCCACTTCACTACCGCTTCATCTCCATGTTCCATTTCATTTTCGCTTCACCTCAGCTCGCTCCCCTACAAAGAGGACGTTAAGGAGGGGCATCTGTTGACACCCGTTTTATGACCAATAAGTCGGGTCATCTCTTTATTCATTATATATGATGCTCCGAGTTGTTCACTCTTCATCGAGTCTCTTTGTTTAGTTGAAGATCATTTCTTGGGTCTTGACTCCTTGATCGGATGTGGCTCTTTGTGGCATTTCATTTTGACTAAAGCTTAGCAAAACCTTCATTCCTTCTTTTGAACTCCATTGATAATAACGGTCTATCCCAGGCGCGTTTCTTCCTTCTAACGGATGGGTCCTGGGCCGTTACTCCTTGAAGAGTCCTGAAGCTTGAGGTCTTGTTCCAAGGCTTATCCTTTGGCCTATATGTTGAATATAACGGTCTGTCGTGCAGCCATTGTTTCATTGTGACGCCCCATGCCTTGGCCGTTGCTTTCTTTACAGAGTCCTATTGTTTTGATCTTCTTCCTGTTGATCTTATCTCTTTGGGATAAGGTTGAAAGTAACGGATGCTCCTTGATGCGTTATTTCACTGTGGCGGTCTGTCGTGCAGCTGTTACTTCCTTCAAAGAGTCCTGGCAGTTCAGGCCTTTTCTCTGCTACTCCGTGGTCGAGATAAGAACTTGGATTGACGATATCTCTTCCAAATTTGATCCTCAGGACCTTCTGTTTGATTCTATGGACTCTTGGTGATATTATCTTAAAGGATTTGCTAAGAGTTATCCCTTTATCTTGCTGGATTTTCCTCTGCTCGACCTGAGAGTTTGAGGGTCTATAAATAGAACCCTTGACTTCATGCTCAAAAAAGGAGGAAATTCTGGAGTTGCGACGAAGTGCTGCCGCATTTTAGAGTCACGTTTGATCAAGGAGAAGTGCTTCTCACGTTCGTTTGCTGCCTGGTGAAGGGAGTATCTGTTCCTCTTGGTTCCAAAGTTCATATTCGCAAATTGAATTCCTTTTCTATCTCCCTTTCATCATAAGCATTATTTCTCTCCTTTCTCCATATTTTTCACTGGTTTTCATCATCTAAACATCCTCCCAATCTTTTAAAACGCCCAGAGGGGTTAAAAAATACCAAAACCTCCCGGTATTTCCCTTCCTTTTGATGATATTGTGTTTATTGAAGAATTGATGCTATATTGTCTAAAGGGCTAATTTGGGTTTGTTTTCTCTTGCTTTCCACGTCTTTGGCAGGTTTACAGGTCCACCAGCACGAGGCCCAAGTCTTCTAGCCGGCTGGAAGAGTTGGAGTTAAAAGGAATCATGCTTTGCTACTGTAGGTTATTTGACGGTCTGGTGCAGGCGCGTCATATTCTTCCAGCAGTCTATCGAGCGACCATCACTTCCAAGTGACGCACAGGGTTCTGACCGTTACTTTCAGCTGACCTGCAGGTTTCTTTGATCTTTCCTCTCCCGTGGGCGGGTGCTTCATCCACCTATTTCCAAGGTATTTTCAGGTCTTTGGCTTATTTTTACTTTGGTGGCGATCACATCTTTCTTAAGTAATGGGCATTAGCTTTCTCTTTCGCATCTCACATCTTTTATTTCCTTACTTGTTCCACCCCTTGTGATGTGTTTCTATTTACTCCTTCCTCCACGCCCCGGCGTGTGTTTTTCCTTTATTCCTTAGCTTAGTTTGGTTGAGATAGCATGCCCATGCTATAGCTTGCTTTGGTTGCCTAGGTTCATGATCACATGTTCATAGGTTGAGTGCAGATCTTTGATTATTTGCTTGTCATCTTGCTACATATCATCATTAAGACCCCAAGAAAAAAGAAGATAGAGAAGCAAAATAAAATCAACAAACCTGACCTATTATGTACAAGGCAAATGCCCCTCACAGGGCTGTGGATTGGAAGTGTGTGATTAAGAATGGAGGATGAAAGTTCCTGAGCTGGGGAATCTTGAATTGAAAGTTTTGCCCCTAGAGTGGGCTTCTCAGAGTGGGCTTCTCAATGACAGCTTCATGCTTTTCTTTCGGGGAATGATCAGTTTTGGAGATGGAACCACTTTTGAAGGATGTGAACAAGAGGAATAGAAAAAGAGAAGAGGACTAACAGAGTCAGTTCTCCTTTTACTTCATGGATTTCTTCTTGAGTTATGGAGTGGGATAAGGATTCTTCAAAAAATAGTTTTAATAAACCCAAATCCTCTAAGTCTGCATCATGGGACTTTTCATTTTGATCCACATGTTCATCTTCCTGGCATGTTTCTTCATTTGCGATTCTCTCTTCCAATGGATATGATTCCTTCACAAAGTGATTATGCAAATTCCACCTTGTTGATTCATCCTTGCTAACCTTAGTTGGTTGACACCCTAATCCAAATCTCTCAAATGTTCTATTTTCCTCAATCGGCTCCTTAATTCCTTGTTCTTCTTTTCCTAACCCTGCGCCAGATGAATAGCCCATCTTAGACATTATGTGCCATCGTACATCCTGAGGTTTCTCCTTAGGGATGGGTGACTCTAGGGATTCGAAGGATGGAGTAGATTGGTGGGCATCTAGAATGGAGATGATAGGCTCCTCGTCCTTTGATGGCATGAACGTGGCCGAGTCCAACACCGTGGAGATGTCGGCCAAGATTTCTAAAGGAGGAGCAATCTTAGGGTTGGGGATATGTGGAGAGCTTGATTGGATAGTTGGAATGACATCTTGATTTATGAGAGCAAGTCTAGCATCCGATTCATCAAAAGGAATGGATTCATGTTAGGGAAGCTGAATCGGAGCTAGAGCAATTGGGGTAGAGGTCAAAAAGGGCTCATCAACAACATGGGTTGATTCAAATTGAGTTGGCAGCAAAGTTGGGGTTGGAGCTGGTTTGTTTAAATCAATAAAGGATAATAGCTCCTCCTACGAGGTATCTTGGTGAAAAGTGGATAAAGCTGAGCGATCGTCCGCCATGAGCGGAGGAGAGACACCTTGATTTGACTACCGAGTAGATGTGCCCTTAGGCAGAATGAGGACTAAGGGTCTTGCCCCTATAGGTGGAGTTGGAGTGGAAAGAGGGATGTCTTGGCTTTGTTGGGGTGATTCACTCTTGGGTCGGATCAAGACCAATGGTCTTGCCCCTTGTCCATGGCCACTCATGTTTCTTGTGTTCGAGCTCACTATGGGTTGATCATTCGCCACTTCTTACTCATCATATTGCCAATGTTGTCCTCTTTCCATTAACTTAGACTCTTGATTACCCCTAACCATGGCTAACCTTTCCTGAGTATAGGATGGAACAATAGGTGATTGTTGGAAAGGAAAAGAATAAGGGGCATTCCCTTTCCCCTTCATAGATGCCCCGCGACTTGTAGTGGCAACCTCATGGTTGGCGAGATTAAAAGGCTGATGGAAGGGATTGATGTGATCATAGGAAGTTACCCCATCCGAAGTTAGGACATTGCAATCATCAAGGAAGAATAGAAAAGAAGAATTCTTGAGTTGAGCTTGGACAACATGAGCTATTTTGTAGAGTTGAGCGAATGTGTGAAATTCGTTAAGCATCAAAATAACGCGGAGCTGAGGAGTTGTGTTATTGACTAGAACAGTGATGGCTTGAGATTCCGAGATGACAATCCCAGACCTAGAAGCCATAGCTCTCCACCGATTAGAAAATTGAGTGAAGTCCTCGTCGGGCTTCATCTTTTCCATGATAAGGTCTTTGAGAGTGGGAGCTACACTACCCATGTGGCCGAAATGAGCGACGAAATGCTCGGACACAATATCAAAATTGATGAGATCAATGGCCGGGAGTGAAGAGAACCACCTAAAGGCCTCTCCTTCTAGAGATTTTTGAAAGAGATGAACTAGGAGGACCCGATCATAAAGCCATTGGTGAGAATCCATTAGAAAGCAAGAGAGATATTCATGTGGATCTGTGGAACCATCATACTTCTGATATTTGGGGGCTTTGAAACCCAGGGGAAAATGAACATTCGGAAGTTTACAATAGCTAGTGAAGGAATGAGGTTGAGGTTTGGGGAGACTTTTGGAAACCACTTGCCGAACATATCTTTTCACCTCTTGTCGGGATATGAGATTAGATTGCTTAAGGGGTGCATTGACATTTGGCAAAGCATGAGAAATCGGAGAGGATGCAACCCCTTGAGGGTGAAGAGGATGGTTAGGTTGATTAGGAACACGGGAGGGAGTCCTATTAAATGAGATTGACATTGCAATTGGAGTGGTGGATCTCCTAAGAATAGATTGAGGAGTGAGATGTGATCTTCTTTGGGAAGCTAGGGTGATGAAATAGTTAGGGGAATATCGAGATAGCACCCTAGCTAACTCTTGGTCTTCCTTTGGGGAAATTGATAGAGTTTTGACAATGTTTGACTCTTCACTTTGAGAGGATGATTCTTTACTAGTTGTGCTTTGACTTATATCAATTTGTGAACTTTGACACATCCCAATGAAAGCATTAGGTGCATCTTCTTCGACATCTAGCCGGGTTTGTGTATCATAGAAATCAAGATCATCCTCATCAACAACAAGCATGTTAGAATAACATTGAGTCATCACCATTCAACCTAATTATCTTTTTAGAAAATTGAAGTGGAATCTTTAAGGCCAATTAAGATTGAATTTGTGGTATCTAACAACAAGCTTGTATTCAAACAATGCGCCCCCAAAATTTTAGCTTAGGTTAATCTGGAGATTAGTCCAATTTAATTTTGTTCCCTCTTAGATGAGAATGAATTTTTCTAGGGAATTAAAGGCCAAACTCCGGGATAATCATAAGATAAATCTGACTCAAACCCCTTTAGGAAATCTAATAGAACTTCAAGATACAACCCGCCCGGCGACCGTGTGGGAATCCAAGGTTCGCGGGGACTCACGGAGGTTCCCAATTGAAAAGGACTAGTTACACCCGAGTGGGAATCCCCGGGTGAAGAGTCCAAATCAACGGGAGGGTGTTCCTAATATGTGTGATGCTGGCTCTTCCTAAGCCCACCCCGGACTCAAACCTGCAAGTTTAGAACACACAAGACCAACAATATACCAAACAGAAGCAAAAATATGAAAAATAGAAGTTAAGGCACACAAACAGGATGCAAACGAAAGCAGAAACATGAACTGAAGACGGCCAAATCGATGGCCACCTAGAGACTTGGGTGGCCAAGTCTTTGGCCACCTAGGAGGGTGGTGGGCGGCCAGGTCTTTGGCCGCCCTGGGACCTGGGCGGCCAGAAACCTTGCCGCCCTCTATTTTGGCCCTTCAGGTTCACCAAGTGCAAACAGGCACAGGGAGCAACTAAAAATGACAAATGAAGATGGGAAAAAGCTATTTGCTGGAAACTAAATGCAGTAGACTTCAATATAAGGACCCATAGTGAGCAATCAGGGTCCCATCGTGATCGCCAGAAGGTTGTAGGTGCCGGAAGGTGGCGGTGCCCGCATACCGCGTGAAGGTGGTCGTGAGTGTTGTGGCCTCCCGAACTATGCTGCTGCAAACCTATAAGGAAAAGGTTAGAAAAATAGAAATAACGTGATCGCCAGAAGGTTGTAGGTGCCGGAAGGTGGCGACGTCTGTGTACGCGTAGGGTGTGTGTCCTCCCAAACTTGTGTTGCTGCAAACCTACAGTGCAAAGGTTAGAAAAATAGGAATAACGTGATTGCCAGAGACCTATACCTGGGCCTCACAGGTGTAAGAAGATCATGAACGCTTCAGGAACGGGACATGGTGGGTTCTTTTGTCCTCGCTCTCGGTTGGCCAAGAGTAAGGAGCCCTGCGAGTCAGTGATGAAGTACCTACAAGTTAACCAGCAAATAAAGGAACCATTAGACTGTGAAAGCGTAGTATATGCTCAAACAAAAAGAAGAACATGCAAATGGTGGTCATTCGTACTGAGAAGGGGGGCAGGAAGGGGGATGGCTGAGACTTTCGACCATCCGCCTTCCCTATGTTTTGGGTTAAAAAACCTCTTTAAACAGGGATTTAGGAAGATCTAGCATGCATGAATGGAGTGAAATGAAGTAAAACATAGCGATATGGAGAACAAGGGAAGAAAGATGGGGGCTGCCCGTCAACCAACAGAGGGCGGCCACATGTGTGGTCACTCAGAAGGGGTGGGCGGCCATGTCGATGGCCGCCCCCTGCAACTGGGACTCTCCACTGCGTAGCTCTCCAATGTTGGGTTCTGCTACTAGGGTGAAGGTCGGGGAAGGCACTCTCGTTCTCACGGCTCTCTCTATGAGCTCCTAGGAACTAGCCTCCTCTCCTCCTCCAGTTGGATCCGCGAAGGGACAAGGTGGAGTCTACCTAAACAAGGATAAGACCCCACACTCTCAATCGACCAAAGAAGAAATGTCACTTCTATGATGGCTGGACAAGGTCCGTGGGATGTCCAAAATTAGGCATCTACACTGACCTACAAGGAGAAATACATGAAAGTACATCACATTCAATGTTATCCTTCAGAAAATTTAAAGCTCGAAGATTTTTATTTACAGAATGTTTATATGGTTCTTCACATATAACTTTCCAAATATAAGGCTCAAGCAAAACAAGATAAACACACATAGCATTTCTCCAAGAAATGTAATCATGACCATCAAAAATATGTAAGCAAATCATCGACATATGTTCAACATAAAAATTCACGATTGACAATGCACTAAGATCAGTCTGTAGATCGCTATATCTAGGGACAACGGAGCCTCGCTCTGATACCAATTGTTGGGTCCCGTAGTGTAGGAAGATGGATCTAGAGGGGGGTGAATAGATCCCTCTACTAAAAATATGTCCAATTAAAAACTCAAACCTACTCTCACAGGGGAATTAGCAAGTATAACAAGATTGAGGAATTTAAACTAAGCTAGATAAACTTAATTCACTCAATCTCATCGAGCTCACACGATTGCATAAATTGATTAAACGGTGATGCACACAATCACATAATTTAAACCATGAGACACCGAGATTTTAAGGTGGTTTGGGACCACGATGGGCTCCCTACATCCACCCCTCACTAAACCGGTGAGGGTTCTTCAACACGCTGTAAATGCAGCAAACACAGGGATTTCTCCCCACACACACATGGGGTAAAAACCCCAAACCACACGCTGCAAATGCAGCAACATATGGGGATTTCTCCCCACACACATGGGGTAAAAACCCCAACACACACGCGGATATGCTCCGAACAAAACGACGCATAAGCGTCAACACAAAACACTCAAAGAATCCATTCTCCAAACCCACACATAAAGTATTCGTTCAGAAATGCATGAAACGTGGACAAATTGATACAATGAACCCCAAACAAACTCCAAAGGCTGAAACTAAGAAGATATAGCAAGTATAGAGCTCCCCTTTCTCTGATTCTTCCAATTCTTCTTGGCCCATTGTCAGATGATCACGATTCCAGCATCATCTTGTTCCTCTCCTCGAGCTGCTCCTCTTTGCCTTCTACCACATGCTCTAAATCTTCATGGATGTAGATCAAAACCTTCCTTCAAGAGCTCCTTCGTTACTTTCCCCCTTTCCTTCACCTACAAGATAGAAACATGAACACATTAGGTTTCTTGCTCGTAAATTCGGAGTTGAGGCATATATATATAATAGAGTGGGGAAAAGACACATAAAATCCTCTCAATACATGTTTGAAACTCCCTCATAACATTAGGAACCTTTGGAGGGTATTTTGGTAAAGTTTCATGAGGTTTAGAATAGGTTTACGACACTTTCGAAAATCCCGTTTTGAAAGGGTCGACCCTCGGGCAGACAGAGGTCGGCTAGCCCAAAAAATAAAACTTGGCACTCAGGGGTCGACCCCTGGGGTCGACCCTTGCAGGCAGACTGTAGTTTCAAGTTTCTGTCCATTTAAAAAAACTAAGGGTCGACCCTATGGGTCGACCCATGTCATTTTGGGTTTTAAAAGTGCTTCAAACCCCATTGAATTCAAGCATAAAAAATGGTTAGATGTTACCGTCATCCACTTGACATGAGAGGGATTAAAAACCATCCTTTAACCTGCAAAAACACACAAACATCAATAGTTTATGTATCAAAAATTAAGTTATCCTAAACTTGATTCCTCCACATCCTACACCATATCCTTACACATCCAAATGCACATTGCATCAAGTAAATGTTTCCTTAAAAACATGAGCCACAAGCTTTGGCATTTGATGAACTTGAATCTCACAAGCATTCAAATATAAACCCATGGAAGCTCAAACATTGAATCACTTTCTTGTATCTACCATAATTTCAACATCAAAATGCTTCAATATCCAAATGATAACAATCATGCCAAACGCAAAACATGTAGAAAAGCATGGGAACTCGTTCATTCAAAGGGCATTCTTGTTGATAAAAACTAACGTTCATGAAGCATTATTTTCACGAGGAGCATTATCATAAATATAGAATCCTCAAATCGCATGCATCACATGCATCACACACATTAGTGAATATCCAATTATATAAACGTGTTTTCTCATGAATTCTCATTGAGTACAAGGCATATGCATTTTTTCAAGCATGTTTCACAAATTCATTCTCCTTATAGAACATGACTCCATAGCAAGAGAACAAGGATGATTCAAGCACATGAAAACATGAAGAACCATTCAAGCACAAGGCCAAGCAACAAAGTCATTTTGTAATCATAAAAATCACATACACAACAGGGAGTAGCGGTACTCAGCACCAATTAGTTTCCGACTGAGGTAGTAGAGTGACTGCTCCTTGCCCTCTTCATTAACTTGTGCCAATAATGCTCCAAACGGAGTGTCCATGGCGGCAATGTAGAGTATAAGGGGTTTGCCCTGAACTGGTGCCCCCAGGACAGGGGGAGTGAGGAGATACTCCTTGATCTGCTCGAAAGCAGCCTAGCATTCTAGATCCCATACAAATGGGGCACCTTTCTTCATAAGCTTGCCGAAGGGCGTGCACCGGTCGGAGAGGTTAGAGATGAATCTTCGAATGTAAGCTAGTCTTCCTTGGAAGGACATGAGCTCGGTGAGGTTCTTAGGTGGTGGAAGCTTATGGATTGCTTTGATCTTGCTAGCGTCCACCTCGATTCCTTCTTATCTGACGATGAAGCAGAGAAACTTGCCACTGGATATGCCGAAGGTGCATTTCATGGGGTTCATCTTGAGCCCATATTGTCGGAGTCGATTGAAGACTTGGCGTAGATCATGTAAATGGTGTTCCCACCTTTTAGTTTTAACAACGAGGTCGTCGACATAGCATTCGATGATGTTGTGCAGCATGTCATCGAATATTTTAGTCATGGCCCTCTGGTAAGTAGCATCGGCATTCTTCAAACCAAAGGGCATGCGCTTGTAGTTGAAAATTCCTTTAGGGGGCCGTAAAGATGTGTGATTCTTATCTTGGAGGGACATTCGGATCTAGTTGTAACCAGGCGACCCTTCCATAAAAGACAAGGCTTCATGTCCGGTGGTCATATCGACCATCATTTCTGTGATTGATATCGGGAAGTCATCCTTCGGACATGCTTTGTTGAGGTCCCAGAAGTCAACGCAAATGCGGACTTGACCACTTTTCTTCTTTACTGGGACTATGTTGGTGAGCCAGATCGGATAGATACACGGCTCGATGAAGTCGACATCCATCATTTTATTGACTTCGATCGAAACCTGGAGTTCCAGCTCATGGCGCATACGCCGCTGTAGCTGTTTGACTGGAGTTACTGAGGGAGAAATGGCTAGCTCATGCTCTGTTATGGAGGGGTCTAGCCTTGGCATCTCCTTGTACGTCCAGGCGAAGCAGTCCTTGTATTCGAGCAGGAGTTGCTTGTAGTCATGCTTTTCTACTTTGGTGTAGAGAGCACTGATGAATGTTCGCTAGTGGGCTTCACCTTCACCCAAGCTGAACTCAACAAGCTCATCAACGGGTGCTTGGCATTCGTCCTCCAGCTCGAGAGGAGAGGGTTGGAAGTCTATGAAATCTTCATCGTCATTGTCAGCTTCGTGTACTCCTTGGTTTTCAAAGCCACTAGTTGATGCCGATGGAGCCGGAGAGGTGTTGTTACTGGGCTCTGGCAGTGATTATTCTGAGCTACTAGTGCCTTGCTGGTAGTTGTCGGCTAGTGGCATTGAAGCTTCCCTAGGGTTGCCTACTAAAGCTGACAACATTTCATGGCCCGTACTCTGGTCGTCTTCCTCATCGGGAAAGTTTGTCAAGCTGGATTCTTCGACAGGCTGGGAGGCATAGGGAGCTTCTTCAGCCTTGATATCTTCGCAGGAGGGCGGCAAAGACCCATCAATTGATTGAACTAGGGTGCTGGCCTTTGTGGGGAGTGAGATCAATATCTCCTCTTCCTCGTCCCTGGAGCTATCGAATTTTGCATCGACCTTAGTCTTGTCGTTGAATGGCTGTGTCAAGCCTACGATGTTGACCATGTAGTAGACACAGAAGCCTGGGTCTTGGTCATAGCCGAGTGCCCTGGCATCTTTGTAGGAGAACGGGGGTTGCCATCGGACTTGGGAAGGAGTCCACAACCGGGGAAAGTATCTACGTCGTGTGGAATCTTGCCATTGAGGAATGTGTTGCTTTAGGCACATCTCTCGAATATGCTACGGCAGGTCATCCATCACTTGGATTGTTTAGGGGTATCATCGGCTTACTTGGGCCAGCCGAAGTCATCCTCCAGTTGGGCTTGAGGGGCCGTGTCTCCCTTGTAGAAGATAATGGGCTTATCCTTGTTAGCCTTCTTCTTATTTCTGAGTTGTCGCTTGTAGGTAACGACAAATGTTGTAAGCGGCTCAACCTTGTACACCTTTGAGGCACATGAGAGCTGTATGCAATTTGGCATCAAGCATATGCTATTGTCGATGGCTCGGCTAATAAGATTATCCTCAATGTCGATTTTACGCCTCTCAGGGCGATCTGGAGTTGACTTGGAACTAAGGCGGAGTCGATGAAGCTTGGCCTTTTCTTCGTCAACAGAGAAGAGGGCATCATGCTCCTCCTCTGAGAGCCAGCCATTGCTCTTGCTTTTGATTACGGGGTATGCATTGGGTCCCCTAAAATAAAGCGTGGCATCGGCGAGATTGCATTCTGCTTGGGTGAACGGTGACAGGTCTACAAAGATCATATGTTGTTCTCCGTTTTTGGCATATTTGATGCACTGGTGGAGAGTTGACGGGACGACCCAATTTTCAAGCAATCAGGGTCTGCCCAATAGTACCTTGTGTTGTGTCTCTGTGATTTTGATGATGGCAAATACCAAGATGATTCATATGTGCGCATGTGTGCATGAAAGACCATGATGATTCATATGAGTCCATGTTAAGATGATTCATATGTGTGAATATGCATTTGTGAATGTGTGCATATTATTTCCCTATGTGTTTTGGCTTAATTGTCTAAAAGTCAGTGCATGTTTGCACATGAAGTCGGTGCTAAGGATTATAAAGGTCCGTGCACTTCACTGTTCAAATTGGTGCACATTCTGTGTCTGTCTCACTTAGCGTCTCATGTTGTGTCTCCACATACCCAGGTCTGAGCATGTTTCGTGTCTATGCATACCTTAAGGTCGATGCATATAGTGAGCATCTAGTCAGTGCATGTTTTAGGTCTCATGCAATAAGCATTCATGGGTCGGTGCATTGTTTTCCATGCACACGCATGTAGGTCGGTGCATATTCTTTGATGTGAGCGCCTCATGCATTTGTGTCTACAGCATATACACTCGGTGCATGTTTTGGCCAAACGAACATAAGGTCAGTGCATTGCTTTGCTTAAAGAATATAAGGTCGGTGCAAGCCATCGTACCGCACATATAGGGTTTGTGCATTGCTTGCATCATGCATACACAACGCATATGCTAAGGAACATGAGAACAGTGCACTTCATGCTAGCAAGCCTATCCAAGTCCGTGCAACATTTAGGTCTACGTATCATTTAAGTCCATGCACATTCTTCCTTGCACAGAACAAAGTCCGTGCATACTCTGTTACATGCATTTATAAGGTCTGTGCTAAGTTGTACTATGTGCATACTAAGGTCAGTGTTAGTTTTATATAGGGCCAGTGCAAGATTTTCTCGTCTAACATATATTCACTTTCGGTGCAACTTTTAATGGCAAGCTCAAGGATGGTGCAAGCCTTGCTACGAGCTCAAGTCAGTGCAACCTTGCTGTGAGCCCAAGTCAATGCAAGTTTTCACTGCAAGCACAAGTCGGTGCAATTTTACGAGCGCCGCGAGCACAAGTCTGTGCAGGTCTAAGGCTACGGCAACTTCTACAAGCTTGGCCATACATTCGAGCATATGATCTACATGAGGACAGAACTCATCATATGGCACGTGAGCTCGTAAAGGTTAACAGAAACAATGATGGGCACGAGGTCCCAGGAAGAATATCCATGACATTCTGCCACGTGGATCAACATCCCCAATCCTCTCTGAACGCGTGAGCTCGTGGGAACCCTACCAACAGCCATATAAGAAGGCTGGTCCTTCGATCAAAGGTGGCGAAGAGGAGAAGATGAGAAGTAGAGAAGAACAAAAGAAGAGAAGAGTAGAGAAAAGAATAGGAGAGTTCAAGAAAGAAAAGGAGAGAACAGCAGAGAGGAAAAAGAAGAAGAAGAAGAATAGAAGAGACGAAAAAGATAGAGAGAGAAGAGCTGAAGAAAGAGTAAAGAAGAAAAGAGGTGAGCAGCAGCCAGAGAAAGTAAGAGAGCCAGCAGCAGAAGAGGAAGAGTGAAGAAGTTTAGTTCTAGGATCAGATCCTGAACTGTTGTGCTCCTGCGTGAGCTATATTTTTTTATTAAGCTTTATTTGCCAGTTTGTTTTTCCTTTTGTTACTTTCATCTTCCAGTTTCTTGGTCTTCTGTTACTCAGGTTGAGTTCGGGGTTCCTCCTGTTGACTCAGGAGAAGGGAGACTTTGTGTCTCCGGTTGCAAGTGACTTGGTGTCACTTGTGCTTTCCCTCTGTGTTTCAGAGGAAGGGGGACTTGGTGTCTCCGGTTGCTAGTGACTGGGTGTCGCTAGTGGTTGCCCTCCTAGGTGGAGGAACAGAGGAGTGTGCTCCTCTGGATCAAGCTTTTAGGTAGCGTCTATTTGCAGACTGAGTCTGCGGTTCTTGCTATTGCAAGGGTAGCCTCACTCTGGTTTGGAGTGAGGGGTGGACGTAGGCAGACTGTGGGTCTGGCTGAACCACCTAAAAGATATCATGTCCATCGTGGTTTGCTCTTTGCGCTCCTCCATATCATCTTTCTCCTCTTCACAGGTTATGTGTGCTTGATTAATTATTTTCGCCCTTGTGTTACGTTGAGAGTTTTATATAAATATGTGGAGTGTATGTTCCTTTGCTTAGTAGAAGTACATATGCGAGCCTGAGTGTCTCAGCTCACTGTTGTGAGAAGAGAGGAGTTGTGCTGTCTCACTTGATTACTGAGCATTATTAAAAGTTTGATTCCGCAACTATTTTTTAATTGAGTGTATTTTGTTGAAAGATTCATTCATCCCCCCCTTCTAAATCCATGTCTCGCACCCACATATCCTAACAAGTGGTATCAGAGCGGGTTGCTGTCTTATCGGATCCAACGATCCGCAGTTGATCCTGCAACCTCTTTGGTGCATTTCTGAACTTATTTTCTGGTGCATTGATTTGTTTGCCAATGTATTCCATGGGTCATCCACCGGTCTTCAATGGCTCTGATTTTAATTCGTGGGTTAGCAGTCTCCATAGCTATGTGAAACTGATTGATGCTGATCTGTGGAAGTTAATTTCACACGGTCCTCACAGATTACCAAAGAAAGAGTCCAAATGGACTAACAATGACAGATCAAGGCATGGAGAGAATTAGAGAGTTTTGAATCTAATGAAAGCAGCTACTAACAAGGCCTTACACTCTTGCTTCCATGACTGCAGGTCTGCTAAGGACATTATGGATAAGCTGAAGCTAGGACACAGAAGAAGGGAGGATAGCTGCATGATGGCTAATGGCAGTGATCTAGGCAGAAATCAGAATGAAGAGGATAATGATGAGGAGGTAAATCCCTTCGAGAATTTTTCTTTAGATGAGTGGGAGAATCCATATGCTGATTTGTTAGAATCTCATGAACAATTAAGAAAATAATACAAAAACTTGAAAAAGAAAAGTGATCGGGGTAGTTCAAGTTCTCCATGTGAAAATTGTTCAAATCTGAAGCAATCTCATGATGCTTGTTTGTCTGATATCCATATGTATAAAAATAGATTGGGTTGCTGAAAAATGAAAATCAAGGATTTGTAGATCAGATTTCTGAACTAGAAGGAAAACTCAACTCAACCAATGATGATCGGCTCCTTATCAATAATTCAGCTCAGAATGAAAAAATGTTGGAGGAACTTGAATGTGTTAATCAGAACTAAATAAGCTGAAATCTGAAAATAATTCCCTTAGAAAATCTGTTAAAGAAAATGAGAAACTGGAACAAGAAATTGAAAAGCACAAAACTGCAAACAAAGTATTGAGTGAATGTCATAATTGTAGTGAACTAGAGATTGCTTGCTATGAGATACACATCGCATCTTTAGAAAATAAATTTAAAAAGCTTGAAAGACTGCAAGAAGAAAACGAAGTAATCTCTGAGAAACTTGATGCTATTAAAGCTAAAATGAAAAACTCCAAAAGAATCTGGATGAGGCCAAAGCAGATCTGAAACAAGGAATGAATGAACATGATCAGATTCTAATAAATGAACTTGTGCAAAATAAAAGCTGATGAAGGAAAATGAAGAATTGAAGCATCTGAATACTACCATATCAGATAAGCTTCTAATGCTTGAAAAGGGAGAGTGCACTTCTGATGATGAGTCTGAGAGAGTGAGTGTATTAATGGAAGAGATTAAAAATTTGAAGGAACAAAACAAGAAGCTCATGGTATTAAATACTGTCATGGGAGATAAATGGTTGACATTGGAAAAATGAAAATGTGTGCTAATGGAGAAGAAGTTAATAAGGAACATGAGCTCAAACAGGAAATTTCTACTTTGAAGAGCTTGAATGATGCTCTGCATCAGCAGGTTATTTCCTGTGAAACTGAGATTGCTGGTTACGAAGCTAACACTGCTGATTTGAATTCTGAGATTCAGGATCTGAAAAACTTATTATCTAAATTTATTAAGGGAAAGGACAATCTGAATACGCTTTTTGGAACAAATGCTAACTTTCAGAAAGAGGGCTGGGTTACAGTCCAGTCAATAAAAGGATAGATGGAAATAAAATGACTAATGTGTTTGTGAAGAATTCTGAGCAAAACAAAATTCATGTTCCATCTATATTTCAATTTACTGCTCAGAAAACTAAAAGCAAGGTAAACATCTGAAAGCTACTTTCAAAAAGAAAAACTGTAATAACAAGAAAGGTAGCAAGCAGGAAATGAGAAATAAACTCTGCATAACTTTTGTGAGTAGCTCAAACATAGCTAGTGCTTCTGCCTCCTCCTCCTCAAAACAAGTTGCCACTCAAGAGAATTAGAAAACAAATCAGAAAAAGAAAATATTAAAAAGGTTGATGAGAATAACTATGCTGAGAAAGCTCAGGCCAAAAAATTTCTTATCAAGAATGTCGAATGCTTTTACTGTGGAAAGGTTGGTCATGAGATGGTTGATTGCTTTATTATGAAGAAGCATGATCTGGAATTTGGTAGAATTCATGGTAGGAATTCTCATGCTAAGAAACCTTCTTTACTTCAAAAGAAAAAAATTCACTGCTTTTACTGTCTTGAGATAGGTCATCTCATGCATGAATGTAGACACATGAAATTAGATGACCTAGCTGCTGTAGGAATGCATGACAAACAATTCCATGCTAAATATCATGCTATTCCTAAAAGGAAACTTCATTGCTTTCATTATGGTAAATTAGGCCACATTGCTGCAAAGTGTTGGCATGCCCAGGGAAGAAGTTTCCACTCCAAATCTGGAAAAATCCCTGTAAACAAAAAGGCTTTTGATAGGAATAAGTCTATTTTTAAAGAAAAATTCATTACATGCTTTGAATGTGGAAAGCCAGGCCACAGGGCTGCAACCTGTTGGCTGGCATGTTATAATAAACAGGCTGGTTTTGGTAAACAGAAACATAATTTTGTTAACAGAAATTTTCATGCAAAGACTGAGAGATTTCTTGACAACAGTAATTTGCATAAAAAGAATTTGAAATCTGCTGCATCATGCCATTACTGTGGTCAGATAGGTCATTCAATGAATAATTGCTACTTGATGAGATTTGATGACCTTCATGCATAAAAATTGTTTAGAACACCTACTAAAGATGTCACTGTTAGTTTAGGACCCAAGACCTCTTGGGTACCTGCTTGTGCAAAATAACCCAGTTGCTGCAGGTGTGCCTTGGAAAGAAATAAATAATGGGTTAATAAACCAAGGCACTCAAGAATGAAAACCCCATGATTGCACTCTTCAGGTCAGTTCTCAAACCTCTGCCTAAACTCTGTCTTATGAATCTGTCTGCTTTAGATGTCTGCTTTAAATGTCTGCATATGATGTTAATTCTTTTGTGCGTCGTCTAACTGAGTCTCTTTGAAAATCTGAAATGCACATGGAAATACTTGTAGTTTGTATCTAAATGCATTGCATATCTATGCCATGATGCATGATTTGTCAAATTCTCTGCATGTTGAGTATTGCACATGTGCATTTAGAAACTTCATACATTGCATTTAATCTGGGGGAGTAGATGCACAATTTGTCATGCATTTGTGACACTTAGAAATTTGAATCATACTGCACACTAATCAGAGTAATTCATCCTGGGGAGAGCCGTTGCATATGCATACATGTAGTGAACTGCATTGCATATCATTTATTTTGAAAAACTCTAAAAAGAAGTGACTGACTGCATATAGAACTGCATTGACACTGCATTGTCATGCTTGACCATCATGGTATATTAAATGGAACAGTGCTGAAGGGCAGATGGAGTCTAACTGGATGCTCCTACCATGTGTGAGGTGGTCCTTAGACCAAGTCCTCCGCCAAGTACTATGGATCAAGTTGCATATTACCTTTGTTAAACCTACATACATATTGCAAAATGCATACACTGATCTATGAAATCATGCCCAGTACATGCATACTCTTGGGGGGAGCAAAATGCCTTTGTGACTCCAAATCTGTCAAGTTCGATCGACCAATCTACTCTCTTCAGTCAATCGAAGCTCCAAATTCAGAATGTTGTGTCTGAACATCATTGCATATAGATAGGGGGAGTTTATGTCAAGAAAGCATTGTGTACATTGCACATGTTGCATACCTTCTGATGAACTTAATCCTGAACTCTTCCTGTCCATCTAATTGATTTACCCTACCATATCTGTCATTCCAGTGACTCACATCATCAAATAATCATTGTTGGCTGCTGCTGATTACTCAATAACTGAACTGAGATTTAAAGTAAACCTTCAGTTTCAATACTACTTCATAAATGTTAAAACATCTTTAATGTAGAATATTCCATTATACAGGTTTAAGAATAATTGTTGATTTGGAATTGGTTTAAGTCTAATGTACTCTTAAGTTTGAGCTCAAAGAACTTGAAAATATCTGATTCAACTTTTTAATAAACCTTAACTGCTTGTCTCATGTAAATTCATGTAAGACTTCCTGAAATTTGAAAAGTTGAAATCATGATTTTCTTTGATTGAAATACTGAGTGTTAGTATTGGTATTAAACACTTAATTTGTCTGAATTTGTTCAAAAAAAAATTGGATAGAAAAATGAATGTGGTTACTGAGAAACTTGTCCAAAGGACTGTGTCATGAAGTACCATAGTTAACTCTGATTAAAATCATTGAAAATAATGTAAAAATATGTTAGACCAATGGCATGGTTGTATTGAGTAACTGGGGATTCCGGTCTCTAATCAAGGTGTCTCCTCATGCCAAAGATACTTCTAATGCTATCTATATTCTCTAAAATAGAGAATCAATACGGTTATCACACTAAGTAATTGGGGATTATGGCCTCTAACCAAGGTGTCTCCTCACGTCAAAAAGTGTTGATCAACCAAAATTTCTCATTAAAAGAGTATATTGATCAAAAGAAAAATATGAAATAGTGTGAATCAAAATTATGGAAGAACAATAAAATTCAGATGCTTTCACGAGTGTTTATTCTCAATACTACCTTATACGATTCTTAAAGAAGTCATGGAAAGTAAACTGAGTAAAATGGAAGAAGGTTGAACTAGAAGTCTTATATGAGCATCTGGTTCATTTTTATTAAAAACTTATTTCAGATATGAGTATGGCTTCTTTTTGAAAAACTATGTTTACATCTCTCTTAAACCACATCTGTCAATCAAAGGATTCATAAGCTTTTATAGTGGAAGACTCTAAAACCTAAATTCTGGTTTATGAAGTTAGTAACTTACTGAAATATTCTGTATCTCAGGGTCTTTGAAAATTCAAAAATGCTTTTGCTCAATTGTTGATCTCTGTTACTTTCATTGATCTTTTCAACAGAAATCAAAATTGTTTCTGAAATATATGTGCTTTGATTGATCTTTGCACATCAGCCTGAGTATCTTTCAATGGATTCCACTACCATATTTATTTTGGCTAGCAAATCCTGATGGTTCTGTAGACCTTTCATTTGTAGACCATACAAATGTGAGGATCCATTGTCATTATTACCTTGTTCCCTTGCAGCTCTCTGAACTTCAAAATTGTTGTGGTTGAATATTCCAGTTTGACTCCTTGAATGTTCAACTTGCTCAAAGGGGGAGAATAGGTTATCTTGTCATTTTGGATATATTGTGCCTTTACTCTACGGGAAAGCTTTCGCTAGCTTGCTCTCATTTTGTCTCAAAGGAAACCCTGAGCTCATCCTTTCGACCATTTTCCTGGTTGCATTCCTCACTGCCATATCTCTTGGCTCATTTAATTATCTTATTGCCCCTATGTTTTTTTTTATGCACATTCTCTCAGGGGGAGAATTGTTTGCTGCCTACTTCTTAGCTCATGATTCAATCATCTTACAATTGGTGTTACTCTATCTTCTCTTTTTGAAGAAGTCAAAGGGGGAGAATAGGTTGACATGAGTTGCCTTATGCTTTGTTATCATTATGACTCATTATGGTGTTGTCATCATCAAAAAGGGAGATATTGTTGTGTCTCTATGATTTTGATGATGGCAAATACCAAGATGATTCATATGTGCGCATGTTTGCATGAAAGACCATGATGATTCATATGAGTCCATGTTAAGATGATTCATATGTGTGAATATGCATTTGTGAATGTATGCATATTATTTCCCTGTGTGTTTTGGCTTAATTGTCTAAAAGTCGGTGCATGTTTGCACACGAAGTCGGTGCTAAGGATTATAAAGGTCCGTGCACTTCACTGTTCAAATCGGTGCACATTCTGTGTCCGTATCACTTAACGTCTCATGTTGTGTCTCAACATACCCAGGTCTGAGCATGTTTCGTGTCTGTGCATACCTTAAGGTCGATGCATATAGTGAGCATCTAGTCAGTGCATGTTTTAGGTCTCATGCAATAAGCATTCATGGGTCGGTGCATTATTTGCCATGCGCACGCATGTAGGTCGGTGCATATTCTTTGCTGTGAGCGCCTCATGCATTTGTGTCTACAGCATATACACTCGGTGCATGTTTTAGCCAAACGAACATAAGGTCGGTGCATTGCTTTGCTTAAGAAATATAAGGTCGGTGCAAGCCATCGTACCGCACATATAGGGTCTGTGCATGGCTTGCATCATGCATACACAACGCCTGTGCTAAGGAACATGAGGACAGTGCACTTCATGCTAGCAAGCCTATCCAAGTCCGTGCAACATTTAGGTCTATGTATCATTTAAGTTCGTGCACATTCTTCCTTGCACAGAACAAAGTCCGTGCATACTCTGTTACATGCATTTATAAGGTCTGTGCTAAGTTGCACTATGTGCATTCTATGGTCAGTGTTAGTTGTATACAAGGTCAGTGCAATGTTTTCTCGTCTAACATATATTCACTATTGGTGCAGTTTTTAACTGCGAGCTCAAGGACGGTGCAAGCCTTGCTGCGAGCTCAAGTCAGTACAACCTTGCTGTGAGCCCAAGTCAGTGCACGTTTTCACTGCAAGCACAAGTCGGTGCAATTTTGCGAGCACCGTGAGCACAAGTTTGTGTAGGTCTAAGGCTACGGCAACTCCTACAAGCTTGGCCATACATTTAAGCATATGATTTGCACGAGGGTAGAACTCATCATATGGCACGTCAGCTCGTAAGGTTAACAGAAACAATGATTGGCGCGAGGTCCTAGGAAGAATATCTCTAACATTCTGCCACGTGGATCAACATCCCCAATCCTCTCTGAATGCGTGAGCTAGTGGGAACCCTACTAACAGCCATATAAGAAGGTTGGTCCTTCGATCAAAGGTGGTGAAGAGGAGAAGACGAGAAGTAGAGAAGAATAGAAGAAGAGAAGAGCAGAGAAAAGAATAGGAGAGTTCAAGAAATAAAAGGAGAGAACAGCAGAGAGGAAAAAGAAGAAGAATAATAATAGAAGAGACGAAAAAGATAGAGAGAGAAGAAGGAGAGAAGAGCTGAAGAAAGAGTAAAGAAGAAAAGAGGCGAGCAGCAGCCAGAGAGAGTAAGAGAGCCAGCAGCAGAAGAGGAAGAGTGAAGAAGTTTAGTTCTAGGATCAGATCCTGAACTGCTGTGCTCCTGTGTGAGCTATATTTTTTTATTGAGCTTTATTCGCCAGTTTGTTTTTCCTTTTGTTACTTTCATCTTCCAGTTTCTTGGTCTTCTGTTACTTAGGTTGAGTTCAGGGTTCCTCTTGTGGACTCAGGAGATGGGAGACTTAGTGTCTCCGGTTGCAAGTGACTTGGTGTCACTTGTACTTTCCCTCTATGTTTCAGAGGAAGGAGGACTTGGTGTCTCCGGTTGCTAGTGACTGGGTGTCGCTAGTGGTTGCCATCCTGGGTGGAGGAAGAGAGGAGTATGCTCCTTTGGATCAAGCTGTTAGGCAGTGTCTGTTTGTAGACTGAGTCTGCAGTTCTTGCTATTGCAAGGGTAGCCTCACTCTAGTTTGGAGTGAGGGGTGGACGTAGGCAGACTGTGAGTCTGGCTGAACCACCTAAAAAATATCTTGTCCATCGTGGTTTGCTCTTTGCACTCCTCCATATCATCTTTCTCCTCTTCACAGGTTATGTGTGCTTGATTAATTGCGTTCGCCCTTGTGTTACGTTGAGATTTTTATATAAATCTGTGGAGTGTATGTTCCTTTGCTTAGTAGAAGTACATATGCGAGCCTGAGTGTCTCAGCTCACTATTGTGAGAAGAGAGGAGTTGTGCTGTCTCACTTGATTACTGAGCATTATTAAAAGTTTGTTTCTACAACTATTTTTTAATTAGGTGTATTTTATTGAAAGATTCATTCATCCCCCCCTTCTGAATCCGTGTCTCGCACCCACATATCCTAACACCTTGTAGGATGTGTTGGCATTGATGATGTAGAACGCCACCTTGGAGGTCAAATCATCGAGCACCATGTCAACATCTACTTGGCCAAGGACGTCATCGGTGTCCTAGTTGAACTTGGATATCTTGACCGCTTGAACCTTCTGAAGGTATGGAGTCAGATACAAGGTCTTGAATGTTTTCAGCGGCATGATGTTGACAGCGGCACGGGCGTCTACTAGGATCCGGTTTGTCTCATGCCCATTGATTTTCCCCCGCATGTAGAGAGGGCAGTTGTGACACGGAGAGGATAGTAACATGTCCTTTTCTGCAAATGCGATGGTGGCTGCGAAGACTTCATATGTTGTCACCTTCATTTCCGCAGCATGTGCTTCATAAGCTTTCGGCTCCTGGAGTATTTTGATAAGAGCTTCTCTCAACTAGGGGAGATCATTATTTGGGTTCAACCTGAAAATCAAACCGAACAGAAAGATTTGGTTTGGTTTGGTTTGGGTTGAAATTTAAAAAATTTTGGTTTGGGTTCAAATCGAACTGTATTAAAAATTTTGGTTTGGTTTGGTTTTGAAGTTTAAGAAACCAAACCGAACCGAATAACCCAAATTTAAAGATATTTTTGTCAAGTTAATATAAGTGTATATGTAACTATAAACCCTAATTCAAAAAGTCCAATCCCCGCCATACTGATGGGGTTTCCAACTCCATGAAATAGGTTTCAAATCAGATTCTATTTTACTGTAACTGAAGTTCTTAATTTTTTATTTGAAAATATTATGGAGCTTGATCTTACGAGTTACAACTTTTTATGTTATATTTTGAAGTTTTACTTTATTTGGTAGAAATTTTTTCACCCTACCTTTCTCTACTCATTTTTGAATCCAATCTAATTTCTAAAAGGAGAGATGAATATGGTTCGAACTGAACCAAACTGAAACAAATCAAATTAATTTGGTTTGATTTGATTTGATTTTAAATAGTTTGATTTGGTTTGGTTCGGGTTAAAGCCTTAATTCGGTTCGGTTTGGTGTGAAAAAAATTCTCTTCAAACCAAACCAAACCGAACCATGCTCACCCCTACTCTCAGCTCCTTACTCCAAGAAATGGCTTCCCAAATTGTAATGTTGGCAGGAAACCATTTCATCTGGTGGAGGATTTTCCGGTCGACTCGAGCACGGACATCCTCCAATGAGGGGAGTATATCTGGCAAGGTCTTGTGCGAGCTAGGGCACTGCTTCCCATCAGGGAGTTGCACTGCCTTGCCTTTACCACTGGGATCGGACTGGCCCTGATCACCCGTGGGCTCCTGAAACAGAGTTGCCAAGGATGGCTCTTGTGGACGTGATTGGCGAGCTAGATTGTCCTTGCTGGTCGAACTTGCTCAGTTTTTGAAAATGACTGGCGATGGAGCAGGGACTAGAGCACTGGTGGTGACCTCCTCCGCACCGGAGGGATCGAAGATGCTGGGGCACTTTTGAATCTCTAACTCCAGCATGGGGGCAGGCACTTCCCCTTGAAATAGGATGATTCGCTCTAGGTCGAAGGTGGGGGAGTGGAGAGGTAACTTGGTGATCCTCCCATGACCTCGGCCACGTCCCCGACCACGGCCTCAACCGCGGTCGATATTTTCCAGAGTGGGTTGTAGCCCTAGCGGGGCGGTGGTTCTTTGTCTCGTTCGAGAGGCTACTGGCTCGCCTCGCCGAGAGGTGTTGATGTTGTCAAGAGGTGGGATGGCCACCATGTTGCAAGTGCAGCCTCAAAGCACTTTTTCCAGCTACTCTGTGGTGATCTCCTTATCTTTGTAGAACAAGGAGAGTTCTTCTGGAATGAAGAGCCTCTCGCCATTCTTGATTTTCTGGATCATCTCTTGAACCCAACTTCTAAGGCGAGCTCGCTTTTGTATCTCTTCCCGTGGGATGTAGCTATTGAGTGGGAGTGCGCCCGAGGGACGAGGAGGAATGTAATCCTCCAGGTCGTTAATGAGCCTTTGTAGCCTTTGGAGAGGTGTTAGCTCAGCTGGCAATTTTAGTGTGACTGCTTGCTCAGCTTGCTTCTTGAGCCATCTTTTGAGGTTCTTCCTCCTATTTCTCTCTTGTCTTTTGGCGATGGCCGCCTCCATGGGAGTAGGAGGGAGAGGTGGTGAAGCCAGAGTTGACAAATCCCCATGAGGATACCTCCGAGCTGGTGTCTTGGCAGAGGGAGGTCGATGGCTTTTCTTTACCCGAATTTCAATCTAGGCACCTTCCGCTTGTTGTATTTGGAAGGTGGCATTAATTGCATGTTCGATGACCTCAGGTGGTAGCTCCTGGTATGCTGGGATGCTGGGGCTGGCTTCCGAAGATGTATGCACGGTTTGATGCCTTACCCACGGTAGCGAAATTCTTTGTTGGGACGTGAACTGGGGGACTCGCTTGGAGTCTTGCTCCGTAGCTTTGCCTTTGCTATCCGGCTTGGAGCAGCATCCTGCGGTAAGTGGAGTCACAGTGGGGCACCGCTACTCCTGGCGGTTACCCCGACTTTGCATATTAATCGGGCCTGACTATGAAGGGCCCAACGGGCTTGCCAGAGTCGTTGAAGACTCCAAAGATGTCTTCTTCACGGTCTGAACTGGGCTACAGGGTATATGGAGGGAACCCGAAGGCACGTTGGATGGGGAGACACGGCACAAGTGTGCCAAGGCTCCGTCCTATTTTTGCTTCCCCTTCCTATCTTTCTGCGTAGAATGTGGAGTCAGAGCAGGGGAGTAGGGAGTGGAGCTTGGGACACCCACCGTCGTCTCGCTTACCAGGACATCCTCTTGACCAAAAAGGACTAGGAGTAGTCTAGAAGTATCTTCCTTGGAGAAGGGAAGAGACCCCAACTCTTGCCAAGGCCGCCAATGTGGGGCCGAAGTAGCAGGAGCTGACTGACTGGAATGCCAATGCGGGAAGAGACCCCAACTCTTGGAGAAGGGAAATTCTCGATACACGAGCAAGGGCCGCATAGGTGTGCTAAGGGCTTCCGAAGCCCGTGGTTGACTTGGAAATGTCTTCCTTTGACTTTACAGTACTGAAGGGAGGTGTTTTGGGGATGAACAATGGCCTCATTGATGGGTGCCACATGTAGTGGCTTGTGGTCAGGGCGCCCCCGGGTTGGCTCGGGTGGCTGAGTTGAAGGCGGGCAGAACTGCAAGCTGGGTGATCGGGAGTGGCCCTAATCAATTGTTGATGTTGCCGTGAGTCATGTTTAGCTGCCTAGGACCCTCGGTTGGGCCCGCCATGTCATAGAAGGGGCCAAGTAGATGAGGCTATGAAGGTGTTCGGGGAAATTCCTGAGCCCTTATTTCTTGTTATTTTCTTTGAGAAAATGCCAGGGTACAACAGCGGTATGAGATAGATAGCAGATATATGTTAGGCACATATTGGTCGCAGCTATCTTAAGGTTAATATTTGAAATGGATAGCTGAAGTAATTAATTCTAGAGTTAAATGTTTTAATCTTAATCTAAGAGGTATAGTCTTTTTAATCATATGATTAAGATGAGAAAATAGCTATCTTCAGGATTTCATAGATATAAGACACATAGCTAGATAATTGATTTTCATTAGATAATTTGTTCATCAGCTATCAAACATAAAGAGAGTGATACAAGCAGCAAGATAGCTGAATAAACAAGTTCAACAAATCAGCTGTGTGGGAAAGTAAAGAGTTAATATACAAATAGCAGAATGAACAGTGCATCTTAGTTTATATAGATAGGAACTTTAAATAAGATAGGCGAAGCCTTGAGCACCTATGTTGATTTTGTTTGTTTGTATTTGAGATTGGTGAATGTGGTACAACACCTATGTTTACTTAAGTAGATGAGATAGGCGAAGTTTTAGATAGGCGATACAGCGCCTATGTGAATAGAAGCGCTTATGTAAAGTTTATTGTGATAGTCAAAGTGAAAGATATGTGATATATTATGCGACTATCTCAATTAGCACCTAAGTGACTTGTGCCTATGTGAATTGCATCAACTATGTGAATAACTTAACCGATATAATGACTATGTGTGTGACTAAGTTAAGCTCGATAGCCAACTAAGTGGGTTGAGTGCCTATGTAAAGATAGGCGGAGTGTTGTGCGCCTATATGCCTTTGTTTGAGATAGATAAAGTAAAAAGAATAAGATAGGTGATATATCGGATAGGCGATTCAGCACCTTACTGAACTTCGTATCACCTAAGTGAGATTGTAGCGGATGAGTAAGATAGGAGAATGGGTAGGATAGATGAAGTTTGTTAAACTAGCGCCTAAGTTAAGAAGACAGGCAAAGTGTTCATGATAGGCAAAGTGTTTCAGCGCCTAAGTTATTTTAAGTTTGCCTAAGTGTGCGCCTATGTTGACTTTGTCTAATTTTGTTGCGCCTAAGTCTCTTTTAATGCCTATTTGATCTGATAGCTTCTCAACTACCGCCTATGTTATACTTAATCAATTTTCTTTAGTTTTTACGTTACTTCTTGTTTCTGTTTTATGTGTGTTAGGCGCTTATGATTTATATTATTGTTACAAATGGATGGAATCTTATTTTTAATATATGCAACAAAATTTCAGAATTTTATTCCACAAGTGTTTTGTTGTCACCAAAACTGATAAAAGATAATATTTGGATTTAACCCAAATATAGCTAACCATCTCCCCCTTTTTGGTGATGAAAAAATTCTAGTAGGTGATGACAAAAAATTCTATCTGTCATGTTTTGTTTTTAAATTTTCTTCCCCTTAATATTTCTTCCCATTACATACATATATATTTCTCCCTTAATATTTCTCCCTCTTTTTGTTAATCAGCAAAAGGGTAAAAAGAATTTAAACGGTATAGAGCAAAGAGGATATAAATGATGAACCTCAATTCATAATGTCGCGAAGAGATTAAGAAAGAGAAACATACAATTAACATCTTGTTTTCCAGAAATATTGTCGAGAGGGCAAGGGAAAATTTGAGGGATTTGAAAGTGATGAAGAATAGGCACTGGCAGTTGTAAGTTCCTATTTTTACACACCTTCTTGATCCAAAAAGATTTGAAATGTGATGGGAGCCAGTCCAAGTTATTCTCACTCCTTGCCTACGTGTTGATAAACTTCATAAAATTTAGGGGCCCTGGTAACTTCATATGCAAACTTTTGATATTTGTACTGAACGGACCATTCTAGAAAGTATATTTGTTCTTGATGTTGTGCCATATGGTCCTCCATTTCTTCACTACACAACTCGCCAACTGTTTTCCTTGGATTTTCTCTCTTCCTCCCTCCCTCTCTTTCTTTTTGGGAATGGAGTGGGAAGAGGATAGGAGAAAAAAAGATGCTTAATGTCCCAACGGTTCTCTCCTAGATTTATCGGATACTCAAACAAGAAGTGTCAAGGGCATACAATGGGACTCCATACCGACAGATGGTACAACTATCATGGACCTCGACTGGGAAAGGGAGAGAGATGCCCGTGAGTGGGAAGGTATCAGACGATATGAGGGATCGGGTGCTGGACGAGATCCCCACCGATCTCAAGTGATCGATGTTTATTTACATCAGAATGAATCCGAACACCTTGGTTCTTTCATCAGCAAAGGGAGATGAAGCAGCGTAAGATCCATGACACACGGGGAGGAGTCGTATACATACTAACAAAGTGACACCAATATCATGAAAGTTGGAACAAGATACACACAATCATCCACATTTCATTGATAAAAAACTCTAAAAAGGCATTTACAATGATACATGAGCTTTCCTTATCATATATACAAGCCATGGGACAAGTCCGTCGAGAATGATGGTCCCCGAGTCATTGCTTTGGAAAAAAACTCGACTGTATAAAATATTCTTCTCGAGCAGGGATATATCCTGGGAAGTGCCGCCCCCAAATGTAAAATGGCTGGTGTTCAATTGGGTGTGTAGAGATATAGGTTTCACTTGAGACTTCACTCGAGATGAGTGACTGTGAGTCCCTATGTAATGCCCGTTTAATTATAGAAATTAAAATAGAAATAATTATCTATACTTTAGAAAAGAAGAAGGGAGAAAGATATCTACCAATGTTAAAGGTAGTAAGCCCTTATGAAATAAATAAAAGAACAAAGAATTTTAAATAAGATAAGGTCATCCAAAAACCATAGATCAAAACAAGGGAATTTAACTTAACGAAGAATCGAGTCAATAAATAAATAAAGATATATGTGAAAAGATTAAAAGACAAATGAGTAATAATTATCTCATTACAATTCTAAAATTAAAAAGAAAGATAATTAATTAGTAGTGACTTAAATTTTATAAAGCACCAAGAATAATTAAGATTTATAAATAAAAGATAAACTCAGGTGATCATCTTTAAAATAAATTTCATAAAATATGGCGAGCTAATATAATATGTGATCTCTCAAAATACTTAATAATCTTGAGTTAACAAGATGACATTTAATTGATAAATTTATTAAGGAAATAAGTAGTCGAGATTAACAATAACAAAAAGTCCAACTTAAATATGAAATTAGTGAATAATTAATAAGGAGCTTAAATCATTTAATTATTAAGACTAGCCCAATTAATTAATAGGCCTTATGATAAGCAAATAGGCTAAAAGACTAGTAATGGGTTTTAATAAACTAAGTCCATCTAGAACAATTAATGGGGTGGTTAATGGGCTATTAGGTCGACAAGGTTTGGTGTAGGTCGACCCGGGGGTGGCTTGCGGCGGTAACTCGGGAAGGATAGGATCGAACGGAGGGAAGTTTGCATTTTAATACAACTAGGATTCCTTAGTAGGATTCGAAGGGTAGAACTCCTATAAATATAAGATCGATGGTAGAAGCCATCGTGCTGCTGCCGTTGCTGCTGGGTTCGTGCGTTGTAGAGAACCCATGGGAAAGAGCAATTGTCTTTTTCCTCGTTGGGTTCGTCGTCCGTGTTTGCCTTCCTCTGTTCGTCATCTCTATTCTTCTTCCTCTTTGTCCGTCTTCTTCCCTTCAAAGGTAGGTGGTCTCTCACGCATAACAACTAAATACCTCATGAGTAATGAAGCATGCATGTGGTTAAGAAATTCTTCAATCAATTTCCATGATACCTATGAGATTCCATGCTGTTTTATAGGTTTATTAAGCTTTGTGTTCGTCACTGGGTTTTAAAGAATTTGCGACCAGTGTAGTTGCCGCTAATTATTTTGCGTCTGTGAAGCAGACGCTAACACATGAAGTTGCGTCAAGTTAACAGACGTAAATTAATTTATGCCAACTACACTGACGTAAATTCCTTAAGCTATTTAAGATAATCAGCAATGTTTAAAATTCGTTATTTATTAAACCATGTTTCATAAAATTAATATGTGCATGTTTTTAGGATCCTTGTAATTCTCTCCTAATTATCATGTTTTTAATTTTCTGAAAAACCTTATAGATCAGAAGTAGCATTGTTCATCCCTTGATAAAAGAAATGAATAGTGATTGCATTAAATGCTGGAATTTGCATATGGATAATTGACGCCTGATCATAGAATCTACGTCCTTCTGGAAGGACGTAAATTCTTTTATTTATGAAATATGAATTTGTAAAAGAATTTTGCGTACAGGGGACAAACGCATATTCAAGATCTTGCGCCTCTTTACAGAGATGAAAATTCCTTGTCATCTGTCTGTCTTTTGACATTTATAGATTTAACGCCCAGTCCTTGGATGCAAATTAAAGAATCAACGCCTACATGAGTTGACGCTAATCAACTTAAACCCTGGAACTTATAAGAATTAATCTGTAAGCCAGACGCTTGTTCTAAATCTTGTGCCTCTCTGCAGAGACGCACATTAATTGGCGGCTGACCTATTGACGTTAATTTTTCTTGTTTATTTTAATTGGTTTCTAAAAGAATTAATGCCTGTGAACTAAATGCTAAATTAAGATTCTGCGCCTATTTACATAGATGCGTATTGATTGGCGCCTTCCTCTTTGACGCTACTTACTCTATTATTTCAAGAATATTGTTTTTAAGATTTAACGTCCTCACAGTGGACACTAATTACAAGAATTAGTGCCTACTGTTCTTGACACATATTCTTCCAGTGGTGTTTCATCCTGCTTTTATTCCTCAACCGTGGATCCTTTGGCGCCATGGTCTCAAGACCGAGTCATGGTTCCTATTTTCAGTGGTTTCACGTTACATATATTATCTCTTAGAGATAGAAAGACCATCCATTGAGAATTCCTCTTGTCGGATCAGAAATTCTTTCTCTAAGGCCTCCGTAAGTCCTCGACATCGAAGGATTCCCTCTTTGATCACCGGGTGGGTTGTGCCCTAAAACCCTTAAAACCTGTTTGGTCTGGTCCCTCTGAAGAAACATGATATCTAGCCATCATGGAGCATCAGATTGGGCGTGCTGTGAGAGTGTAGACATTGCCTAGGATTGGCGTCTGGTGCAATCGTCGCAACTTCTTGAAGTAGCTTCCTGACAGTTGACGCAAATTCAATTTGTGCTTACTGTTCACAAGAATTAGTGCCCTTCCAAGAGGACACATATTTTTGAATTCAAGGCATTCTAAGTGGACGTCAATTCTTCCTAGGTTCATGCGCTCATGATTTCCATGGTTTTAGTTCCTCGTTTGATTGCTCTTACATATGGTTCTATCCTTGACTCCTAGTACCCTACTGGGTCTTTCTAAAAGCATTCCTACTATGTTAACTCATTGGAATTCTATTGGCTATTAAATTAATGTGGATGTCTAGATATTTATACGGGATCAATGATCCATAACTCAATGTCTGGTGTTAATGGGGCCTGGTCTAGTCCTGGGAGGAGCATCCGAAAGTACTTGTGCCTATGGGAGCTATTATTGACCGCGGTGTGATATTGCACCGAAGTGCATGACTTTATAAATTAATCTATGGCATTCCACTCTCTTGATGTGATATCACTTAATGACTTGATGTGCTTGACTCGAAATGATACATGCTTGAACTTGAATAGCCAATATCTCTTCATGCTATACTAGTGAACTTGTCAGTTCTTGCTATCTATTTCATGATTCGCATTTATTCATGTCTATCTTAAGCTCATTTATGCATGATTGTAGTTGCATTCATGTAATATGTTAATTACGTAAAGCAAGCTTGGTAATAGAGATGTAATTCCTACTGAGCTTTTCGCTCATGCAGATTTATTTCAATATTTTTTAGGTAATCAGGTGGCTAGCGATGACGTTGTTCTAGCGAGAAGGGAGAAGTGTGCATGAGTGCTCCTTAAATTAGAAGACCCATGTCTTTTGTTTTTCTTGAGTCTAGATTAGAATTTCTAAGTCTAGATGGTGTGTCTTTTCTTTTCTTGAAATTGTAATTTGAATTGAAGGTTGTAATAATTAGCTATATTAATAAGGCTTGGTTTTTGTCAGTTTCTGATCTTCATGTGTCTTAAGTTATTGCTCTGATTGTCATGACTATTTCGTTGCCACGTTCCGTGCAAGTTTCTACTATTATCGATTAGGGGCGTGACAGAAATGGTATCAGAGCCTAGGTTTTCTTAAACCCTAGGTTTGACCGTGAGTATGTGTTATTTTAGGTCCTTTCCTTACTGTTACCTAGTGAGATTGGGTAGATCTTGGGGCTAAATAGTAAAAGTGTAATTCTAATAAGAATAATGTAATTAACTTTCATAATTATTCTTGAATAAGATAATTAACTTTTATAATTATTCTTACAGGAACCTAGATTCGATGGAGGCGACTAGATCTGACTTTATTCCTCAGGTATCACTTGTAGATATCTAGGCTTATGCAGATTTAGTTAGAAGAGTTCAGCTATTAGAAGAAGCCTTAGAGAAGAGAGAGAGTGTTGAAGAGAAGAAACATGCCACCAATTCTAGAAGGTTCAACTCGACCAAGAAAAGTTTTAATAATGGTTGTAGCTCACAAAAGGGAAAGAAGTTTAAGAGAGAGGATAGTTGGGTAGCTCCTACAGATTCATCTCAAGGTAGGTGTGAGTTTTGCGGCAAGCGTAGTCACCAATCAGAAGATTGTTGGCGGAAGTCGGAAGCGTGCCTTCATTGCGGAAGCTTAGACCAAAAGATAGCTAGATGCTCTGTTCCATCTTTGAAGCATCAAGGTAAGGTTCAAGCCTTAAAGGAAGTCGAGGTTGCCGACCAACCGTTGTTATTTACTATTGTTATTGTTATTGTTACTACTGTTACTCTTGTTTACCACTTTCGTTTGAAGTGGGGATCCGCAGGACTCCTATTGAGCCAATGAGATGAGGCTCACTCCCTGCTTTTCAGGTCTAGTGCTCTCCTGGAGGTGGAGCTTTCCCGATCAGAGGTCTAGTAGCTCGCCAGCTTGCTAGTGCCGGGGTTGTCCCCCGCAGTAGTGTACGTTCTCTTTTCATTGACCGTACTTGTGGACTGGACTCTGTATGTTTATTTAATTGTTATAAAATGTTACTTTTAATTCTGTCAGTTAAATATTAGATTATGTAGTTTATTTACTGCTCATTTAGAATTTCAATGCATGACCACACTTTACCTTTAACCATTTCGAACCCTCCGGCTCGTGGGTGGCAGGCCAGGATTTGAATGGTATCAGGTTATTCCCGGTATCCGGATCTTTGGTCATCTACGCTAGCCCGTTCCCCAACAAGGGAACCTCGACCTCTAGCCAGGGTCGCTGAGCCACAACGAAGCTGTCAACCTACTACCGAGAGGAAACACAGTAGTAACAACCCGAAGGAAACACCAACAAGGCCACACGGCCATGCAAACACAACCTCCACCCTCGGGAGGACAACTACACAATGGTAGCCTCAGTCTAGAGCTAAAGCCAGTGGAAGGACCCTGCCCCACACATAGGGCAACACACTACCGTCTGCCGGGAGGGCCACGACAACGCTGTCGGTAACTCAACCTTAACCGGCATCGGGTCCGCTACTCAGCAAACACAACATTTTTTTTTGTAACCCTACCTAGGTGTAATAGGAGAGTGCACCCCCTATCAAAGATAGGGAGAAAGCCACTCCACCATCACCACACTAGGAGGTAATTTTATTGCATATTGATAGGGAGGAAAAAGTTACATCATCCGGATGCTAGGAAGGCCTAGCTTATCCAAGCGAACAATCCCCTTCACATGCTTAGGGAGTTGTTGCAAAGAAAGGAAAAAAAGATTACATTTTGTATCACAAGCATAGTTGGCTAAAGAATCAGCCACTTGATTAGCTTCTCTATAAATGTGGCTGATTGAGTCTTGAGTAGATAATAAACTCCATATTTCTCTCATATAGCCCATAATCTTCCATGGACAAGGAATCTTTCGGTTAGCCACTTGCACAAGGGTTTGAGAATCACATTCAATAAGGGCTGGTAAGGATGAGGAAGCTTTGAGGAATTTAAGGCCATCCATGATAGCTCTGGCTTCAGCTATGATACAATTACTTTGGGCATAATAGTGAGAAAATGCAATTATGGGATTGCCCAAAGCATCTCTAATCATTCCACCACCACCAGAAATACCAGTTTGTTTAGAAGCTCCATCTGTGTTCAATTTGAGATAAGGCCAAGGTGGATGTAACCACTTAATCAGCATGACTGCAGGTTCATTTTAGACTGAGTAGTAATGCCAAAAGCTGCCATTATTTGTCTTTTTCTCGGATCTGGTTCCTGCAGCTCTGCCAATTTAATGGCCTGATTTACATGATTAACAGTCCTGGAAATCAGACCATGTGAAAGATCTCTGTCTTCATGGATGGCTGCATTTCTGGCAGACCAAATCTCCCACAGCCCGTGAGATACAATCCCCACAGTAAAAAGACCAAAAGCTGTGTTATTCTTGACTGCTTGAATGGAATTAGTAATTAAATTTCTAGCAGAGTATCCAGAAATTTGGATCCCTTTGGATCTGAAAAGGACCATATACTCAGGGCCAAATCACTTTTCACAAACAGGTGGTTAGTATCCTCCTCCATGCTATGCTTACAGCATCTGCATTTAGAGCACAAAGAGATGCCACTGTGTTTTATATTACAATCAGTAGGCAGACAGTTGAATATAACCTTCCAAATGAATACCGAGATTCTTGTGGGGATCCATCTAGACCATATGTGTTTCCAACAATGCTGAAGATCTTGAAGATCTTGAAGTTGCATATTGAAGTAACTGTGGTATATAGAATAAACTGTACACTTTCCACTTGAAGATAGACACCATATAGGTTTATCAGGGAGATCAGATAATTTGACATGGTGCAAAGCATTTCTTATATCTTCAGGAAGGATTGCATCAATGGAATGAAGCATAGCTGGCTGGGTAAAGACTTCCAGAACAGAACTGCTATTATCCTGAATGAGGTGGGAGGAAACCATAGATTCCAGGTTATTTTCTCCAATCCATGTATCTTTCCAGAAATTTATGTCTCGTCCATTACCAATTATAAATTTCTGGTGTTGAATAAAATTATTCTTGGCACACAACCAGCTTTTCCTAGCCAAACCATTCATTTCTTTAAATCCAACAGTACTAATATGGTTGCCTCTAATATATTTGGCTCTGAAGAAAACAGCCCATAGAGAATCATCAAATAACACATGCCAAAGCATTTTAATCCGAAGAGCAATTTCCATGTGTCTGAGAGATATTATTCCTAGACCACCCAAGGATATTGGCTTACAGATCTTTTGCAGGCCCTCCAATGCTTCCTGTTACCATATTGTGATGATCCCCAAAAGAAATTGGCAAAAGACTGGTCCAGAATATGATGAATGCCTTCATGAATGGGAGATGAGGCAAGAATATAGATTGGAATTGAAGAAAGCACATGTTTAATAAGAATCAGTCTAGCTCCTTGAGAGAGGAATTTAACCTGCCATCCCTCAATTTTCTTCTGAACTGCTGCAATAATGCCTCCATAGTATATTTTCTTGATTCTTCCCAAAGCCAAAGGATAGCCCAGGTATTTGTGAGGAAAGTTCAGTCTAGCATATCCCATAATATTTTCTATTCTGTGGGAAGTAGCATAACATTGTTTTGGATGGAGAAAGTACCCACTCTTATCCACATTTATAAGCTGACCCGAGGCCCTTTCATATGCATTCAGAATAGCTCTCAGATTATGGAGTGAGCTAGAAGATGCATTGGCAAAAATTAAAGTATCATCAGCAAATAAAAGATGGGAGATGACTGGACATCTCCTAGGACCAGAGAACCAACCTATGGAACCATTCATGAAGGCATTCTGGAGGGATCTGCTAAGAGAATCTTGAGCAATAATGAAGAGAAGGGGTGCAATGGGATCACCTTGCCGAAGACCTCTAGTGGACTTAAAAAATCCAACAGATTCTCCATTTAAAGAAATGGAAAACCAGCAGTTATTGATCAGGAGGCTAATCATATCAGTAAAGATATTGCTGAAACCAAACTGCCTTAATACTGCCAAGAGAAAATCCCATTCAACTCTGTCATATGCCTTAGCCATATCTAATTTCAACATCACATTACTTCCTCTGACTTTTCTTCCCAATTCCTGAGTTAATTCCTGAGCCAAAACAATGTTGTCATTGATATACCTGCCTTTGATAAAAGCAGACTGTTCCTTGGATATAATTGTAGGCAGAAACCTATTCAGCCTGTTACATAATATCTTGGATATGATTTTGTATACAAAATTGCAAAGGCTGATAGGTCTATATTCAGATATAGCTGAGGCATTAGTAATCTTCGGAATGAGGGCAATAAGTGTCGCTGTGAACTCCCTTGGAAGGGGCCTCCTTCTTATGAAGAATTCCTGAGCAGCATTAACAACATCCATGTCAAGAATAGACCAGGCTTTTTGGAAAAAATACCCTGTAAATCCATCCGGACCAGGGGCACTGTCCGGGGATATGGAAAACACTATTTCCTTAATTTCTGTGTAGTCAGGAACAGCACATAAGAATTCATTGTTGTCAGCCGAAATCAAATGAGGGATACAATTAATTAAATCACTGTCAATAGTATGCTGTTGAGAAGAGAAAGCATTATGGAAATGATTCACTGCAATGTCTTTCATTTCCTGCTTATCTGAAGTAGAAGTACCCATATCAGTCTGAAGGTGAATGATAGAATTCCGTCTTCTGTTAGCCATTGTTGTCATATGGAAAAACTTGGTATTTCTATCACCTTCTTTCAACCATCGGATTCTGGATTTTTGCTTCCAGAAATCTCTTGCTGTACTATGCATTCAGTAAGTTTGGATTTAGCCTTATCTAAAGCTTCCAAATTGATGGCATTTGGAGTAGTATCAAACAAATGTTCAGCCTTAAGAACCTCATCTTCCGCAATAGTCATATTGTTTTGAACATCCCCAAAGACCTGTTTGTTCCATACTCTTAGCATATTCCTCACAGCTCTGAGTTTGATACATAAAGTGGTTATAGTAGAAGTGGCAATAGGACTTGTCCTCCAGCATTGAGCAATAGCCTGAATGAAAGAGTCATGTGTGGTCCACATCTGCTGAAAATAAAACCTACTTTTGATCTTTTTAATAATGGCTAATCTAATGAGAAGAGGAGCATGGTCCGAGGCCTCTCTTGATAGGTGCTCTATAGTAATGGGAAACTTATTCAACCAGCATGAATTTATAAGTGCTCTGTCCAATCTACTCCAAATTCCATTGGCTCCTTGCTGATTATTATGCCAGGTATATTTAGATCCCATGTAACCCCCATCAATGAGACCACAATCATTGATACAGTCTCTGAATTCAGAAACATATCTTAAACATGGAGCATTTCCACCAATTTTTTCATCCAAATTGAGAATACAGTTAAAATCACCAGCCACTATCCATGGTCCTTGAATTAATGTGTGAACATGGATAAGGGAGGCCCAGAGATGTAATCTATCAACACTACTACATTTGGCATAGATGAATGAAGCATAAAAAGTAGGAATAGCAATGCTAGATTGCTGAAGAGTAATTTGCTGTTCATCTTGGTGCAAAATAGTGAAGTCAAAAGGTTCTTTCCATAAAACCCAAATCTGAGCATTCTCCTCTTGGTTAGCAAAACAATTATGCATTCGAGCTTCTTGCAGATGTTTTTTAACAGAGAGGTATTAACTTTGGGTTCCAAAATGACAATACAGTCCACTTTATATTCCTTGATCAGATATTTTGCTCGACCAACAGACAAGTCATTTCCAATCCCTCTAATATTCCAAATGATGAAGGTCATTAATCTTTTGAGGTCAAATGAAAGTTACCTGTGGAGCTGGTCCTTTTCATACCTCTCGTAATAACACCCGGACGCTCTTTGTAAAGAGATGTGATATTACTTATCTTAGCCTCAAGAGATATTTCCTGATATTTTTGCTGTAATTCTTCTTGCTGCAAGGTTGGTGGCTCACCCACATTGAGATCAGAAATTCTTTTTCCAGCAATAGAGTTCGGTTCATTTTGGTTTGAAGGGAGCTTACATGAATCCTCAACAAGTTGCATTAAATGTATATCAGTATTATTCATCACTGTATGGCCAACACTCACATCTGGTCTCACAATCTGCTTGCTATCTTGATTGTCAGGAACAAGTAATATAGTAGACACTTCGACATTAGAACTGCCATTCTCAGCATGTTCCAATGAATTGAGTAATATATTTCCAGTAGATGCTGATTTGTCATTGACCTCATGTGGTATAGTTCCGTCAAATAGAATTTGGACTTCATCCAAAGCCTGATGTATATTAGTGTGATTAATATTGGAATCATCAGAACTAGCTGCCTTAGAAACTTGTGGTTGAATGATAACCATATTGGAATTATCAAAACAATTATTTGACTTCCTTTCCTCAGCAGATTGAAGAATGTCATAATTTAAATCCTCATCCACCTGCCACAGAACTTCAAACCTGTTTACATCAGCCGCATTTATTCGAACAGAATGAGTACCTGGCTGCCGAGGTCTGTAGATTTGAGCAGTAATCATTGGAACAGGATTAGCAACAAGATTTGGTGCAGTGCGGTGATTAGCTTTGCTTGAATTCTTTTTACATTCAGTAGCAATGTGTCCAAGTTTGTGACAAATTGAACAGAGATGGGGTAATTGGTGATAAATCACCGGCTGCCAGAAGCCATGTCCATCCAACTCAATCCAAATTCGCTCTTGACGGGGGGCTGAAATATCTAGTTCAACACAAGCTAGAGCTTCAGAAGCTTCAGTCAATGCTAAAGTATGCTCATGGATCCTCAAAACTAGACCAAAATTTCCAGCGATGGATCTCATGCAATCCTCATGAAACAAATTAGCAGGAAGAGAGGGGAAGCCAATCCAAACCGACGCAGTAGCAGGATCTACTTTAAAGTCAAAATCCTGCGTCCAACGAAAAAATCTGAATAGAAAACCTTTGATGTGTAGACTCTTTTGTATAAGAAGCTTAAGGAAATCTGCTTCGTTCTCCAGTTTAAGGAGAAGGTGTCTTGGATTGAGACGACTAATTACAAAATCAGAGGCCAGAGGGATCCTCTGCATCAGATGGTTCTTGATCTCCGGAATGGCAGGTCTTCCGTAAGAACACTTGGCGATAATAGCAAATTTGAGCATATCTTGAGAAGCCTCAACATCAGCTTTGGAGAAATACACAGCAGGTTCTCCAAGATCCGTGAAGCCTGGAGATTTCACCGGAATGGATATCCTTGGTTTGTTCTGAGATGCTAGGAGGATATGTGCATAGGATTGACGAGCTCCAACCCTGGTTGTAGGAGGAGCCTGTATAGCGATTGGATTTACTGGGACATCAGTTGGGGGAGGTTCCCCGGACTCAGCATTCGCCATGGCTGCCATCCGCCATGAAGAACTACGATCGCCCGGCGGGAAGAGAAACGAAAAAGCTGGAGCTTCTCACTCCAGAAATCTAGAGAGAGAAGGTAAAACTCTCCAGCAAACACAACATGGCCAGATGCGTCCAATGACGTTTGACACTGCGCTAAGGCCTCAATTGCATGCACACTATTCACACTCGGTCTCGAGAGGAGTAGAGGAGACACTAACCCACAGCACACCCTGAGATAGGCTGGAATCTGCACCTCTGCGCCCATCAGCACCGCCGTGTCCAGCTACCCGACACGGGGTACGCGCCACTATGTCTATTAGCAGCATACTCATATCCCAACTAAGGTACGTACGCTCAGGCGGTCTCACCTCAGAACAAGGAGCGCCCTGCACACTAGGCAGTCTCGCCCTGTCCAACACGATCGGCCACTGGGATGCTCCACAGTCTCGCAAAGTCCCGCTAAACTCTATCATACCCATGGTCCAGCGACAAACACAGGAAAGACGTGTACACACACGCAAACCACGGTACGACACTAAGGGGTGTTAAAGAACCACCCTGACCGGATAACAAAGACTAGTGGACATATGCCCACTAACTCACACGAAAACCATCATGCCACGATCATGGAACTCACATGGAGGTGTCCCTCCACGATCACTGAACTAACGTGGTAAATGCCTCATCATAGGCACGCAGTTGCACGACAAAACCCACCATGGGGAACCCATAAATCTTTCGAACCATGGGAATTTATCCTCGGGCGACTGTCGCCCTCACAAGGCCGAAATGGCCCAATTCCCATGTGTTTAGGTGGGTAAAGTACTCATTTTATGTTCGGAGCAAAAAACCACTCATTCGGGGCCAAAATGGCCATAAAAACCCAGGCCTAGGGGAGTTCGGTCGACCAGCCAGGTCTGGTCGGTCGACCGAACCACCCAGGGGCAAAAGCCCCAACAATAGGTCGATGCACCCTCACAGGGCATCGACCTCACACTAGGTCGGTCAACCGACCCAGAGGGTTTAGTCGACCAAACCTAGTGGTAGAGCCAGCCTTGGCTCTACCAGAACCGGTCGACTAATTGGTCAATCGATTCCGACAACCACTCAATGGGGGAACCCTTCGGGGGCCTATTCCACGCCCGACTCACCTCCGAAGCGAGTGGGAAGCTAGGGGAGCCATTCCCCGACCTCAAACACACTTAATGGGACCCAACAGATCATGAAACGGTCATCAAAACCTCAAATCCGACGCTCACCCCAAATTATGCCCAAATTTTCCAAAACAAGAACAAAACCCGCTCTCGGCCTCACCACTGCCCGAAACCACGGGGAAAGATAGGAAAAGCAAGGGGGAAACATTCCCCAACATCCATTCTACCAAAAACACTAAGAATCGTCATCCGAAACGATGAAATCGCAACTCGTCCCAAAACATGCTTAGAACCCCAACAAAATGGAAACTCGCTCATTCTCGCACCGATCAACCTGAAAATGCGAGAAAATAACACAGGAAGGGCAAGGCTCCATCTCCCGACCTCTTACAAAGAAACCGCGAAGAGAGGAAGCCAATCCACGCTCGAATCACCTCATTCCACGGTCGATTCCTCCCGAAAATGCGAAGTCGCCTCACCACGCCACCGCCTCTCATCCGAGACCCGATCCTAGCTGCTCCTCGTCTCGTGTCGCCCGTCGCCTCGCCACCGATCTTCCCCATCGGCCGTCGGAGAAGAAGAGGGGGAGAGGGAGAGACGCGAGAGTGGGAGGGGGAGAGAACAGGAGTGAGGGAGAGAGAGGGGGGAAGGAGGTTTTATAAAAATAAAATAAATTTTCTTTTCTTTTTTAAACTTCTAGTAATTCCAAAAAACCTTGAAAATACATTCTGACTCTGAAAAATTCTAGAAAAATATCGGGAGACTCCACGCAGCACCATAGACCAAAAATAATTCATAGACACACCATTAAATGGTCCAATAATCTGAAATAAAAGTCCAAAGCTCACTCAGACACGATCCACAATCTGCGGAAACACGATCCAAAACTTGAGATATTACACAATTTCTCCAATATCGAGCCCACCCGGCTATTCCGTACAAGTCGTTCCCATTAGCTCTTCACTTGAGTAAGGCACGCGACAACAAATGACAACACCTAAGAGACAGACATCCAGGGACTTGCAAGCCCTCATAAGGCACCCTGCCGAGTCATGAGTTCTTTGACAGACGTCATGTACAAAGATGGAAACTCCCGCATAACAATGCAATGACCCGGGGATCATCATAAATGACGGAATTATCCCGTGACTTGCACACACTTGTAATCAGACTTCCCAGGCCCAATATAATCATGTTCATAGCTTATAGTGATGTAACCCAATTAGAGAATGGACTTTCATCCTCGCCAGCTGCCAGTCTCAACGCTGTCCAATAGACTACCCTTTATCTCCCAGCCCGATCCTCACTCCTCTAGCCAGACGGATCCTATACCCAAGCCAGTGCCAGCCGCTCCACACCCGAGCCAACACCTATCTGCTCCTTGCCGCACCGGTGTCCGCTGCTCCTCTACTCAAGCCAATGCCTCATTCTCATAAATCCAGATTCCATACCCTCTCTAGTGTCCACACTAACACCACTCTCTCTGCCTTCAGTCATCCATATTGTGTTGTTGTTGCTCTATCACTATTACACAAACCAAGCCCTCCCGACGTTGTGACTCCCAGGGACCCTAAAGATATTCATTCGACAGTAGAAACAAAGGTGTTTGGGCTCCACCCGATGTAAACTAAACACTGATTGCTTGCGATCGATGGGGAAAGATGTCCAGTACACGAGCCCCCACAATTGCCTCCACTTGTACCAGTGGAACCTTCTTCTCCCCATGTGTCGCTTGACATTTTGTGCCTACGTGTCATGCCCTGGCGGCACTTCCCTAGTCAAAAATTTTGGTTCCGCAGGTGATCATTGAGAAATCGACTGGCACGCTCACATTCTGTCCAGCTACCCCGACCCAATCATTCTTGCATGTTTCCCCGGTCAACACCCCCAGAATCCCTGCATGCCAAATCGACCTATCTCGACCTTCCGTAAAATGTGAGTATGTCACTATGGTGGAAAATAAATAAAATAAAGAAATTTTTGTGAGCCGAAACACTTGGGCAGAAGAATTAGTGTGCTCGACTACCTTAGTGGCTATCTCCTTCATCTCCCACTTCATATCTTCAATATGCCGTTCCACGGGGCGAGAGCCTCGGGAGGGGGATGTGAGTAGGAGGGCACATAGGAGATGTTCTCTTTGGTTGGTTAAGGGGAAGAGGAGTGAGTTGACTCTGCAACGATGGTGCAAGGCTTTAGCGGAATGGCGTTAGCCACAGTGGGAGCATTGTGGCTCGCCTATGCCAGGGGTTGGCTATTACCCTGGCTGGCTGCCATGTTGACAGGTTGAACCGCATGCATGGGAGTCGGTGCGAGCCGGTCTACTAGGGAACTAATCATGTCCTTAAGCAGCTCAAGGCCCAAGACAATCTCTTTTAGATTGTTAACTTGCCCAGACAGGGTGTTGAATTGCTCCTGAGACTCCCTCAGTGATAGCCTACTTGGCAATGGAGTTCTGCGACTCAGTGTTGATGTTGGGTCACTCCATGGTTTTCCAGGGATCTGATTCCTGTCATTCCCATAAACAGTGCCAAAGTGTTGTGAAACGCTTAAATTTGTAGTTGAGATCGAGCAAGAGAGCTTAGGCAGCAGCAAGTAGAGTTTCCAAGAGACGAGCCAAAAGTTAAGCTGAGTATCGAATGTTGTCCTTCAGGTGTATGGAGGAGGTGACCTCTAAGAGGACGAGAAGCCGAGGGAGTCAAGTAAAGATGCCAAATGTTGAGGTCAATCACTCTCGTGTAGAAGAAGTTCTCAATGAAAGATGAGGTGCCTTGGGAGAACTCTCTGTTGCTTAAGTTAGCCACATGTGGAGAAGAAATTAATTAAGGGAGTAGGGAGAGCAATTCTTGCGTACCTTGTAATGTTAATATACTATATACCTTGTTGTGTCCCTGTGATTTTGATGATATCAACTACGTTTTGATGATGTCAATTATTATGCCTCATTATATATAACCTTGATGATATAACTTTGATGCATTTATTAATGATCTCTTCATATATATAGAAGTATGAATTCTGTCAGAACAGGTTCTGAAGATGACTCAAAAAGTAATGAAAAGACAGTCACTACTGTTAAACTGAAGTGACAATAGGTCAAATTATGAGTCATCAAGTGCATTGAAAAGTTGGTGCATATACCTTCTTTGTCAGGTAAGGTCGATGCACATTTCAGTCTGAAGCATATAGGTCGGCGCATATACCTTTTCTTTATCTGGTAAGCTTCATGCACATTCTAGTCTGATGCATATCAAGGTCGATGCACATATATCGATGAGTCTAGAAGGTCGATGCATGTATGGATTACAGACCAAGAAGGTCGATGCACATATATCGTTGAGTCTAGAAGGTCGATGCATGTATGGGTTACAGGCCAATAAGGTCGGTGCACCTTGTACACAGGTTGATGCTGGCAACCTAGCGGTTGGAGAAAGGTCGATACTAGTGACCTAGCGACTGCAGCCTAAGGTCGATGTTATGTTGGAAAGGTCGATGCTAGTCTGTTCACCTCTGCACAATTAAGTCAGTACATTAGAAGTGCTTTATTGAAAGGTCGATGCACATGCATCATGTTGAGAGTCATGTCGGTGCACCTTGTGTTTTCACTTAAAGAAAAATCAGGTCGAAGTAGGTTCACCATTAGTCAATGCTTTCAGGTTGTCTTTGCATGAAGGTCGATGAACATTCACAACTCATTGTGAAGATCCCTCTCACTGTGCACAATAGGTCTACCTATGCTTCACATTAGCTGATGATGTGATCACCATCACACTGCATATGCTCATCACTTTAGATAGAAAGGTTGATGCACATGTCTATGAGGGTCGATGCATCTCCTACTACAACAAACATGTCGATGCATGTATTGCAACATGGTCCATAAGGTCGATGCACGTGTAGAGTATTTGTCTAACAGGTCGGTGCATCTTCATTAAATTCCTATCTTCATCTATCATCTCCATGCATATAAGGTCTACCTGTGTCTAACACAGGTTAATACATTGCATGTTTGAATCAAAGCATATGCATGATCTTATACACTTTTGACCTGAATGTCCGACTGATATGATGATAGCTAAGTCTATATTTGATTATGATGATAAAGTGTTTGATGAAATGCTTTATCATTTATTGACAGGGACTCGATCATAGACTTGAAGGGCAGAGAGTATTAAACACTTAGTGATCACGTGATCCCAGAATTGAATTAAACAGATACATGATCCTAGGTGGCCAGCTCTTCAGGAACGATCAAGCCACGTGGTTTTACTTCATCTTCAGGATCTGACACGTGGATAAAACTTCATCAGCTCCTGACACGTGGACCTTCGAAGTGCACTTTCTGGAAGAATTTTTTGGGCAAGAATGTGTCTTCCACGCGTCTAATCATTGGAAGAACTCGTGGGACCACAGGACTGGTGCTCTATAAAAGGTGATCGAGCGCTCAAACAAAATATATCCAATCAGTGAAGGAAGGCGAGATCAGAAGAGAGGATCTCAACAATAAATGGAAGATCAGAATTCCAGAAGAGTGTGGAGAGCAGATCAGAGAGCAAGAGAGATCCAAAAATTTGAGAGAAAAGAATCAGAGTTAGAGTGAAGAGAGAGAGAGAGAGAGTTCGCTGAAGAAGAAGTCGGAGAAGGAGAAAAATAGAGTATCGGAAGATTAGAAGAAGATTGAGGGAAAAGAGAGAGTGAGCAGAGAAAGAGAAAGAGAGTGAGCAAGAGAGAATAGAGAGGAAGAGTAAGCTTGAGCATCTGCATCTTCATCAGTTCTTAGATCAAATCCAGAACTTTTTTGCTCCTGCGTGAGCTATATCTTTTCATGTTTTCTTTTCAGTTTCGTTTCTTGTTTTCCTTATCTTTTCAAGTAAACTATTTGTCAGCGTTGCAGAGGATTGGTTCCTCTGGACAGCAAGCTGTAACGCTCAGCTGTAGCAAGATGTGATGCTCAGCGGAAGCAAGCTATGATGCTCAGTGGGTGTAAGCAAGCTGTGATGCTCAGCGGTTCAAGCTGTGAGTCAGCAGAAGCCTCACTCAGGTTTGAGTGGGGGATAGACGTAGGTCTGTGGTAGTAGACCGAACCATCTAAAAATACTCTGTGGACCGTGGTTTATGATTTGTGAATGTTTACAATTCCATCTCTTTTGTCTCTTTCACAGGATGGGTTTCAGGTGATTCTTTGAGTGCTATATGTTCGACATCAGGTCTGTTTGATTCATTTGTTTGAGATAAGATTTCTACTCCTCATTAGAGCATATTATTGTCTATATACTTGGTAGAGTCTCAAGTTGAATTTGCTCAGGGTCGTGCTGGTGAAACGTTCCTCCTGAGAGCTCCTTGAGGGATCATCTTTGCACTGTGTGTTTTGCTAGGCTTTCTGATAAATAGAGCCACTATCCTCGTGCCAAGTGTTTGTGGTTTTCTCCCATCAGATTTTAAATTTGTCTAGCTTAAGTTGAGTTCGAATTAGAGTATATTTGGGTTCAAGTTTTTAATTCCGCAATAATTTTTAACGGGGGATCTATTCACCCCCCCTCTAGATACGTGCCTTCCACCCCATCAATTGGTATTAGAGCGGCCTCTAATTCACAAGATCCAACGATCTGCATAGAATCCTGCTATTTTTAGGTGTAATTTTTGGCTGAGGATTATCGCTCTTAGTCTATTGCCTTGAATTGGTTTTGATTTCTGTCAATGGCTCATCCTCCTGTATTTGATGGTTCAAATTTCAAAAAATGGTTAGGAGGCCTATGTGTTTTCATGAACTTCATTGATTCCAATTTATGGAGTCTTGTATCTAATGGCCCATATTAACTGTCTCATGATCAGACCGAGTGGTCTAATGAGGACAATTCGAAGAACTGTGATAATATCACAGTTCTTAATATCTTGAAGGCTACAGTTGTTATTGACATATATCCTTCTGTCTGCAGATGCACATCTGGAAAGGAAATCTTTGATAAAGTGATTGACATCCATGGGAAGCAAGAGGAACAATGCTTGATGGCCAACCGAAGTGATCACAACAGTGATCAAATGAATGAAGCATCATCTCAGGTAAGTTCTGGATCTGAAGAGATTTCATTTGATGAACTGTTGAGTTTGTATGAAGAACTATCTGATAGACATAAGAAAATGAAATCTAAAAATAAAAAATTAAAAAATAAAATTGATAAGAATACTTCAAATTCTTCTTGTGAAAATTGTCTGAAACTGAAATAATCTTATGATGTCTGTTTGTCTGATGTTCAAACATATAAGAAACAAATCTGTCTGTTGAAAAGTGAAAATCAAGAATTTCCTAATAAAATGTCTAAACTCGAAGAGAAACAGAATGATAGCATGAATACATGTTTAGAGAATGATACACTGGAATCTCTGAAAATAGAAAATGAGTATTTGAAGAAACAATTGGAAGAGCATGAATATGATAACTCGGAACTGAATCACATCAGATGTGAAAATGGAACTCTTAGGAAACACATTGAAAAGGATGAAGAAAAGCTTGAAAGACTTCAAGAAGAAAATAAAATAATCTCTGAGAAACTTGATGCTATTAAAGCTGTTAATTTAGAACTACAGAGAAACCTGGAAAAATCTGAATCTAAACACAAACACGAATTATCTTATGAAGATCAGATTTTAATAAATGAATTGATTTAGCATGATAAACTTCAGGAAGAAAATGAAAAGTTAAAACAGCTAAATTATGCTATATCTGAAAGGCTTCTAACATTTGAAAAAGAAAAATCTGTTTGCATAGATGAATATGAAAAAATACGCTATCTAGAACAACAAATTGAGAAGCATAAAACTATAAACAAGGTGTTAAATGAATGTGTTAATTGCAGTGAATAAGAGATTGCTAGTTATGAGATACACATTGCATCTCTGGAAAATAAAATTAAGGACCTAAAAAATTCCTTGTCCAAATTTCTTGAAGGTCAAGATAACTTGGATAAGTTGCTAGGAATAAAAGTAAATTTTCAGAAAGAGGGGCTGGGGTATAATCCAGTAAACAAGAAGAGCTTTGGAAATAAAATTCATACATCATTTGTGGGTAGCTCTGAACAGACTAGCATTATAATTCCATCAGCTTTTTAGTTTACAACTCAGAAAAATCCTAATCAAGTTGCAAGTCATAAAATTTGAAAACAAACTGGAAAAGTAAAAAGGAATGATTATTTTAAGAAAAAATCAAGAAACACTCATGATAACAATGTGCATGTTGAACACACACTCACATGCACACAAAAAGGAAAGTTTATGTCATTACTATCATAAAATTGGTCATTTAATACATGAGTGTAGATTGAAGGAACAAGATGATCTGAACGCTTACACAATGCATGATAGGAAATCTCATCATAAGAATCATGCATTTCAAAAAAAGAGAATTCATTGTTTTTACCATGGCAAGATAGGCCACATTGCTATTCAATGTCGGTTTGGAAGTAGTAAGAAAAATTCAAGGTCACATCATGCTAAATTCCCTACAAACTTTGATATTTTTAATAAATCTGTTCTAAGAGACCAGCATATGAAGTGTTTCAATTGTGGAAAGCATGACCATACAGTCAAGCACTGTTGGCATGTCCAGGGAAGGAATGTTCATCCTAGATCTGTTAGATTCCCTGCAAAAGAGAATGTGTTTGGTAGAAATAAATTCATTTCTAAAAGAAAATCCATTGCATGTTATGAGTGTGGAAAGTTAGGCCACAAAGCTTAGAATTCCTGGCAGATTGATAATAAAGGATAAAATCTCCATGATAAAAATAGGAATACTCATGTTTATAAGTTCCATATAAATGCTAATGTGCACAAAAAGAATTTAAAACCTGATTTATCATGTCATTATTGTGGACAGTTTGGACATTTCATGTCTAACTGTTATTTGATGAAATCTGATGACATACAATCTCAGAAAATGTGGAGAGCACCCCTCAGAAGTGCCACTAACCATGAAGGACCCGAGAAGTCTTGGGTACCCAGAAATGCAAAATAAGACTTGTATTTGCAGGAGTGCCTTGGGAGCTAAGGAATAAAAAGGGGAACTAAGACACCTGAGTATGGTAAAAACCTCATTCATGCATTAACTGGCTTGATCACGTGAGTTTTCAATAATCTTTTTCAGATAGTTGAATATCATGCTTAATCTGTTAGTTAAAATTCGCATGCATAGATATCACACTTGCATTGGATAGTTACATTGTCGTGTCTCATGCATATATTAGACTGAGAATGAATTGAATGTCATATTCTGAAAAATCTGAATTGCATGTGTTTGATTCTTGGATATGTCAACTGTATTTGCTTGACATCTGTATATATCTGAAAGGCACATCTTTCATAGTCACTGAATATCTGTTGCATACATCTTTAATCTACATACATGTATGTTTGATAAACTATCAACAAGAATTGAGATGCATATAGGACTGCATTTTTAATACATTATCTTGCATGACCTCTATGGTATATAAATGGTGAGTTACTAAAGGGCAGATGCAATCTGTCTGGAAGTTCTTACTATGTGTGAGGTGGTCTTAGACCAAGTCCTCTGCCTGGTACCATAGGTCAAATTGCTCATAGTGCAACCTAATTATTCATGAACATAACTCTTTAAACTTCCTGCACAACTTTTCATTACATATGTTGCACTTAGAATTCAGTCATACAGTGCAATAAAGTCAGAGGAAGTCAGTCAAAGTAACTCTTGTGTTACATGCATATTTGTTTATATTAAGTCCCATGCATAGTCTTCATGTCACATTTGATGGTTCAATGCATTTAGTTAGGAGAAGTCAATCCATATGCATACATGTGTTAATTGCATATTCTTCATATGTCAATAGGACGGTTTAACATAAATGCACATACATAGGGGGAGTTCTTGCATTTTACAGTTTACGCATGTGCATTTGTTATCATGCATACACTAGTTTAAGAATTGATTGCATGTCATTCATATTGAAAATACCAAAAAGATTGATTGAGTGCATTCAGTCAGGGGGAGCATTTGTCATGTATTGGATTGGTTGGCTGAATATCTGTTTATCTGTCTCAAATTCTTTCACTATCTACTTAGGTCAACCAAGTTAATTTTCCGATCAACTGATGCTTCTATCTTCAGTCTGTCTTTAGCTATTCCCTGTAGTTCACATTCCTTGTTAATATCTATGATTGATATTTCTGTCACTATATTTTTAAACTGGTCTAACTGAAATCAATTCTCATCTGCTGAACCTTGAAATAAATTCTCATCTGATATTTCAGTTCTCAGCTTAAAGCTTTCAAGTTGATCTCATACTTGATGTATATCCATTGGCTCACATCCCTTTGAAAATCTCTGTCAAACTCGACATTCATCCTGCTGCACTCTAAACAAATCTTCTTGAATTCTCATTACTATTTCATTGGAATCTACAGTTGCCTAGTGCATTCTTAGCCACCTTGGCTACATGCATGTTCGTGTTGTTGCTTCTATTGAGAAGATTTCAATCTGTGTACTTTGATCATAAATCTAGAAACTTTGACAATAAGGAATCTTCTATTATACACGATTATGAATGTCTAAAAGAATAAAATTGGTTTAAACTTAATGTATTCATTGTGTTTGGATATGAATATCTTGAAAATATTTGAATCTCCTTTTAATAAACCTCAACCAGATGCTTCATGTTATATCATGTAAAATCTTCTTAATTCTGAAAATCTTGAAATCATGACTTTCTTTGGTTGAGATACATGTAGTAATGTGGAACGCACTAGGTTTCGTGTGTGAAAGTATCGGGATATCGGTGGTCTTTTTATCGGTTTATCTAGTGCGAGGGCGTGCCAGTCACCTAGGTGACAATGTGTTCGGGCTTCGAGACTGGAGTGGTCCGAAGCCCGGGGTGCGCTCCATCTGACTGATCAGATGATTGTGGATATCGGGTCGGGACTGGAGACCCGCCGCGCCATAAAGGGCGCGACGTTAATTACATCCCCTCAGAGAGGGGAAGACCTCTGATTAATCGCCAAGAAAAGGGGTCAAATGACCTAAAGATCGTTTTTCATTAAAGCATGCGAGTTGGGTTGACATGATTTAAACCCTCCGCGTCGGTATGTAAAACGGTGTTCAAAAACCGTACAAATACTTGCTGCGAGTGCGGCGAATTTAATGAAAGTGCGGGATTAGATCCCGGTATATATATATATATATATATATATATATATATATATATCAGTCACTAAGGACCATCCAGTATTCGGTCGAGAGTTCATATTCGAAGCATCGAAGGTAACAACAAAGACATTCGGATATCTACCGTAGGTACGGCACGTTTCATGTGGGTGCGTGATCGGATCCCGGAAGAAGTGGGTCAATTTGATGAACTATCGGCCCAAGAGGTGCACGGATCATGACCATGTCGGGGATCCCGAGGTCCATGTCCGATACCATGGGGCATCATCACACAGTCCGGGGGGAGCGGGTCGTTAAGTGTAAGGCCAAAACTCGACAATGTGCGCCCTCGCACGCGGATCGACCTGCGCGGTCAGGTCGCGGGGTTCGACCTGCCCGGTCAGGTCGTGGGGGTCAAGGGGGCAACGCCCCTTGCGGGGGTTTTCGGGGGCAGCGCCCCCGGAACAAAATTTGGTTAAGGCGCGGGTAATAGAATTCCTTTCGTTTTTTTTTTGGGTTTAGTTCTCTTCCTTCGCTTTATTCATCAATTCAAGCCTTTTCTTCCTACTTAGTTAATTCCCTCCCCCTTTTTTTTTAATGAAGCACGCCGGTTGCAGAATGAGTCAAGGGGGCGCGCCGGATAGAGGCAGTAAGGGGGGGCGCGCCGGATAGAGGCAGTAAAGGGGGGGGGCGCCGGGTGGAGGTACCCATGGGGCGCGCCGGTTGGGGCGCGCCGGTTTAAGGGGTTTCAAGGGTGGGGCGCGCCGGTAAAGGGGCGCCGTTTTAAGATGTAAATGGAGACGGGGGGCGCGCCGGATAAGGGGCGCCGTTTTAAGGTGTAAATGGAGATGGGGGGGTACGAGAGAGGTGTTAAATCGGCGCGGTGAGGGGTGACAGCGCCGGATTAGGCCACGCCGGGACATCGTTTCGTTATGTGGACTTGTTTTGCTTTCTGTTCTTGATTCTATAGCCTACAGAAGGATCAATAGTTAGATTAATTGTTCAATTGACACCCTAGATCAATAGGATGAAGGTTTAAGCATCGTTGATGGTTTGTTAAGGTGAATGAGCAAGAGGTTTAAGTGTTTTATTCGGGGGGTTCAGTTCACAGAGTTTTACTGTGTGTTTCTTTTCTTTCACCCGTAGGCAAACTCTATGATACATTCATTCATTATTCTTGGTGTTCTTGACCCTGACGAAAATCGGGCAGCACCTCCCCTAGATCGGAAGGGTCTGGGGGAAAAATATGGGGCGCGCCATGCGGAGAGAACTCCGACGGCCCCGAAACATCCCGGTGCGTGCTAAGCAACGACACCAGTAAAGTTACCCCATTTGGGGCCGGAGATCCCGAGGGCTAGCCTACAAGGGAAACCGGTGACCCATGGGTTGTTGCGATCGTATTGACTCCCCCGTTCGGGGCCGGAGATCCTGAGGGCCAGCCTACAAAGGAACTCCGACGACCCGAGGGTTGCCGTGATCGCGTGGCTGAAGACCACGTGAGAGCCGAAGTCGACACAAGAACACGGCGGTAAAAAAAAAAATAGAGCCACTATGGGATGAGTATTGAGGGGGATTGAGGCATCAAGATCTCCCAAAGGGGAGTTTTCCTTTCATTTCACAACAGACCGAACTCCGATTACATTGAAAGGGAATACGAAGACAAAGGTCTACATGTGAAGATCACCAAAAGGAAATCAAAGGGGCAGAAGGAAATGCAAAGACAAAGGGGGGAACCGAGCTCTCTTCCCCTCACCTCTCCTTCTTTCTTTCACCCTCTTATCTCTCTTCACACTTCGGAGCAGGGCTTCACCGCCAGTAGAGCGTCCCTCCTCTCTTTTTTTTTTTTTTTGCGTTGTTTCTTGCCTGGGGCTTGTATTTATATGGAGAGCAGGGGAGCAAGCTTCCCATTTCTATGGCTTTTGTTCTGTCCGCAGTTGCCATTGCTAACGTTGCCGGGGTCACCGTGTCGAATGCCGCTGTCGTGGACGTCACCTCCGCCGCAGCTACAGTGTGACCGGGAGAGGGGCAGAGGCATGGCCTCCTCCTTCGCTGGCATGTACACCGCTAGCCACGTTTGCTTTCATCATTGGCAGGGGAATGGGCGGCCGACGGACGAAGTGGGCGTTCGACGGTGCAGGGCTCGAGGGTTTCCATTTGAAGAACATGCTTGGATGCCCAACGGATCGAAGCACACCTTTTGCCATTTTAAGCAGTTCGTCGACGTGCTGTTCGCAGGAAACAGGGGACCGTAATGCCGACGGGATGGGTTGGTTGCTCGCCTGGAAGCGCTTCAGAGAAAGGGGTTAAGAGGTTAAAACGGCGCCATATTCAAAGGGGCGCCGTTTTAAGCATCAAAGGGGGGCTTCGGGGCGCGCCGTGTAGCCAATGAAAAGAAAAGGGGTTAAAACGGCGCCATATCCAAAGGGGGGCGCGCCGTTTTATAGGGGGGGCGCGCCGTTTAAGGCGCGCCGTTTTAAAGCCCCCTCGTGCCGTTTTAAGCACTAAACGGATTCTTCTCGAAGTCGCGGCCATTTTACGTGAATGTCGACATTCCCGGAAGGTTCCGGTTGCTATGTATGACCTCTACAATGTTCCATTCGCAGCCTTTGGGGCCCGGTCCCAGACTCTGCGTGACTTTCGGTGCACGTCGGGCTGTGTCGGAGTCCCCGACTCTTCTTTGATTCAGCTCTCGGCACGGCCGACTGTAGAGTTGTGGCCATATCTTCCGCCCCGGGGGGGGGCTCCCTCATCGGCTAGCGGACCACCAAGCAAGTCCTCATCCTGATCGGGGAGGCATGAGGTTTATTTGGCATTTTCATCTTCGGCTTGCTCTCGAGTGTCGAGACGTGCATGCCGTATGATCATCATCGACATTTTTCGACGTCCACAAGTAAGTATTGACTTTAAACATCTGATTTTTTCTTAAATGTCTAAGGGTCAGCATTCATATCATGTAATTGTTCCTTCTATTATTATCAATAAAATTAGCCTCCTAGTGGTCTGATGGTTTAAGTGCATCTCTCAAGAGGTGTACTTGCCATCTACCCCTAGGCAGGGTTTTTCAAAAAAAAAATTATTCAGAGCAATTACTTTAGTTACTGAGAAACTATGTCCAAAGGACTATGTCATAAAGTACCATAGTTATCTCTACTGAAAAATATTTGAAAATTTATGACAGAGCAATGACTAGGTTGCACCAAGAAACTGGGTTCTTCATCTGAGAAATGGAGTTAACCTATGTCATAAAATGTCCTAGTTATCTCTGTTCAATATGAGGCATGACTGTCAGTCACACCAAGTGCTTAGGGATATTGGCGTCTAAACAACGTATATTCTCTAGTTACAAGGTGTGTACTGAACTAGATTGCTCTTAAAATTGTTAGCATGAAAATTGTTGTTGAACAAATGAAATATTTGAAAATTGTTACAAAAGATAAATTGCTACAACCCTAGACATAATCAAATGGTTTCATGATTGTTTAACCTCAATACTACTTCTTGTAACTTCTAAAGGGGTCATTGAACTTTGTGTAAGTAAGATGAAGGAAGGTTAAACAAGACTATCATATGAGGGCTTGGTTCAGTCATATTAAGATTTGATTCGAGATATGAGTATAGAACTTTATTGACAAACTGTGTATACATTATATTTAAACCATGATGTTCAATAAAGATTCATAAGCCCTTATAATGGAAGATTCTGAAACATTTTATTCTCAGTTTTATGAAATTGGTATCTCATTGAAAACCTTCTTCACTGAAATTCAATTCAATATCAGTTTTTGCTAATTCAACATCAGTTTATGCTCACTGTTCTTGATGTAATCTGTCATGATCTGAACTTGATTGTTCTTGTGATTTTGTTGATACCTTCATTGAACTTGTGTATGCTTAAATCTGTATGTCTGATGATTTACTTCCATTCCAATCCATCTGTCTAGTCAAAGAGGGAGAATTGATTCATCAGCATCTTATTAGTCAGCTTGATCTGCTTAAACTTGATTGTCCCTGTAGTTTGCTGATAAATTTTCATTCCACTCCTTCTGCTTTGTCAAAGGGGGAGATTATCTGCTCAGGGGGAGTATAGTTGAAAGAGAATCTTTGTGGATAATTGTAACAAGGGAGAGAATGCTTTAGAGTACATCTCACTTGTCCTTGTATGGGATTATCTTTCACTTCAATACCTCCTCTCTCTCCAGGACATAGTCTGCTTGTTCTGCTTACTACTCCGTCCTTTTTGATGTTGTCAAAGGGGGAGAATATGTGAGTCATTAGGCTGTAAGGCTGTGTTGCATGCCATGCTCTTCTATGGGGAGAATATATGGGGAGAATATGTGAGTTAGAATGCTCTTCTATGGGGAGAACATGTGAGTCATTAGTAATTCTATCAGATAATGTGTTAGATAATCATTAAAATTTTAATTCTATCAGAATGGAAGCTGTGCTGCATGACTGATACTTTGATCATCATGATGAATTTATTGCAAATGACTCATAATATTGCCATCATCAAAAAGGGGGAGATTATTGTGTCCCTGTGATTTTGATGATATCAACTAGGTTTTGATGATGTCCATTATTATCTCTTATTATATATAACCTTGATGCATTTATGAATGATCTCTTCATATATATAGAAGTATGAATTCTGTCAGAACAGGTTCTGAAGATGACTCAAAAAGTCATGAAAAGACAGTCACTACTGTTAAGCTGAAGTGACAACATGTCAAATTGTGAGTCAGCAAGTGCATTGAAAGGTCGATGCATATACCTTCTTTGTCAGGTAAGGTCGATGCACATTTCAGTCTGAAGCATATAGGTCGGCGCATATACCTTTTCTTTATCTGGTAAGGTCGATGCACATTCTAGTCTGATGCATATCAAGGTCGATGCACATATATCGTTGAGCCTAGAAGGTCGATGCATGTATGGATTACAGACCAAGAAGGTCGATGCATGTATGGGTTATAGACCAATAAGGTCGGTGCACCATGTACACAGGTTGATGCTGGCAATCTAGCGGTTGGAGGAAGGTCGATGAATGTATGGGTTATAGACCAATAAGGTCGGTGCACCTTGTACACAAGTTGATGCTGGCAATCTAGCGGTTGGAGAAAGGTCGATGCTAGTGACCTAGCGACTACTGCCTAAGGTCGATGTTATGTTGGAATGGTTGATGCTAGTCTGTTCACCTCTGCACAATTAAGTCAGAGCATTAGAAGTGCTTTACTGAAAGGTCGATGCACATGCATCATGTTGAGAGTCATTTCGGTGCACCTTGTGTTTTAACTTAAAGAAAAATCAGGTCGAAGCAGGTTCAGCATTGGTCAATGCTTTCACGTTGTCTTTGCATGAAGGTCGATGCACATTCACAACTTATTATGAAGATCCCTCTCACTGTGCACAACCGGTCTACCTATGCTTCACATTGGATGATGATGTGATCACCATCACACTGCATATACTCATCACTTTAGATAGAAAGGTCGATGCACATGTCTATGAGGGTCGATGCATCTCCTACTACAACAAATAGGTCGATGCATGTATTGCAACATGGTCTATAAGGTCGATGCACGTGTAGAGTATTTGTCTAACAGGTCAGTGCATATTCATTACATTCCTATCTTCATCCATCATCTCCATTCATATAAGGTCTACCTGTGTCTAACACAGGTTAATACATTGCATGCTTGAATCAAAGCATATACATGATATTATACACTTCTGACTTGAATGTCTGACTGATATGATGATGGCTAAGTCTATATTTGATTATGATGATAAAGTGTTTGATGAAATGCTTTATCTTTTATTGACAAGGACTCGATCATACACTTGAAGGGCAGAGAGTATCAAAAACTTAGTGATCACGTGATCCCAGAATTGAATTAAACAGATACATGATCCTAGGTGGCCAGCTCTTCAGGAACGATCAAGCCACGTGGTTTTACTTCATCTTCAGGATCTGACACGTGGATAAAACTTCATCTGCTCCTGACACGTGGACCTTCGAAGTGCACTTTCTGGAAGAATTTTTTGGGCGAGAATGTGTCTTCCACGCGTCCAATCATTGGAAGAACTCGTGGGACCATAGGACTGGTGCTCCATAAAAGGTGATCGAGCGCTCAAAAAAAAATCCAATCAGTGAAGGAAGGCGAGATCAGAAGAGAGGATCTCAGCAATAAAGGGAAGATCAGAATTCCAGAAGAGTGCGGAGAGCAGATCATAAGCAGAGAAGAGAGCAAGAGAGATCCAAAAATTTGAGAGAAAAGAATTAGAGTTAGAGTGATGAGAGAGAGAGTTCGCTGAAGAAGAAGTCGGAGAAGGAGAAAAATAGAGTATCGGAAGATTAGAAGAAGATTGAGGGAAAAGAGAGAGTGAGCAGAGAAAGAGAAAGAGAGTGAGCAAGAGAGAATAGAGAGGAAGAGTGAGCTTGAGAATCTATGTCTTCATCAGTTCTTGGATCAGATCCAGAACTATTTTGCTCCTGCGTGAGCTATATCTTTTCGTGTTGTCTTTTCGGTTTCGTTTCTTGTTTTCCTTACCGTTTCAAGCAAGCTATGTGTCAGTGTTGCAGAGGATTAGTTCCTCTGGACAGCAAGCTGTAACGCTCAACTGTAGCAGGCTGTGAGGCTCAGCGGAAGCAAGCTGTGATGCTTAGCAGAAGCAAGTTGTGATGTTTAGCGGGTGTAAGCAAGCTGTGATGCTCAATGGTTCAAGCTGTGAGTCAGCAGAAGCCTCACTCAGGTTTGAGTGGGGGATGGATGTAGGTCTATGGTAGCAGACCGAACCATCTAAAAATACTCTGTGGACCGTGGTTTGTGATTTGTGAATGTTTACAATTCCATCTCTTCTGTCTCTTTCACAGGATGGGTTTCAGGTGATTCTTTGAGAGCTATATGTTCGACATCAGGTCTCTTTGATTCATTTGTTTGAGATAAGATTTATGCTTCTCATTAGAGCAGATTATTGTCTGTATGCTTGGTAGAGTCTCAGGTTGAATTTGCTCAGGGTCGTGCTGGTGAAGCGTTCCTCTTGAGAGCTCCTTGAGGGATCATCTTTGCACTGTGTGTTTTAATAGGCTTTCTGATAAATAGAGCCACTGTCCTCGTGCCAAGTGTTTGTGGTTTTCTCCCATCAGATTTTAAATTTGTCTAGCTTAAGTTGAGTTCGAATTAGAGTATATTTGGGTTCTAGTTTTTAATTCTGCAATAATTTTTAACAAGGGATCCATTCACCCCCCCTCTAGATCCGTTCCTTGCACCCCATCATACCTTTTATAGGCCCTCAAGTCAAGAGACGTGCGCCTCCAGGAGTTTCATCTTTATCATGATCGCAGGCAGAATAGATGGAAGATCTTGGGCGAAATCAGACGTAGTTATGGAAACCCACAGAGTTTGAGGTGGATACAAAGGTAAGTGAAATGTGGAGCTGAGTTCAAGTGATGATGGAGGGGGGATTGCATCGGATTTAGTGCGCTTCGATCTCACGTCCGTGTTGAAGTCCTATTCGGACTTAAATTGTAAAGGTGGTGGGATGCACCCATATTAACTTCCAATGTCGTGTCACGTCCCGAATCGATAGCAGCAGAACGTGTTGTTCGGAACGTGGCAGTGATACAGTCGTGAATGATCAGAGTAAACATAAGACACAAAATTCTAAGGCCAGACAATATGGACAAACATAATCTTTATTGATACTCAAATATTTGAATTAGATAACTTGACTCACTTACATAAGTAAAGAAAGGACTTACTGTTACATTTTAATAAAAGAAAAGGACTCGATGGCAGGACAAGACTCAAGAACATAAAAAGACACCGACTCAATTCTCCAGAGCACTCATCACTCTTGCCCTTCTTCATCTGAATAGATGTCTTCGATATTATTACCTAAAAAAAATTAAATAACTAGATGAGTGAAAAGCTCAGTAGGAATTACATCTCTCATCAAGCAGAATATAAGCGATTAGTCAATTTTAATCATGCTCATGGCCATGCAATGCATGAAACGGTATAACTTGAAAATCATGACAATCAATCTAGCAGAAATGATGAATATCAAGGCCAAAGGCAGTTATAAGCTCAAGAGAAATAGGGATAAATTCTCATGCAGAGCCAAGGACAAGATATCAAAATATAACAAGGACAGATACTTAGATGAACATAACTTCAGAATTGGCCAGAGTATAACAGAGTTTCAATAAATATAAGCAGAATTAAACAATCTAGCAGAATATCTAAATTATCAGAATAACCGAACGGTAAAATATCAGAATAACAAAATTTCCAGAATTCATAGAATTTACAGAATAACAGATATAACAGAATAACATAATAACAGAATATAACAGATACTTAGACTTTGGTGCAATGCCACACCCAGAATTCCCATAGTTTACAGAATTGGACTTCCGTCCTTGCCTAGCATTGAAAAGTCACGGACCTAGGGCCCTTAAATATTTCAGAATCAGATGTGGCCAACATAAAGTCAAAAGGTTATATTCTCAAAATATTGACAAGGAATTTTTGAAAGGAATAGCGTGTCAAAGCTAACATGGGTGATAATCATGAAGATCCATGATATAACAGAGTTTAGGGACTAAAGAATATGTAGGGACAACATGTCGATAAATCTCTCATGAAATCTAAACATTCGTGAAAACTACGTTAAATGGCGTCCATACAATCGCCGTGAATTCAAGAATTTAGTAGGCACGAACAGAAATGACGTCAGCGTCATAGATGCTAATCATAATTGGCATTGACTCAGGTCGCCAATTATAGACAGAAACTAGACTTCTCAAGATGACCCATCGGGGCGATCCGTGATGGCTAGGTCGTCATGTTTCTTCAGAGGGACATGACTGTGACTCGGTGTATAGGATTTTTATGGTACAACCTGCTCGACTGCCTTGAGGGAATCCAAGGCTAGCGTAGACTTATGGAGGTCTCTATGATGAAAGCACCTATCCGAAAGAAGGAATATCCCGCGGAGGGTTCAAACATCACCAAGAGTTGAGGGGGAAACGGTATAAATCAAAACCCGGACTCCATCTATGGATGTGAGATGAGAGTGCCAAGAACCCCCGGTCAAGGGTTGGAAACACGGAGAAATCAAGCGGTCAGAAATTGATGTCCTTCTTGGCAGGCGCTAATTAAATTGGCGTCTGTCATGAAAGTCGCTCATTTATTTTATTTTATCTGAAATTGATAAATTTATGATTTCCCAGAATATAGCGTCCATACCGGTGGACATTAATTTCCATGTAAACAAGAATTTACGTCTATATTTTAAGACGTCATTTCTTATTTATTAATTTAGAAAAGAGTATCCCTTTAAAAGGACATATTATTTAGTGAAAATTTGGAGAAACAAAATATATGATAATTAGGAGAAAAAATTGAGGATTTCAAAAATATATATATTTTATAATTTTATTTTACATAATTTTATAGATATGAATTTTTAAAGATACGAGTAAAAGATATTAATATGCTTTACGTTATATATATATATATATATATATATATATATAATCAATGACAACGCACGTTGTCGTTAGTTAATTAAATAATAGTGTTAACCTCTTTAAATTTAGAGTTCTCGACGCACTCACGTTGGAATCGCGCAATCTATATATCAAAATGAAGGGCTCGAAAAACTCTACCTAACATGATGTTCAAAATTTTTTTTACTTGAGAGGAGGGCTATCTTGAGTTAGAAGGATCGGAAAAAAGAGATACCATCCTCACTAACTCAGTCACCATCCCAATAATACCTCCATAAAATTTCATGGCCAAAGACCACTCCGACGCCCACGGACAAGATGTTAAAGCCAATAAATCTAACTCGCTATAATATTTTGCCGTATTATAACATTTTACGTAAAACCCAATAGAATGTACATTATATCTTATTTTCTTTACATGATTTCATAGATATTTAAAATTGATGTAAACCATGTAATTCATGGTGTAAAACTTGTACAAATCATGTAGAGATTATGCAAGATTAACTTGTTTGGCTTTGAGAGAGAACACCTACCGAAATGTGATGACGAACGTGCGGGAAAGTTAAACCAGAGCAGTAGCCTACGGAAATAAACGCAACAGTAGCAGCTACGGCTTCAGCAAAAGAAGCAGCAACAGCTCGTGGAAGGAAATAAGATCAACAGTAGAGGCAGCAGCAGACAACAACTGCACAGCAGGAACGGGAATACAGCAAGAAGAAGCTCCCCTTCTTCGTGCGACAATCAGAGCAGTAGCTACTCCCTTGACGCTGGAAGCAACGGCGCAGAGAAACTGCAAGATGTCTTAACTGTAGAAGAAGCAGCAGGCTTCCTCCCTCCTTCAGGAACATGGGACCGTGTATTCGATGGAAGAGGAAGGAGCAGTAAGGTAGAAGCAGAGTTCTTCCGAAGTAGACGATCAACAGAAACCGCCGGCCCATTGAAGAGAGGTTTATTTATAGAATCCGCGGGTTTAGAGTCCTAATAGAACATGGTTTCCTACGTACGAGTCTAAAAATCAAGTTTCCTATACCCATCCCCCTTCCCAATTCGTAGCCGCCTACTTTGTTTTGAGTTTGGAAACCCCACATTGCATTAACATGCAACGTCGACGTGCTCATGGGTTAAGTTGTGTTTTTACCGTCTTCATATCTCATGGGTTTAAGGCCCACGTTCGCTGGCTAGGGTGATACGGTAAGAGTAAAAGCCCATTTAGGTGTTATATATATATATATATATATATATATATATATATATATATATTGTATATATTTTTTATTAGATAGATGCTCAAATATAGTTTAATATATACAATGCAATTGTAATATGTATATATATTTTTATTAATGGGTTTTCATATTTTGATACGCATACAAGTTCTCATGTATATTATTATATATGGCTTTTCTTTGAAGGGGGGTTCATATGTATATATATATATATATTATATATATATATATATATATATATATATATATATATATATCAATCGATTATATATATATATAGGTTTTTACGTATAGATATGTATATGTTTTCCCATGTATATGTATATAGGTTGACTTGGGTTTCTTAATGACCTATGAGTGTTGACCCATAAATTTTCCATACGTAGAGAGCCCCTTTTAAATCTATTTGCAGGCATATTTTCCTTGAAACAATATATATATGAATTTTATTTCATATAAATTTTTGGGGTGCTACATGTCGTTTGGTCTCCCATTCCTAAATGCAGGAATTACACAAATTGAATTGAGCCGAAAACAATGAGAGGGAGAGAGGGTGAGAAGAGGAATGACGCATAGCAAGTAGCCAGAGATCCCTCCTTTCGATAAAAGATGATGATAGCCGTTGCAAGAACAGGCGAGGTTGAGGAGACAAAAGAGAAGGTAAGGGTGTAAGGTTCGCTGACCAATGGATACATATCATATCGGCTTCCTCCTGATCTGGTACAAATCAATTTGACTCAGATCAACTCAAATGAGTCTTATGTTGGAAATAAAAAATGATAATAGAGTTTAATGCTCTTCATCCATGAAATGCAAGATCTATAGCTACTATTACATCATCGCTATATTTTTAAAATTTTAAAATAATTTTAAATATTAAATTATTATTTAAATGATTTATATTGATTCGATACCACAGGGTAGACTAGTGACTTGGAATCCTCAAATGTGATTCAAGTGGGCTGTATCGCAGAGAGTGCAGATCATGGATCCATCGAACCTAGATCACATGTGGCACCATGACCCTGGTGCTCAGGCGTTGTGACGGGAAGAATGATTGAACGCAGTGTAATCTCCAGTCCCCAATGCACTCGCGCATTTCACTCTAATTATTCCACATGGAGGAACTCGTGAGTGTTGCTGGCATCAGATCTCATCTCACTTCCCCACCGGTGAGGTCGCAATGACGGGAAAGCAGGTAACCATGAAATTCATTGGGATATGATATATACTCATTTCCAAGATTAGTTAGTTTTAATTAATGCTTCATCATAGTAAAATATTAAAAAAAATAAAATTTTAAGTTTGAAGAGGTGAGATCTCATGCTAAGCCGCTGGTCGTTGATCTAGAGCAACACGGGTCCCAGATCAGTTGCAAGTAATCACCTCAGGACGGAGTTCTACAAAAGGAAAAGAAGCGATCAAGGGTTCTGGGGTTGTTATCCCAGGGAAAACCCTCTGATGCTTAAGGCAGCAAGGGTAAGAGCGGGGTCCGAAAGCAGGCAAGGGAGGTGTAGGGCACGAGACTACTCTTCACCAGTTGAGGAGGCTAGAATTGACTTACCTTTCCGGAGGGGATCCCCGAGTTTATATAGCTGCAAGCTCCCTCTTCTGAGTAGGGAGAATTGTGAGAGTCTAGGGGGCGTTACGTCCACAGTAGAAACTCTTACCATTCGGGGACTCTTGCTCTCCCCTTATCCTCTTGGGCTTCCCATTCTCAGGCGGTAGCGCAAGATTCGCCTATGGTTATTAGGGATAAGTGCCTGGCCGCGAGGAATTCGCTATGGCTTGTTAAGAAGTACCAGTAATGGATTGTTAAGGGGTATTTCTCGTACATGCAGGGAGTCCTGACCTTGGACATCCCAAGGGGAGCATTTATCCACCTTTGGCTGGCTCGGTCTATAATCTGCGCCTAGGCTCTTCCTGAGCATTGGGGAGGCCTTCACTCGGGCAACCGAGCCAAGGCTCGGTGGACCTTATTGGACCCTTTACCTTGCGTCTTATAGCAAGCGGACCCTGATGAGGTAGTCACTTACTGGGCCGCACATGCCTTTATGGGCCTTTGGGCTATGAAGTGTTGGGCCGCAAATCTTCCCCTCTCCAAAGTTTATAAGGATTAGTATATAATAATCTAAGATATATAAATTTAGTTGGGTGCAACTCTCATAGTGATAGATCTAGAATCCTGAAATGGTTTTGGGAAGAGATTTTTGTCTATATACCTTTACAAAGTTCTGTTTTATCAAATATACTCCTCGTTTGAACACATTATCGAAAATATCTTTCATTTAGAAAGAAATATTATAGTTATACCCTTATAATTTACTATCGTTGACGGGAGGTTAATATTTCATAGAATATGCCTTCTACCATCGTTAGGTGTAGTGCAATATCTAAAACACCCTTGCGCACACGCACACGCGCGCGCGCGCGCGCACACACAGAGAGAGAGAGAGAGACACAGACACACACACACAACGCCATCATCCTCTCCTCGTCACCGTCGACGCCCCCTCCCCCTATCCCCCACCTCATTGTCGGCTCCCCCTCTCCCCCTTCTCCTCACCGTACCCCCTCCCTCTCTCCCCCTCACCGCCGGCACCAACTCCCCCTCCCCATCGTCTCCCCCTCCCCCTCGCACCCTCTCCCCCTCACCGTACCCCCTCCCTCTCTCCCCCTCACCGCCGGCACCAACTCCCCCTCCCCATCGTCTCCCCCTCCCCCTCGCACCCTCTCCCCCTCACCGCAGGCGTCGACCCACCGTCCCCTCTCCCTCTCACACCCTCTCCCCCTCGAGGTAGTCCCCCCTCTCCTCGTCGTCTTCCCCTCCCCCTCTCCCCCTCATCACCGGTGTCAGCCCCCTCTCCCCCCACCTCATAGCCGACAGCACTACCCCCCGAGTTTCGTCAGAGAGAGAGAGAGAGAGAGAGAGAGAGAGAGAGAGAGAGAGAGAGAGAGAGAGAGGGAGTGGATAACTAGAGTTATTTTTTAAATTTTAATTTTGTTAACTAAGGATAGATTAGGTATTTTACTCTTTAACTCACACTTAACTTGGGCTAAACACATGTGAGATACGGCGAGGGCATGATCATGACATTATCCATATTTTGAGAATATTCATGATAATATGTTCAAATGAGAAGTATATTTGATAAAATCTAACTTTATAGGGATATATATGCAAAAATTTAATCTAGAAATTGTAGGATATCTGAGAATGTAGAGGACTGATCATTTGTTGTTACAAGCTGAATGAGGCAGCATATTTTGGCCTGTGCCGAAAATCTATTTGAAGTTGGGGACACAATGTAGATGCATTTGGAGCCTATTCATCATATAGTTACGAGGCCCTAGTTTTATGAATTAGAATAGAGGTATCCATACGCATGGTTTGCCCGATATAACTGGATGGAATCGGATCTCACATGCCGGACCATGCGAACATAGGACTAGCACGTCGGCACGCCCACGTTCTAGCATTGGTTGCATGTTTTGCAAACTCAGTCAAGAGTTGGGCCAACATGGGAATATCGTACCATATCTAGGAAAATTCAATAAATGATTTGTCTTGTCTAAGTTATTACAAATCATTCAAATAAAAATATTAATCTGAAAATTTTAATATTTTTAAAAATAAAAATTATATAGTAATCATCCAATGATATAATAGCAATCATAGATCCTGTATTTTATAGATGAAAATATTGAATCCTATTATCAAGCTTATTCATTTATTGAGTATCTAATAATAATATGATGTTTAAAAATTAATTAAAAATAGACTAAATAATGCATACTCACTTTAGATTGATGAAATAATAATTCTGCAAATTAAAATACAGGGCCTAAACTATCTAAACATTGCAAAAAAATTTAATTCTATAAAAAATAAGAAAAGATCTGAACATATGAAGTACCATATCAGATCAGTGAAAATTTGATCTTGTACGGATCACCGTGTCAACAAATCATGACTAATTAGAGAGAAGAAGAAAGGAAAAGGGTGGCAGGGCTACCAACGTTAGCCAGCAGCATGCCGCGGGAGAACGGGGAAGGTGGCCGACATCATCATACATCATGTTGAGTGGGGAAGGGTGTGAAAGGAAGAAGAAGGTCTTCTGGGTGTCCGGCATCATCCCAGAGTGTGCTAGGGGCTGTGGAGGGAAGACGAAAGTACGTCTGGGTGTCCGGCATCATCCCAAAGTGTGTTAGGTGGGGAAGGGGGTGGAGGGAAGAAGAAAGGGGGAGGGCAACGGAGGCCCCGAGGAGGTGCAAATTAGGATGACAGGTGAAAATTATAAAACAATTCTTATACAAAATCAAAATTTTATCATTTGAGATTTAACTATTTTTATTGAAAACTTATTTTTCTAAAAATATTATTCGGGGGAGGGCAACGGAGGCCCGACGAGGTGCAAATTAGGATGAGAGGTGAAAATTATAAAAGAATTCTTATAAAAATCAAAATTTTATCATTTGAGACTTAATTATTTTTATTGAAAACTTATTTTTCTAAAAATATTATTCTCAATTTGATACCATACCATGCATACCGAATCGTACATTGACATAAATCGCACGATACCGGATTGTGATATGGCAAACCTTGTCATATGTCAATTCTTCCGGTCTTCTGTTCTGTTACCCTCCCCCCCCCACCCCCACCCCCACCCCTACCCCTTTCAGGTTATGCTTCTGGGCGACTATAAACGTAGCAATTTTATAGTCTTACATTTCATCCTGCGCAATTCATCTGAGAATCTGTAAGATGATTAGAGGGCCTACAAAGTGACACAGTGGTCTCATCCACTTCCAATGTAGATAGGGGCACAAATTCGAATTCGTGGAAATGTTACACCTGGCGCTTTTACCTTTTACCGGTGCATATTACTTCTCCCAATATCTATCTATACTATATATATAAAAGAGAAAAGGGCGGTTTTCTTCTGCCGGTGCAATTGCGATCTTAGACTTAAAATTCAGTTTCGATTTGCCTCTCCCGACCCGTGCTGGCTTGTAGAGTGTTTTCTCCAGTCAATTTAATCTGGAAAGAAAAAGGACTCTTCAACCAACAAGTCTATCTACAAAATGAAAGATTCAAAGAAGCCATGCTCTGTTCGTGCGTATGCAAGGGGACAGCGGAGGAGGGAGAGTATACAGACCATGGATTTGCATGGCCCGGTGTTGCAAGAGGATGACGCGAGCGACGATGTCGTGAGAGAAGGAGGGCAAGGGCTTCAGCTTGGCCTCCTCCACTAGCCTCGTGTTCTCCCCGATGTGACCGAAGAGTAGCCGATAAGGGTTCCCGATGATGCCCTGTTCCCTAAGGACTCTCTCGAGCCTCCTGGGCATCCACCACACCCATTTCACCGGCCTCACCACCTGCACTATCGCCCATCCCAGCAGCAGCAACTCCACCCCCCACCACACCCACCCAAAGCCGTCAACTTGGGGACTACACATCATCCCTCTTCCTCCCAAAGGGCACCAACAGCAGCGGCGGCAACAGAAGTAACACCAAGCAGTAAAGGCTTTCTTCTTTAACCACCTGCGGCCCATGAAGAGGCCCCAAAGAGCGATCTTTTGAGAGGAATTATGTGTTATAGAGGGAGTTCTAGAGAGCTTGCACATATTATGCTATCTAGGAAAGGGAGGAGGGCCATGGCAAGTGGAGAGATAGGGAGGAATGGTCACTGATACGCACAGCGGAAAGTGAGATAGAAGGGGGGGATGAATAGCTCACTCCCAAAATTCGATAAACTCAAACATGATTTATCAACCCCTCAAATAGCAGTGAAGAAGACTTCAAAAATAGGTAACAGTGATGACTAAAGTAAGAAATGAGATCTAGAAAGCAACCCACAATGACGCAATGTGTCAAGTAGATGGAGAGCAGCACAACGTGAGCAAGCAAAACCATAGAGAGACAGGGAATTTTTTAGGTGGTTCGATTGCTATCCGCAATCTACGTCCACCCCTTACTCAGGCGAGTAAGGTTTCCTTACAATATTCAATCGCAACACAGCAGACTCAGTTTGCAACAGTCGCTGCCAGACAGCTTACCCTGAGGAACACCCTCCTCAGACTTCTGATCAACCAGAAGTGAAACACTGGAGAACCAATCTCTCTTCCTTTGCACGCAGCAAAGGAAACCATGTGCAGTTACTTCCAAGTAACTCACACAACCAGAAGATCGAACCTCTCTTCCTCCAAGACAATGGAGGGAACTGGAGAATCTCTCCCTTCCTCCGAACAGTGGAGGGTAACAGAACGGAATGATAATAAAGGAAGCTCGAAAACAAAAATAATCGATGAACCACAATTTTCTCTGAAAACAAAAGCAATATAGCTTCCTTAGAAGTAGAACTTCACATTCACAATCACTTCTCTCTCTCTCAGAAATTTTTCTCTCAGCTCTGGATGGAGTGGGCTTTTTCTGATCTTCTCTCTTTTTCCACTGCTCTCAAGCTGCTCTTCTTTTCTCACTGTTCTATCCTCCTTCGAACCCTTTTCCTCAGCATATATATATATATATATATATATATGTCTGATCCAGAACCTTAGGCATGTGGATACCACGTTTACTGCCTGAAAGGTTGGGGTACGTGTGGGAATGTTATGGACTTCTGTCTACCTCAGATCACGTGCCATCTTCCTGATGAATGCACAGACAAATTGTCAGAAAGGAGATAGTCATTTTATCACACACTTAGCACAATTCGTATCAATGTAATGAGTAAGAAGCTAGAAACTGCACTGAGTAGAAGTTCCCAAATCAACCGTTGCACTGACTTGCAACAAGGTGAACAAGAGGTTGCACCGAGTTGAAGTGAGCCAGAGTGAGAGATGCACTGACTTGAGAAGACGCATGATGTCATTAGCACAGACCATAGACTCTGATCGTCTAACAGATATGCACGGACAGGAAGCAACAAAATGCAAAGATGTACTGACTTGATTTTGCCAGAGAGAAAAATTCACACCGAGTCAAAGGAATAAGCATCGACTAAGACGGGCAAGAAAGGCACCGATGTGAAATTAAGCAAACGTTGCACCAATCTACTTTTGTAATATCCCGATTATTTATTAAGTTTTATTGAGCTTTTATTAATTAAAAATTAAATTAAAATGAATTAATGTTTGAATTTCAAAATATTAATATTTAATTCATTAGAAAATAGAACCTATAAATTTTGACTACCTTAGAAAAATCTGTAAAAATAGTAATTGGGTAAAAGACCATTTTTATAGCAATTTTGTCTTCTGGACTTGACCCAAATTAATTACGTAACCTTGTCTAATTAGAGGATTAATCCCGAAATTGACATTTACCTAACCGAAACTTAAAACGTGAAATTCGACCTTAATACTCAACCAAATGATCTGAAATCAAGGGAAAATGGAAGGCCACGAGGTAAGGAACATTTACCCTCAATCAATTTAAGGTAAACCTAGCCCTAAAACGTGCTGCCGACATAGCTTTGGTCGAGTCAAGGATTCCGGCGCCGTTTCTAACACGTAACTTGCAGCGCCAAATACTCCCAACTCCGAAGGCTCCAGAAGCTCCATGACCTATAGAAATGTAGCTCTTCGACTCTAGTTTCATTTGGTAGCTAGGTCAGCCGACGAGGAGTCCAGATCTGGGAGTATTCGTCGTTTTGGTGGAGGGTGTTGGTAGTTCGTCGTTCTTCATCTCCAGCCCTTTAATCCGTCAATTAAGGTAGGTACCCTTAACCAAATGAGACTTGTAAATATAGTATCTTGATCAACTCGACGAGATCTTTCCAATGATAGTAAAAGCCCCAATTTTTATTGGGTATTCAGGGAGATTTAGAGACATCTTTGGAGGGTATTTCTGGATCGGGTTTAATTCTAGCTTCGATCTTCAATCTTCAATTCAGGTAGGTGATAATGGACCCAACCTAATTGCTATACATCAATGCAATCTACATCATGTTAGCTTCATTTTGACGTTGGAAGCCCTAATTATTACTGATCATGCTAATAGAATTCTTGAGTTTTCATAAGTGTGTCATGTCGACGTTCCAGCAGCATTAACTTGACTTATCTCATGATTTTAAGTGACTAAATGAAATATTCATATGGCATATATTATATGGTTGGAATTCTTATCCTGTCAGCTTTCCGTTGATATATAGATCTCTAGATTTAATTTAGTATAGTAGGAGAATTTTGAGTTTTAGTCACTGCCTGTCCAGAACTAGGGTTTCGGTGTTCCAGTAGTTATAAATCCTAATTACAGCAAGTAATCATGCAATTGACACTTCTGTTAGATAGTATTCTCTGTTAGCTTTCTAACGAAACCAAAATCCCCTTATTTGAAGTTCATTTCCATTAGTTATTAGCATTTTAGTGTAACCCTAGCAAACCCCCACTTCCGGGCGTTCAGCGGACGCGGCAGGGATGACCGGAGACGACCCAGAGATGGACGGTCTTATGATAGACCGCCCAACTCAGGCCTAAACTTTGACCATTTTTGACTCTGGTATAACCATAGATGAACGGTCTTTCAGGAACCACACATCTCAGGATGAACGGTTCCTCACGAACCACATATCGGGATATAAGGTCCCGGAGGAACCACATATCCTGGACGGCCCTGCACTGGCCGCACATCCCAGAGGATGGGCGGTTGGTCCAGATCCGCCCAACCCTTTGGGCGGCCCAGGTGGAACCGCCCAAGTACATGGGCGGCCCCTCAGGAACCGCCCATCCACCAGAGAGCCCCTTTTGCCCCCGTTCAACCCTATTAAGCCTCAGGGGATATAAGGTCCACCAGGAGCCGTTTATCCCCTCTGAGAGTGACTTAGTAATGGTTCTAATGCATTCATTTTCATGTCATACATGCTAATTATTAAAATAGAAACCCACTTAATAAATGTTTAATTATGCGACTAAATTTCTGTTAATTACTTGTTATTCGTGCCTACGCGACTTACGCGATCTCGTTCACTAGCTTATCATCTTGAATCATTCCTTTTGGCATCTTAACTTAATATATAACCTAATTCTTATTAATTTGGCTTGAAATTAGGATTAATATGTTGATTTAACTTGCTAGATAGCTGTTGTACTACAGTAACGCAGCACGATTATTTTCCCAACTTCTAGTAAGTCGCTAAGGCGTTAAATAGCATGTTATCTCCGGAAACTCGATCCAGCGGGATTACCATTAATTCACATGTTTAGTATCCCTGTTTAGAAATCCATTGATTAAATGGTAATCTATTCCAGTAAAGTTATATATGTAACTCTTATTGTGATTTGGTTATCGATCTTCTTGATGATTGTGCTTACCTTGAAATTCTGAAATGAATCTTCTTCCTACTCGAAATTGTTATTGCTACATAGCTTAAACCTTGGAATTCTGGCCATAAATTGTGGAAGTCTAGATTCATGGGATCTTTGATCCAAAGAAATCAATGTCTGGCAAACAATTAAGGGCTTGGTCTAGTCCTGGGAGGAGCGCCCGAACACTACATGTACCCCCGGGGAGGTGATTGACTAGGTGTGACATTTGGCACCAGTACTATGACATGTGTTAAATCTAAGACTGTCCACTACTCTCTACTACTCTCTACTACTTTTTACTTTCCACTCTTCACTGTTCCCTACTCTACTTGTTGTTACTCTACTTGTTGTTACTTGGACGTGGAAATGAAATTACATACGTGCTTGACATGACTCGAATCGTCTTGATAAGGCCAACTCTTTATCGTTATCTCCTGTAGTAAATTCTTGTCTTTGTTATTCCTTTTAAGTATTATCATTCTGTTCATTTATATTTCTTGACCTTGCAAGATCTTTAAACTTTGTTTTACTATATCATCATTTTCCTTTTATTGCATTATCCTTTGTAGCATGACATTTTGAAAATGTAATTAAACTGTTAATCACTTATACCTATCTATTATCTCCTACTGAGCGTTAGCTCACACCCCGTTGTTTTCCCCCTTTCCAGGCTATACAGGTGACGACACCCATACCGATGGGGAGGGGCAGGAGTGATTACACCTTAGTGTACCAGTTAATAGATGGAGTCATCTTGTTATTGCTTCTAGTTATGTCTTGGAGTTGTGCTAGTATTTCGATATTTAAAGAGTTAGTTGATGTACTAGTTGTACTAGATTTCATTAGAAGTTATGTTTGAGAGTGTCTTAGTAGATGAATGTTGTAATAGATTGGGATTTTCCATGTTTAATAAATTTGTTCTTTTCCATTGCCTTGTGTTAATCATCTAGTTTAGTATTTCAACTTTATTTCAGCTAGCTCGCCTCTAACTGTACGTCCCGATATTTTCGCCTTGTTCGGGGCGTGACAACTTTAGCTGTCTACAATACTTGCACGGAGTCGAGTTCCAATGCCTTTGACTAACCAAGAGTTGCACCGACTAGGTGCAGATCAAACCTTGCACCGAGAATGGTAATGCAATAGAAGATACACCGACTTCATGTTATTCAGAAGCTAAAAATATGCACCGGGTCGGGATATGCAGTCCAAGCAGGAGCTGCACCGAGATGGCAAAGAGAGATACAAGACAAAGCTTGCACAGAGATGGATTTGCACTGAGATGACAAAGATAGATACAAGTCAAAGCTTGTACCGAGATGGATTTGCACTGAGATGTAGGAACGACCAGCCTGACCAAAGCATTCTGGTCAACAATTGCACCGACCCAAGAGTTGCACCGACCTCAAAAGGTGAGATGTAGAGACATGATATGCATGGGCCTTAGTGGATACGAGCTAGAGTAATGCATAGAGACCACATATGAACATGATCAAGGACTTGCACCGAGGCAAGCACTTTATGTAAGAGATGCAGAACTTGCACTGACTTAATATGTATTAAGCAAAAGGATGAAAATCATGTAATGCACGGACCTAAATCATGCTATAAGCAAAGACCTCCTTCATGCTTAGAGTTAAAGAAATGCACCATATAAAAATAAATTGATTTGAAATTGAAACAAATTGATTTATAGTGTGAGACATCATCAAAACCGTAGGGATGCAACAATCTCTCCCTTTTTGATGATGGCAATACTATGAATCAAGTAATGTCAGGGCATTAAGAAGGAGATCAAAAATAATCAGGAGCAAACCAAGAAAGAGCATACTGTTAAACCAAAACAATCAGGAGCAAACCAAAAAAGAGCACACTGTTAAACAAGGAGACTTCTCCCTGAAACACCATCTTCTGTAACTCTTCTCTCCCCCAATCCGCTCCCCCACAACTCACTCTCAGATGTTGCATGATCTCTCTCCCCCTTTGACATCATCAAAAGGAAATGAAAGATATATGAAATTGCTGGAGACATGAGGGAGAAGTATAGTGGCTTCTTAGTGTAGAAAGACTCAAGGGCATATCTTAAGAGAATAAGTAAGGTACTAAACTCAAGAGAAGATTCTTGAACTCTGGTAATCAATAGAGAATTAGAATGAGAGGGAAGTATATCCACATACATGGTATATGATGTAGAGCAGGGATGAACAAGTATGGCAAGACATTGTTGAACAAACAACAATACTAAGTAGACGACAAGAGACAAAGGCAGAGAAGGTGTCCTCATGGTATTGAGGACAAGCATTCCAGTAATTTGCACAGAGACAAGGGATATTATAGAGTTTTTCAATAAGACAAATGAGTAAGTGTTTGATGCACATTTTTTTATCTCTTTTTATCTTGTTTATTGTTTTTATTTATTTATTTATGTTTATGGGTTTATTGGCGTGCCAGTCACCGTGGTGACGATTCTTATTGTGCGCTCGATCTGACTTGGTCAGTCGATTGTGAGTGATCGTGTCTGGACTAGTAGTCCGTCATACCCTGAACGCTATGACGTTAATTACGTCCTCCCTAAGGAAGACAACCCTTGATTAAACGCTAGAGGTAGGAGGAATGCAGCGGTAAAGCCGTGTGCTCAAAGGAGACAGAATTCATCTGTTTACAAGACGTTAAACGTATCTGAACAGAGCAGGGGTTTATTAATTACGGGGGGAAACCCGCCGGCATATTCCCACCATCTTGGATGATGCCAAGTGGGGAATAGGAAACCACCCATGCAGCGGCAGGGTGGGCTCCGCAAAAGATCGGGTATATATATAGACATAACCCGGAATCCAGATGGGGACCGGCCTGATGTAACACACCCGGTACGAGTGCGATGTCTTATTAATATCCCCCTTCGGAGGGCCATCAGAGATCACGCAAGGGCATAGCTCCGTGGGCCAGCGGGGTTAGAGGAGAATACCACACTCGATTGGTGGGGATATATAAATTTCGGCAGCATGTCCCCTGAACTTGGATTATGCCAAGGAAGATAGGTCATCATCCACGGAGAGCCGGGACAACGACCGAACAAAGACGGGCACCAGGCCCAGGGACATCTCTTGCCTTCATATCATTGATCAATATTCCTTGGAACCCATCAGAAAGCATGTAATGACATGGTTCTTTGGGTTCATAAGGCAGCGGTGAAATCCGGATTCGGGACGAGAGCTGTAGGGGAGGTCTTCCCCATTGTTATATCTCATCAAGACACAAGTGATGGTCTGTGAGTATCCCCTTAAACAGATGTAGGGAGCTTAAGAAGTTTATAGAAGAATGGTGCAGAGGTGGGCCTCGGAGTGGGTTTCATCTGACTGAAGGGGGGATCTCGGCCTGGCCTTTGGCTTGGACAAAATGGGGCTCTCGGCCTGGGTTTTGGTGGATGGAGAGGGGCTCTCGGCCTGGTCATTGGGCTGGCCGAAGAGCTTCTCGGCGGCCAAGGGAAGGCTCTCGGCCTGGTCATTTAATGGACAAAAGGAGGCTCTCGGCCTGGTCCTTGGATTGGCCAAAGGGGTTCTCGGCCTGGTATTTGGTGGATAAAGGGGCTTCTCGGCACGGTTCTTGGGCTGGCCAAGGGGGTTCTCGGCCTGAGCAATTGGTTGGCCAAGGGGGGTCTCGGCCTGGGGTCTTCTCGGAGGGCTCCTGGGCGCGCCGGAAAGGGGGGCGCCGAGAGGGGCAATATCAGGTTTGGCAAAAGGGGGGTGAATGGCTAGGAGGAGGGGCTCTCGGCAGAGGGCTTCCCGGCGCGCTCCTGGCCGCGCCGGGAGTCTACACGCCGGGAGCCTTGCACATATGGCCTCACGAGGAAAGCGTTGGTAACCGACTGGGTTGTCGTTTAGCCAAAAAAAGGGGGGAGGCCTCTCGGCCTTATGGTTCTCGGCGGGGAAACTCGCACGCCGAGAAGGTGAAATGCAGAAGAATTTCAGGGTTTCCAGAGCTCAGAAACGATGCTCTGTTTGTGTGTTTTCTGGGGATTTCAAGCTCGAATCAATGTCGGGCCAGAGATGTAAGAGAGGGATTTCATGGAGGCTTCTATTAGAAGGGTGCCAAGGGATTTGGATGAAGGAATCAAATGGAGGAGGTCAGACCATCACCTGATCCTGTGGAGAGTTTTGCCCGTCTGTTGCAGGCCATTTGGCCATTTGGGGGAGTCAGGAGATGACTGTCCTCCGACCCCTCCAGATGAGCCCAGTGATATTAAACCAACGGAGAAGGAGAGGCTATCAATCGTATAAACTTCAGGTCCTAAACATTCAATATTTAGGATGGAGGACCTGAGATCCGATCATTATTTATGAGAGCTGGGCAGCCCAGGGAACCGAGAGACTGATATCTCTGGTTCCTGAACCGCCAAAAGGGGGGCTCCTCAGAAAAAAAACCAGATTATATATATATGGAAAAACAGGCATTGAGATCGGAGAGGGAAGAAGAGAACGAAACTCAGTAACCCATTGGATGGGGTTAGGAGTCTTATCCTCATCCCTCTTCGAAGAACAAACCCACGCGATCGGCTTCGAAACCCAAAGAATCTAATCTATGTTCCTTTCAGACGAAGGCTATATACATAGAGAGACAGACAGAGATCGATGTCTTAATCTATCAACACCCAAACGGGCCATCCTGACGTTTCATTGCATTGCATAAAGGAAATATTACACTGATCATGAAAGAAAAATGTAAGGCAGAAATCAAAAGAGAAGACCGGAACTCCGGCTACAGTTGAGAAATCGAGAGAGAACTCGATATATTGCATCAGATAAGGAAAGAAAACATGGAGGGGAGGGTGGAGCATTGACTCCTCTCCCTCCCCAGTGCCCACCTGGAGCTTTCCTTCTTCTTCTCTTCTATTTCCTCTCTGTTGATCGAAAGGGGGGGGTGGCTCTTCCTCTCCGAACGATCCCCTTTTTCTATCTGGCTTTCTCTCTTTTTCTCTTCAGCTTTTTTCTCTTTAGCCCTCACCGAGTCCCCTCCGTGTTCTTTCGAAGGGAGGGGGTTTTATAACCCCTTTCTTCTTTCTTCTCGGCAGGCTTCTGGGCGCGCCGGAAAGGGGGGCGCCGAGAGGGGCCTGAAGCTCTTGGGCGCGCCGGAAAGGGGGGCGCCGAGAGGTGCCTGAAGCTTCATGGGCGCGCCGGAAAGGGGGGCGCCGAGAGGTGACTCATCTTCATATAGGCCCACTTGGGGTTTCTTCAAATGCATCATCATCCCAAAGGGTCTATCATCTCTGAAAATATCTTGTATTGACATCATGATTGCAATTTTCATCAGTCCGTAGACAGGGTTCTATCAGTCCGTAGACAGGGTTTTATCAGTCCGTAGACAGGGTTCTATCAGTCCGTAGACAGGGTTTTATCAGTCCGTAGACAGGGTTTTATCAGTCCGTAGACAGGGTTTTCATCTTATCAATATCGCCACTCGAATGGCGACGAGCTCGGACATCAGCCTTAGTCTTTCGCTGTTGGTCAGATCTTCTTTTCAATCATGCTTCCACCCTTGTTCATTTTCCGGGTGTCAACAAATGCCCCCCACCTGCGGGCGGCGTAAGCGCAGAATAAGCGCCACGGGGGTTGCAGGTGTCTTTTACTATTCGAGGGTATCTTCCTCAATTTGTCTTCAATTCAGCTCTCAGACTTGATCATCTTGCTGTAACAGTATTCTGCACATCGATGTTTCTTCTCTTCATATTTTCTGTCATCATTTTCAGCATTTAGGGCTTTTCGGCCTGCAGTACCTCCCGGCGCGAAGCTTCTCGGCGCGGGGGTCTCGGCCTGGGATGTTATCGGCATGGGAGGCTTCTCGGCGCGCCCTGGCCGCAGAGGGTCTCGGCCTGAAGACCTTCTCGGCGCGGGGACCTTCTCGGCGCGCCCCGGCCGCAGAGGATCTCGGCTTGGGGGGCTTCTCGGCGCGCCCTGGCCGCAGACGGTCTCGGCCTGGGGGCTTCTCGGCGCGCCTTCTGGCCGCCGGGGGGCTCTCGGGCGAGAGGTTCTCGGCGCGCATTTTGCCGCGCCGAGACCTCAGTCGCCTGGGCCCCTATTTAGGGCGCCGATGGCCCTTTTTTCCTCATTCTTCATTCGACTTTCTCTTTCTTCATCTTTTCTCCATTTCTTCTCTTCGGCGCGAGCCGCCTCCGTCCTCTCGGCCGTTGCCGCGAGCCTTCCGTCCTGGGTGACGTCTTTTGGGATTCAATCCCTTTGCTTCCGGGATCACCCCCTCTTGGTTGGTGACTCCCTATTCTTTTGGGCAGATCCCGAATAAGGGGATATGCTGCCGAAATTTCTATAGAATCTCATGTTGCAATCCTTATAAGACTGACTTTTAATCCACATTTCTTCTTTTGTTTACAGATATAGCAATGGCTTCTGGCTCTGCTGCTGCATCTTCGGGAGCTGTTGGAGCTAGTTCATCGGCCCAGCCAGACATATCTCGGGCCAGAGTGAATTGGTTGAACGTGCACAGCTTGGATTATGGATATGATAGAATAGCTTCAGTTGACGAATCGTCTGATTCTGAAACTGACACAGTGTCGACAACCCGGGTATACTCCGCGGGGACCGAAACATACTTCAGGCGGGATAGTAACTACCGGCCAGATTTCCCGAAGGATCGCCACTTGATGCCGTTTATCCGGACCTTCACAGTGGGCGGCCTGCGAGATTATCGGACAGCTTGCGTAGTCGAAGCTGCCATTCTTGCTGAACGGGATAGCCTGAAGGACTCAGTATATCGCGGCCAGGCCATTTATCTTCCCGGAGAGAAGCGGGACTGGGGTGCAGTCCTTGGAATATCGGAGCTAGAACCCGAGAAGAAGATGCTGACCCGGGCACCGGAATTCACACCTGCTCGGTGGGACAATGCTGGCGGCCGAGTTAATAGGGAGAAGCCCGGCTATGGTATGTTCTTGGCACCTATAAAGTGGGGATATCGCGAAGAGCCCTTCGTGCTAAATTGTTCGGCCATTCAGTTCAAATACCATTTGTCAGCTGGTTGGTTCGGAGACTGCAAGATCACTGACTCCCATCTATTCCGAGTAGGGGCAGTAGAATTTACTGAATTTGTTCTGACGGAATATGCCCCTCTGCTGATCAGAGCGGGTGTATACCACAGTGTTTTTGCTTCCAGATTCCGATATCCCATCTCCAGGGGGTTATGCTGTGGGATGTTTGAAGTGTTCTGTCCTTTGTTCAACACTTTTTATACAGCAGAGGGTGAGACATCCCTAGACCTCTGGAGTTTATCGCGGCTTTCCGGCCTGCCCATTGATGGCGAGCCGTATGAAGAAGTCTGTTTGGCAGACTCCGAGAAAGACAGCTCTGATGGAGAAGGCAAGTATTCCCTTGGCTTCTCTTACCGATATCTGATGAAGGTCTATCGCTCCATCTGTCTGGCATATAGTAGAGGATCCTCCAAAGGCTATCATCCCCGAGAGAAAGGTAGCAAACTGAGGGTCCGGATCGGGCAGTGGCTCCAGTACTTTTTCGACGGGCCCCTGAAATATGCAGATTTCCCCTCCATGGGTCCTGTTGCGAGCAAGCAGATAAGAGCTCCCCGCTACAAATCGGCACTGCCATCTTCATTGCGCCATGCGGGCAAAGGTGGTCCCAACCCGGCAGGGGTAGATCCCATCACACACTGTGCAGCTTATTTCACATTCTGGCTGTGTACTTTTGCTCTTCCACAAGGGGACGAGACAGTCATTCGGCCAGAGGCCATATATCCAGCTTGTCAGATGGCCTGGGGGATGAAGCTGTCGCTCTGCCCGGTGGCCCTGTGTTTGATCTATAAATCTTTGGGGGACCTGTACAAGCACCGGACTCCCCGTTCTTTGAGGACCGTGGGTCCTTTTCATTTCTTCAATGCCTGGGTCTGCAGTATATTCCCTGAATTGGCTCCGAGAACCTTGCAGGCGGATACAGTGTTACCCAGGATGGTTGAATTTGCCAGCGCTGAGCCTGGTCCCTTTTATGATCAGCTATTTAAAATAAGGGGCCGGCTGATAAGAGTACCAGTGGACGCCCCTGGCAGCATACATTTCTGGAGCTTGGCTGCAGGTTCAGCTCCTTTGATTGATCCTCAAAGAGAATGCAAGCTGGAGGAGATAGAGACATATATCCACCCTGTCTCAGGGGTCAACACTGCTCGGCCGATCCTGGAACCGGAGCTGGTGAGATGGGCCATGGCAATTCGGCCTAGTGTTTTGGTTTACAGAAAGGGTGGCCTGCTTCTGTTGGAGCCATACTATCCGTTCCGATTTGGGCGGAACTTTGGTTATGACCAGCACATCCCTACTTCAGTTGCTCAATTTCCCCTGGATAGCAGGGCCAAGCACGGGTCCACCATTGTCGGCGACGGCCGGTTGTGGTGGGATTTCTATCATCGTCAGGACGACGCAATTTTCAGGGTGCCCACCGTCTCCAACCGTGTTCCCCGGGTAACATCAGAATATATTAAATGGTGGAACATTCGGACCGGCTTTTTCAGGGATGGCAGGGGTGCTTTCTGGGATGTAGCAGAGCGCTCTTTCCTGAAACAGCAGCCTGGGCCGGTGTTTGAAATCCCCGAGGCCCATCTGAGGAAGCTTTATTCGCAGAACCCGAGAGAGGCAGAGAACTATCTGGCCCAGCGTCGAGCTCTGAAGGAAAAGAATTCTGAGCCACCCGCTCCTGTCTTTGCTGCTATTAATGAAGACAGTTTCATAAAGACCCTGAAACATCTGTGCCATATAGGAGATGATCGCTTGGAGGCACAACAGTATCCATTTCCTGTTGAAGAGCCGCTCCCGGCGGTAGCTCATTGGAGGGGTCCAGTTGATAAATTTCATCCGTATAGGACGTTTGTACGCCGGGAAGATAGAACTCAGACGTATTATAAGCAAACGTCCTGGCTGTTCATTCTGCTGAATTTGCATGGACTATCTGCAGAAAGCCCGATAGCTGGCATTTTGAACAAGCCGCTATTTATATCATTTCATTATGTCGATGGCTGGGGCATGGACCATCTTGACTTGTTCCGCTGCCTGGATTTTCATGGCCATAATGACCTGGCAGCTTTGGTGGAGAAATGCCAGACATTCGGCGATGTGTGTTGGCTCATCAAGGAGGCTGCTTCCCGCTCCAAAGAAGTGGCTTATCTGTATTGGCCGCTCTCTGTATTTTATGATGGACCAGCAGGTATCATCTTCTCCTTTCTGACTGCAGTGTTTTCTGTTTAATATCTGAATTTTGCATCTATTGATCCCATCATCTTTCTGCCGTTCTTAACAGACCGGCCCGATATAAAGCGGCAGGGGCTCTACAGGAAGATTATTACGCAGGCCGAGAAGCCTACTTATTTTGAAGTTCCTGCCACAGCACCGACCACTACTCCCCTGCCTCCTGGCAAGAAGAGGAAGGCTTCTGCAGTCAAGGCTGCAGTTGGGAAGGCCAGGAAGGCCAAGAGAGCTCAGGCTCAACAATCGGCTTCGGTAGTGATGGACACCGGGACCCCTCTCCCTGACATTCCCTCATTTGATGAGTTCGAAACTCAGAGGGAGGCCGCTCAGGCATCAGTTCAGGGTAACATCAATATTCTGCCATTACATTCTTCATTCTATCTTGCTGGATTTCAGAGGAGTGTTTAAATCTGACCGCTTCTTTTCGCATAGCCCAAGAGCCAGTTGCGGCGCCCTCCGAGGTGGAGACCCGGTTGCCCTCTCCCACGCCGACTAGTGAGGCGGAGGGTAAGCATTCCCTTTTTATCTTTTTATGTTTGCTTCAGCTACTTTCATCGTCCCTCTCACAGGCTTTTCTTTATAGTGATGGCCGGGGAGGAGACTGAGATTACAGGAGCGGCTGGCGATATTACTCAGCCGCGGGAGGGTCACAAGACCCAGGCGAAATGGGGCCCCGCTCCCGGAAGGCGCATAGTTACTCGGTCTTCCTCCAAGCAGATGTTAGAATCGATGGCCCCGCCCATGGACAGAGTAGAAATCTCTTCCGGTAGCTCTGCGGCCGCTTCTGAGGCAGGTGGAGAAGAAACAGATTTCAGCGGGAGTGACACGGAGGGTGCCTCCAAACCAGAGGCCCCACCCGTATGTACCGCCATTGTTTTATCATTTACACCCCCCAAGCTGCTGGTGCCATTTTCTAGAGAAGAATTGCCAGAAGAGTTCGCTGCTCTGGATACCGAGGCAGATATAACTCCCCCTTTTGTGGTCTCATCAGCGGAGCTTTCCTCTTCTCTGCAATCTTTTGAGGATATTGGCATCACTTTAGAAGTGAGTCTCTTCCCTTTATGGTTTCCTTTTCCCCATCTTTATCTGCTGCTTGACGCTGCATTGATTCGTTCACAGGAATCCATTGTTGCCCTCCCGGCTACGAGTGCAGCCGTTGAAGCCACTTTATCCGGCACCTTGGCTATTGTTCCTGCTTCGGCAGCCATTCTTGAGATAATTCGCCCTGTGCCGGTGAGGGTGCAGTCCTCCACAGACTTAGCATCATTGGACCTGCGGAATGCAGGGGAAGGCCCGGCTCTCATCAAGGCTTTGGATTTTAGAGCTGAAATGGACCCAGCCAGGGGTTCTGCCTTTATACCAGCTGCAGTGATGACCATCGCTCCAGAATCAACAGTTCCCACAGTATCAGTCATGGAGAGCGAACCTGTGCCTCTTCAGATCGTGGCCCCCGCAGCCTTGACATTGCAGGGGGCGGGCACCGAAATGGAAGAAGGAGAGGTATCTGTTGGAGAACTGGGAGTATCGCCTACAACAGCCACGGAATCTGCTTCCGCATTTTCAGAATCTGAGGAGGAGATGCTTGAAGTTGCGTCCGGGATTATTCCGACGGCCGCCTCCGAGGAGATGGAGGTGGAAGATCTCCCGGCCACATCAGAGGTTATGGGTGGAGCTCAGTTGGTGGCTTCGGCAGACCTGCCGTCTTCTTCTTCGCAGCCGGACATCACCCTATGGGCGGATATAGACAGTGAAGTATCTTTTGAAGTAGCTCCTCTTCCTTCGCCTGGCTTCACTTCCCCTGAAAGTTTTGTTTGGCAACATCTGGGCATGCTGCGTCAACTGGTGGAGTCCCAACCTGGACTAACTTATTTACAGTTGAAGGATATAGCCGGGCGCTTCACCGCCGGTTTACAGGCGATGGGATGTCCCACGGAAATATGGGCCCAGCGGGTTCTTTTGCTGTTAAAATTTGTTCATCGCCGGGATTTCTTGACACATATCATGTCGGACAGATTGGCAGCCTTGAAGTTGCAAAGAATGGAGTGCAAGTCCGAGCTGGCAAAGATGAACTCTATCTTTCAGGAGCGACAGCGTCAAATGCAGTCTTTGGCGGAGCGGGAGCATTTCGTGCGCGACCGGATAACTATCCTGGAGGCTGAACTGTCTGATCTCCGAGCTGAGCTGCCACAGCTGACAACTTCTCGACCGCAACTCGAGGAAGAAGCAGCTTTATTAGAGGGGCAGGTGGCATCCTTTCGAGACCAGTCTGTTCGACTGCAGGAAGAGGAGGCTCGGCTTCATGAACTAGGAGCCGCCCCTTCTGTGGGTCTTCTGGCATTCGAGGATATCTTCCGGCAGCCATGAATCATTTTCTTTTTCTTTTCTTCTTCTCCTTTTTTGCTCTTTTGTGATACAATGTCCCCTCGGGGCCCTTTATGTACTCACTTCTTAATGAAAGGAAAAATTTTGCCTTATGTGTATCCACCTTCTTTTCCATGTGGTTTTATCACTTCAGGGAAGTGGGGTAGTGGTTTTAGCAAACCCTCATGCGAATGGCGCGTATCTGGCAGGAGAGCGTCCACCCCTTCAGAGAAAGGATGGGGAACTCGCTCCACCGCGTGACGGCATCCGAAGAGGTGCTTAAACCGGATTCTGTTAGTAGCGGCAAACGTCCCTTTTGGCAATATGTGCTGTGAGGGAGACAATTTGCAGGAATGTGAAAGAAAGGGCCTTATCAGAATAGACGGAAAGTCTAGACTGGGTAGAGGTTATAACAGGTGGGACGATTACAGGATATGTGGTTTTCATCAAGACAGACGTAAGGTCTGAACTGAATAGGGTTTTATCATTGATCGGGCGAAATGCCAGTCGATCAACAGCTGATTTCATCATCGATATTGAGTTTATATCGATGCAAGGATTTTCATAAGTTTCCTCAGAATAGACGAAAGGTCTAAACTGAGTAGGGTTTTATCATTGATCGGGCGAGGTGCCAGTCGATCAACAGCTGGTTTCATCATCGATATTGGGTTTATATCGATGCAAGGATTTTCATAAGTTTCCTCAGAATAGGCGAAAGGTCTAAACTGAGTAGGGTTTTATCATTGATCGGGCGAGGTGCCAATCGATCAACAGTTGATTTCATCATCGATATTGGATTTATATCGATGCAAGAAGGATTTATAAGTTTCCTCAGAATAGACGAAAGGTCTAAACTGAGTAGGGTTGCATCATTGATCGGGCGAGGTGCCAATCGATCAACAGTTGATTTCATCATCGACATTGGATTTATATCGATGTAAGAAGGATTTATAAGTTTCCTCAGAATAGACGAAAGGTCTAAGCTGAGTAGGGTTTCATCATTGATCGGGCGAGGTGCCAATCGATCAACAGTTGATTTCATCATCGATATTGGGTTTATATCGATGCAAGAAGGATTTATAAGTTTCCTCAGAATAGACGAAAGGTCTAAGCTGAGTAGGGTTTCATCATTGATCGGGCGAGGCGCCAATCGATCAACAGTTGATTTCATCATCGATATTGGATTTATATCGATGTAAGAAGGATTTATAAGTTTCCTCAGAATAGACGAAAGGTCTAAGCTGAGTAGGGTTTCATCATTGATCGGGCGAGGTGCCAATCGATCAACAGTTGATTTCATCATCGATATTGGGTTTATATCGATGCAAGAAGGATTTATAAGTTTCCTCAGAATAGACGAAAGGTCTAAGCTGAGTAGGGTTTCATCATTGATCGGGCGAGGTGCCAATCGATCAACAGTTGATTTCATCATCGATATTGGATTTATATCGATGCAAGAGGATTTATAAGTTTCCTCAGAATAGACGAAAGGTCTAAGCTGAGTAGGGTTTATCGCAGGTGGGACTGCCAAGAATGTATAGGTTTCATCAGAACAGTGATGGATTTCATTGTTTGTGGGACATGCGAATGGGGTATGTGGATTTCCCCAGGGCAAACGTAAGGTCTGTCCCAGAAAGGCTTTATCATCGGTGGGGCATGGAGCCATGTGACCGACGGAAGGTTTTACCAATGAAGGCAGATGAAGGTATCGTGCCGGTTGGCACGGGACTTTTTGGATTACCATATTACTGACCCAAGTGCCCTTTCGGGTTTTCACCAGAGCCAGCCCCCTCTTGCTTTTGCCCACGCGTCCTTTCGGATTTTCACGTGGCGGGGTACCCGATTTTGCCTGCAGTGCCCTTTCGGGTTTTCACCACAGCTGGGTTTTAGCCATTTTTGCCCTCGTTCAGAATGCCTGAACAAGACTGGCGGGGTATCTCTATTTTTAACCCCATTTTGTCTCTTCTTTTCTTTTCCCTTTTCTTTTTATTGAAACTTTGATTCTATAACTGATAGGCGCAGCTTGTGCATATATCATCATTGATGTGGGTGCTAACATCAATGCAAGGGTTTCATAGGTCTCATCAGGATAGACGTAAGGTCTAAACTGGACGGGTCTCATCGCTGATTGGGCAAAGCGCCAATCAATCAGCAACGGGTTTCATCATTGGTATTGGGTTTATACCAATGCAAGGATTTTTATAGGTTTCATCGGGATAGACGTAAGGTCTAAACTGGACAGATTTCATTGCTGATCGGGCAATGCGCCAATCAATCAGCAACGGGTTTCATCATCGGTATTGGGTTTATACCAATGCAAGGATTTTTATAGGTTTCATCAGGATAGACGTAAGGTCTAAACTGGATGGGTTTTATCACGGCGGGACGTAAAGAGATATGTGGGTTTCTTCGTGGTTACCACATTACCGACCCAAGCGCCCTTTCGGGTTTTCACCAGAGCCAGCCCCCTCTTGCTTTTGCCCGTGCGCCCTTTCGGGTTTTCGCACGGCGGGGTACCCGATTTTGCCTGCAGTGCCCTTTCGGGTTTTCACCACAGCTGGGTTTTAGCCATTTTTGCCCTTGTTCAGAATGTCTGAACAAGACTGGCGGGGTATCTCTATTTTTAACCCCATTATATATATATATATATATTTATTAATTTATTTATTATTTTCTTCTATCCCCCCCTACTTGTTCAGAGGGTGTCAGACCGTGACGGCACAGGATCACGATGAGTGGTAGCCTGGTTAGGACGGAGTGTCACTATACCAAGGAAAGGATATCTCGGATAGGGCGGAGTGCCACTAGACCAAGGAAGGGTAGTTCGGCTAGGGCGGAGTGCCACTAGGCCAAGGAAGGGTAGTTCGGCTAGGGCGAAGTGCCGCTAGGCCAAGGCAGAGGTATCTTGACTAGGGCGGGGTGCCACTAGGCCAGGCCAAGAAAAGGATATCTCGGCTAGGGCGGAGTGCCACTAGACCAAGGAAGGGTAGTTCGGCTAGGGCGGAGTGCCACTAGGCCAAGGAAGAGGTATCTTGACTAGGGCGGGGTGCCGCTAGACCAAGGAAAGGATATCTCGGCTAGGGCGGAGTGCCACTAGACCAAGGAAGGGTAGTTCGGCTAGGGCGGAGTGCCGCTAGGCCAAGGCAGAGGTATCTTGACTAGGGCGGGGTGCCACTAGGCCAAGAAAGGATATCTCGGCTAGGGCGGAGTGCCACTAGACCAAGGAAGGGTAGTTCGGCTAGGGCGAAGTGCCACTAGGCCAAGGCAGAGGTATCTTGACTAGGGCGGGGTGCCACTAGGCCAAGGAAAGGATATCTCTTGCCCGATTACTCGGGGAATATCAGCTGTGCAGCATGATACAGCTTCAGGTGTTTACCGTTGAGTGGTGAGAATTGGATCTCCCCTCGATGATTAACAACTATGTAGGCCCCTCCTTCGTAGACCCTTTGTATCACATATGGACCTTCCCAATTGGGATTTAGCTTTCCCTTCGGGTTGGACGCCATGACTTCTTTTTTCTTGACCATGACAAGGTCACCTTTTTTGAATTCTCGCCCTTTTACGAGTTTGTTGAATGCGGTGGCCATGCGGGCCTGATACATCTGGATATTCTTCTGAGCTTGGAGACGCTTCCCTTCCAATTCAGCCAATTCTTCTAATCTTCGTTCTGCATTGGTTTGTTCGCCATGGGCTAGGTCGTATTGGACTGCCACTCTGAGTGACGGGACTTCCAGCTCTAGTGGGACTACTGCCTCTGAGCCGTATACCAAGGAGTATGGTGAGCACCCTGTAGGTGTTTTGAAGACGGTGCGATACGCCCACAGAGCTTCATACATCTTTTCTTCCCAATCCTTCTTATTGGCACTGACGACTTTGGCCAGCAGGGTGCACAAAGTCTTATTGAAAGCTTCTGCCAATCCATTTGCCTGTGGATTGTAAGGAGTGGAAGTCCTCCATTCGATCTTATATTTCTCGGCAAGCCGATAGACTTTCTGATTTCTGAAATGACTCCCATTGTCAGATATTATTCGGCTGGGGATCCCAAACCGGAAGATGATGTTTTGCTTGATGAATCTGGCGACCAGCTCACCGGTCACTTCCCGTAGTGCTATAGCTTCCGCCCATCGGGAGAAGTAATCTGTTATGGCCAGTATATACTTATGCCCGGCCGAGGAAGTCGGTAGTGGACCGACTACATCAGTTCCCCATTGTGCAAACGGCCAGCTAGGGACTGTAGGGTGCAGAATCGTAGGTGGCCTTCTAGGCACAACAGCATGCTCCTGACACTTCTGGCATGACTTTGCAAATGTGCAGCAGTCTTCAAACATAGTGGGCCAATAGTAGCCCAGCTTCTTGATTTCTATCTTCATCTTGGGGCCAGCCTGGTGGGCACCTGCTGTCCCAGCATGTACTTCTTTCATCGCTTGCCAAGCTTCCTCAGTGGACAGGCAGCGGAGCAGAATCTTCTTGCGTGCATCTGCCATTATTCGGAACAGAGTCCCATTCCTGAATTCATAAGAATCTTTGATTCGCAAGAGTTTCATCTTTTCTTCTCTTTTCTGCGGCAGCTGTTGATGTAAAAACCACTGTAGCAGGTGTTGTCTCCAATCAGACGCCTGTTCTGTACTGATCGTGGCGACTTCATTTTCTTCGGGGCAGCTTTCTAGCATGCTGGGGACTTGCCGCCGATTTATAACAACAATGTTCAGTGTCTCATCTGGTGGGACTGCTATTGAGCTGGCTAGCTTTGCCAATGCATCAGCTTGGGCATTATGTGCACGGCCCACATGCTTGAGCTCAATATGATAGAATTTCGCCATGAGGCGCACAGCTTTTTGGTGGTAGGGGTTCAACTCCGGCTTCCGCACTTCGAACTCCCCTTGGATTTGTTTTATTATCAACATCGAATCCCCGAATACCTGAAGCATCTGGATACCCATGTTGAGGCTTATATGCAGTCCGATTATCAGAGCTTCATACTCGGCTTCATTATTAGTGCAGGGCTTGTTTATAGAACAGGAAGTATGCACAACCTCCCCCTCTGGCGATTTCAGCACAATACCGGCTCCGGCCCGTATTCTGATCTTTCCATCGGAGTCCGTCTCTGTTCTAGATGCTCCGTCAAAGAACAGCTGCCACATAGTTGACTGAGCCTGGCAGGCTTCTAGTGTCTCATCATCGGGTAACTCAGTCCCCAACATATCATTCTCTGGCACAGTATGTTCTGCGAAGAAATCGGCCACAGCCTGTCCTTTTATTGCCCTCTGGGGTATATACGTGATATCGAATTCCATCAGAATTACTGCCCATTTGCCCAACCGGCCTTTCAGTACTGGTTGAGTCAGTATGTATTTGAGTGGATCTGCTGCAGATATCAATCTGATTTCATGTGACAGCATATAGTGCCGGAGCTTCTTTACGGCAAAGACTAGTGCCAAGCATGTCTTCTCTATATAGGTGTAACTTTCTTCTGTTCTGATCAGCCTCCTACTCAGGTAGTATAGAGCCTGCTCTTTGCCTTCTTCATTTATCTGTGCTAGCATTGCCCCCAGGGAACAGTGTGTGGCTGCAATGTACAGTATCAGGGGTTTGCCCTTAATAGGTGCCCCCAGCACTGGAGGGGTTTTGAGATATTCTTTCAGCTTCTCAAAGGCCTCCTGACAGCCATCGTCCCAGAGGAACGGCACATCTTTCATCATGAGCTTGTGAAAAGGGTGGCATTTCCCCGACAGATTTGATATGAATCGTCGGATGTAGGCCAAACGCCCTTGTAGAGATCTCAGCTCGTGAAGATTCCTTGGTGGAGGGAGCTCCTGGATAGCTTTAATCTTGGATGGGTCAATCTCAATGCCCCTATGACGGACAATGAACCCAAGGAATTTTCCACTGGACACGCCGAAGGCACATTTCATAGGGTTCATTTTGAGCTCATATTTGCGCAGCCTCTGGAACACTACTCTCAGATCCTGCAAATGGTCTTCTTTTCTGCTGGTTTTCACCACCAGGTCATCAATATAGCACTCTACCTTTTTGAAGAGCAAATCATCAAAGATCTTTGTCATAGCTCTTTGATAGGTAGCGCCGGCATTCTTGAGGCCGAACGGCATCCTTTTATAGTGGAATATCCCCTTCGGGGTGCGGAATGCAGTGTGCACTCTGTCTTCTTCAGCAATCCAGATCTGGTTATATCCGGATGACCCATCCATGAATGACAGGGCTTCATGGCCAGTGGTTGCATCGATCATTACTTCAGTAATTGGCACTGGGAAATCATCTTTTGGACAAGCCTTATTCAGGTCCCTGAAATCTACACATATTCTGATCTGCCCATTTTTCTTCTTCACGGGCACTATATTGGCCAGCCATGTAGTATACTGGTTTTCCTCAACAAAGCCTACGTCAATCAGCTTGTCGACTTCTTTGTTGATCTGATTTATCAGTTCAGGACGCATTCTCCTGGAAGGCTGCTTTACAGGGCTAGCCTCTGGGTCTATTGCCAAGCGGTGCTGTGCCACATCAGAGCTCAGTCCCGGCATTTCATCATACGTCCATGCAAAGCAGTCTCGGAACTCTTTCAGAAACTGTATGTACTGTTCTCTGGCAGCTGGTTCTAGCAGTGCACTGAGGAATGTCGGCCTTGGCTCATCTGCTGACCCCAGGTTCACTTCTATCAGTTCATCGACGGTGGCTTGGCCCCCGTCCTCAACTTCGGGTGGGGCTTCTTGCAAATCAATAAAGCCTCCCGGGATATAATTCTCTTCAGTTTCATGTTCTTCTGTATCGTCATCCTGCTCATCAGCGGATGTCGGCTTATCATATAAGGCCGATACCATCGGATTCTGTTCAGTCTGCCCCGAGGACGAGACTGGTTCAGAAGAGAATTCAAAAGTGGAATCTTCCGCTCTTAGGGATCTTTCTGTTACAGGCTCCCCTGAAAGGTCATCTTTCTGTAGAGCCCGGACTTCTTCCAGAATGCACTCAAATTCCAGGCATTCTCTCAGTTCTTTGGCCATCTGGTCTTCATCCGGGTTTCCGTATCAAATTGTGCTTCGGCCTGGAATAGATCCTCCTTGCAGGACGGGTCCTTCCAGCACCGACCCCTCTTAGTTTTATCAGACATCCCTGCTTCTGGCTGGTCATCTTGGGCTTCATTGTCTGTTATGGTTTGATACATAATCTCTTCATCCTCAAAGGGATATTGATCATATCCTAACCCAGGGGAGTCTCTATGCTGGTAGAAGGTAGAGATGACATCCACCTCGGCTTCATAATATTCTTGAAGGGTATAACCCAATCCCGGATGCTGTGTGATCTTCCTCAGTTCCTTATTATCTCGAGGCGGATCCCATAGCTCCCTAAATGCTTTCTTCTGGGCTGCAGATTGTAGTGATGGCATTTGCATCTTGGAGAACATCTGCGAAACCCGCTGGGTAGTATACTCCAGGCCTGTAATCGGCACCATCTGGTTTGCGGCTTCTTCAGGGACCATGCAGTCTTGATCATCTTCTTCGACTGCCTCCCCGGTGTAGAATATGGTAGGTGGCTCGCAGAAGCGAGGGATTTCCATAGTCTTCAGTGGCAGCACTGTTTGGTATTCTAGGCTGGCGACGGGTTTGATTAAACCTCGTGGGACCTTCACCTGTATGCACCTTTCTTTCATTTCTTGATCAGTGCTATCTGGATGGATGCTAGGAGGGGTGATCCGAGCAAAATCATCAGCATAAGAGATGTGAGCTACTTCATGCTTTTCAACATAACCCCTGGGTGGCGGTGGAGACCAAGCTTTTGCCTTCGTCGCCGGCTTCTTCTGGCTGATCACAGCCTCTTTCTTTTCATCTTTTTGTGACACCTCGGTGTAGTAGGAGGCATCGAGCATATGGCATTCGAACACTTCAAAGGGATGTAGGTCTGCAAACACCCTTTCTTCCTTTCCTTCATGGCAGTATTTTATGCATTGGTGTAGCGTGGATGGCACGATCTGATATTCATGCAGCCACGGTCTCCCCAACAGGGCCTTATACGTGGTGTTGGAGTCGATCACATAGAATCGTACCACGGTAGTGAGGTCGCCCAATGTGAGGTTGAAATCAGCCACCCCGAGAGGTGTTTCACATTTCTGGTTGAACCCAGCAATCTTCATGTCTCTGACCTTGGTAAGCTGCAGATCAAAGTAGTATTTCTGATAGATGCGATATGGGAGAATATTTACAGCAGCCCCGGGATCTATCAGTATCCTGCTCAGCGACTGACAGTTCAGGGAGCCCCTCATATACAACGGTCTGTTGTGACTGGCATTTGGGATCAGCATATCATCTTCTGTGAACGTGACTGATGGTCCAGCATTCACTTCTGCCAAGAGTGCTTCATATTGTGCCGGCGACTGCAGGGCATCCACAATTGCTTGGCGGGCCTCTTCACTCAGAGAGAGTATCTCCCAGATGGAGAATCTGGTGGGGAGCTTCTTCAACATTTTCATGATTCGACTGCCAACCCGAACATTAGACAGCCTCATCTCCTCTGCCCACCGGGGTCTTGGAGGTTCGTGTGGTGCCTGTGGCCTTTGCTGCCCAGTCCCAGTTTCATTTTCTTCATCGGTCTCCCGGAGGGCTTCTTCTGTAATGACTGCCCTTGGTTTTGCTAGAGGGCTATTTTCCTCATTTTCTTCATGCTGTTTCTGCTTTCCGGCTGCTGTCTGCTGGCACTTATTGCTTTTAGCTGGAGCAGTATGAGACGGCTGCTCGTTTTCTAAGCTGGACAGGAACTCCAGGAATGAAGGGGCTCCTTCTGCTTTATCTTTTCCTTGGTACAAGCTGGCAGGGGGAGGAACCTGGACACCGCGCACCTCTGGTTTTGGGATTTGATAGGGTTGCTCCCCTCTGAACATAATATTATGGTTAGCTGGTGGCGGACGCCCCCATTTTCTCCCAGAACGTGTTGCATGGGCTGAGGTAGAGGCCTCAGCATGATTGGCTTCCAGCGGGACATCTGATGCTTCTTGTTCATCATCCTCCCCGGGCAGGGAAAAGAGTACCGACAGAGTATTGCATTGTACTGTCGTGACCTTCTTTCCCTTTTTGGCCTTAGGCCGTCTCTTCTTTTTCTGGGAAGTTGGCTTTGCTAGTTCCTGCCCCCAGAAGGACTCAGTCTTATCTTTTCTTTGTTCTGCTTCCGGCTGCTCTTCAATTTTCAATTCTTCGAGCTGCTCCCAGAGTATACAGTCTTTCACCAACAGGTGTTTCGGCTTTTTCTGCTCATACTCATCAAGCTCATTAATATATTGCTGCAGACGCCTGGTTGCAGGACTTTCTTCTTTATGTGCAGGGAGGGGAGTTTGTCTCCTCCGGTTGCGAGTATGGATCCGGATGACTGGTCCGGTCTCAACTGTAGGCCATATTGGCTTTATTGGAGGCGACTCAGGCCTTGGGGTGACACCCCGGATAACTGCTCCGTTGGTTTTAGCTGCGGGAGTCTTCTTTCTGCTTTTTGTGGGTACCGTCTGCCATCCTTCCTGATCTCTCAATGGGGTGAGGAGGCAGGCTTCATAGGTGTGCCTGGTGCATTCTTCAATGGCTTCCTTAGGCAGCTGTTGATAGATTGAGATCATATTAGCGGCCACCCTCCAGGGCGGAAGCTCATGTGGCCGAGGAGGCTTCACCTGGTAATCTCCCAGCTGCAGTTCACCCTTCTTAACCATTCCTTCCATGATATCTTTGAAGACATAACAGTCCTCAATTGGGTGCCCCAACACCCGGTGAAATGGACAGAACATCGGATCATCTTTCTTTTCTGCATCTTCGGGCTTCTTCGGTTCAGGCAATGTCACCTTATTGAACTTATATGCCCAGTTAAACAATGCTGCAGTCTTATCCTTGGGAAAAGAGTAAGCCCTTCTCATCCTGTCCCTCAGAGAGACTTTGTCTCTTCTTTCTGCTGTATCTGCCATCGGGGGAGCTTCATATGCCCCTTTCTTCCCTTTTTGTTGCTCAAAGGTTCTAAAATCGACGGTGTTGGCCTCAGAGTGTGACGGCCGCCGATCATTGGATTTACCTTTTGGCATGGCGGGAGCATTGACGGTCGGACGTTTGGACAAGAACGCCTCGACCTCCGCCACTATATTGTTCAGTCGGTCAAATGTTTTGACATCTGCACCGATCATTTTTTCTAGTACTTCCCTCCTGAGGTTCTGCTTGCATATCTGCACTGCATCCTCCTGATGAGGAGGTCTTCTGCATCTCATGGCTAGATTTCTCCATCTTTTGATGTACTCCAGTGCAGTTTCATCCTGTTTCTGCCTAGTAGCATACAGTTCTGCTATTGTGATTTCCCTCTCCGTGACATGAAACCTGTCGCGGAATTTTCTCTGCATATCGGGCCAATCAACCACTGATCCTGCTGACAAGCTTGAATACCATTCAAAGGCCAACCCAGTGAGGGACGAGCCAAAGAACTTGAGCAGATAGGCTTCATCGACTGCTAGGTCGCCCATGATGGTAGTATAGTAGGCTATATGCTCTCTGGGGGAGCCCTGGCCATTGAATTTCTCAAACTTTGGCGGCTTGCTGACGCCTGGAGGCAGCCTTTTGGCAGCATACTGGGGAGGATACGGTACCTTATACACATCATAGGCACTAGTATCATCTCCAGTCTTTTCTGACAGCTTCATTTCCACAATTCTTTCAATCATCTGCTTGTGGGCTACAGCTGGATCTATATCTTCTGGAAAGAAGTGGGCTTGTTGCTGGCTGTGAGGAGTTGTCATCACAGTGGCGCGCAAGATGGGCGCGGTAGGCTGCGTCTGAGACACAGAGGGCTGAGCTATTGTTTGCTGTGGAACAGGTTGACTTGGTGCTTTGCCCTTATCAGCTAAGAGAGGATTAGCCAGGATAGTTGTTTCTGTGGAGCTGGATGTCTGCCCCGCAGGTTCAGCTTGCTTCGAGACTGATGTAGCTTCCTGTCTCTCATTGAGCTGTCTTCGGAGAGCATTGATCTCCTGTTGGTATCTTCCGAACATCATCTGGATCATGGGATCCATGGTTGATGGAATTTGTATATCTTCAGAAGTCCCTTCAGCATCATCAACGAAGGGGTTATCTCCATCTTCCGCCGTTACCACATTAACTGTCATAGTGGTAACCCTGCGGGCTTCATCATCAATTTTGATTTTATCTTTTGCTGCCTGGCCTCTTCTTGTGACAGGACCAGGTCTAGTTGCCAGCCTGAGCAATTCCTCTGGCTGAGTTGGTAGTATATCCTGCCCCCTGGCCAGTCCAGCCATATTGCAGGCGAAGATTCGCATCTTTCCTTTCCGCCTGTAGACCTTTCTTTTTATTTGACTAGGATATCTGAGCCGGTCAAAGACCGATATTCTTTCTTTGGCTTCTTCCTCGTATAGGTCTTCTTCATTATATCCGACCCTGGGGCCTTCTTCATAGTCATTTGAATCGGAGGAAGAGGCTTCGATCATCATCTCTTGGAAGGTTTTTCCTTCTTCATCATCCCTGATGCCCAAGGCACGGGATAGTCTTTGCTGGCCTAGGGCAGAGCTCCCTAGGTAGTGGAAGTAATCTTGGACTACTTGCTTAGTTTCCTCTGGGTCGCGCCTTTTCGGCTCAGGTCGGAGCATCAGTCTGTCCTGGCCCTTTTGCTGCCGGGCTAGTCTTGTCACCCGAGCATTCAGATGTTCGGCCCTGGGATATTTGAAGATATCAGCCTGTCTGGCACAGGCTCCTGATCTTCTTGCAGTAAGCATAGTGACTGGTTCACTTCTTCTTATATTGCCAACTTGGCAGCGGTTGGCAGCAGCATTGCTTTCATCTCTCTTCATTTCCCTTCTGCCCCCTGCTCTGAGGCGGGCAGCAGTGATATCAGTGAGGTTCTCTCTGTCTTCAGCTGGGGCCCAGCTTTGGATCTTCTTCGGTCGCCAGACCTGTTTGTATTTTGCTGGCTTGGGCGCCAGCGGCTTCCTTTCAGCATCTTCCCAGTTGGCCCTCCTAGAGGCCAAAACCTGGAACTTGTTGTCAGTTGGGATGGTCGGGACGATTCTGTCTGGCCGGACTCCCCTGGGGCGACCGTCGAGATTCGCCCTAATAGCACCCATCATTATCGTCTTTCCGGAATTGGAAAGGCGACGATCAATAGCAGTAGACCGGTTCCTCCGGTTGGTTTTCTTCCCCTTCTGGGCAGCAGTGGGGACCATGTCCCTTTTCTGGACATGATGGACGTAGCAGGCGACGGCCGTGGGGGCCGTCTTCTTCGGTAAGCCATCCTTGCGATCAGCGGCCTCCACTGGGGCGTTTGCAGCAACGCCTTGCTCCTCGTTATCGACCTGTAGAAGGTCGGTGTAGACAACGCCCAAGCAGTTGGGCAGCCCGACAGCTGGGGGAAACGAACCGAACGCCAGTGGTACCGCCAGGTACCCCTCCTGGACGTGCATGTCCACCGGTTGCTTGTCGAAGCATACAGACGCGATTTGTGTTGTCATCGTAGTTTCCTGGAAACAAGGAAACACACGGAATCAGAAATTTGAGGGGGGCCCGCTGGGCCTCCTACCTTAGCGTAAAGATGAAGGGAGACTGAGTCCCACCGGGCGTGCCAGACTTGTTTGATGCACATTTTTTTATCTCTTTTTATCTTGTTTATTGTTTTTATTTATTTATTTATGTTTATGGGTTTATTGGCGTGCCAGTCACCGTGGTGACGATTCTTATTGTGCGCTCGATCTGACTTGGTCAGTCGATTGTGAGTGATCGTGTCTGGACTAGTAGTCCGTCATACCCTGAACGCTATGACGTTAATTACGTCCTCCCTAAGGAAGACAACCCTTGATTAAACGCTAGAGGTAGGAGGAATGCAGCGGTAAAGCCGTGTGCTCAAAGGAGACAAAGTTCATCTGCTTACAAGACGTTAAACGTATCTGAACAGAGCAGGGGTTTATTAATTACGGGGAGAGACCCGCCGGCATATTCCCACCATCTTGGATGATGCCAAGTGGGGAATAGGAAACCACCCATGCAGCGGCAGGGTAGGCTCCGCAGAAGATCGGGTATATATAGACATAACCCGGAATCCAGATGGGGACCGGCCTGATGTAACACACCCGGTACGAGTGCGGTGTCTTATTAATATCCCCCTTCGGAGGGCCATCAGAGATCACGCAAGGGCATAACTCCGTGGGCCAGCGGGGTTAGAGAGAATACCACACTCGATTGGTGGGGATATATGTAAATTTCGGCAGCATGTTCCCTCAACCTGGATTATGCCAAGGAAGGATAGGTCATCATCCACGGAAAGCCGGGACAACGACCGAACAAAGATGGGCACCAGGCCCAGGGACATATCTTGCCTTCATATTATTGATCAATATTCCCTTGGAACCCATCAGAACGCATGTAATGACATGGTTCTTTGGGTTCATAAGGCAGCGGTGAAATCCAGATTCGGGACGAGAGCTGTAGGGGAGGTCTTCCCCATTGTTATATCTCATCAAGACACAAGTGATGGTCTGTGAGTATCCCCTTAAACAGATGTAGGGAAGCTTAAGAAGTTTATAGAAGAATGGTGCAGAGGTGGGCCTCGGAGTGGGTTTCATCTGACTGAAGGGGGGATCTCGGCCTGGCCTTTGGCTTGGACAAAATGGGGCTCTCGGCCTGGGTTTTGGTGGATGGAGAGGGGCTCTCGGCCTGGTCATTGGGCTGGCCGAAGAGCTTCTCGGCAGCCAAGGGAAGGCTCTCGGCCTGGTCATTTAATGGACAAAAGGAGGCTCTCGGCCTGGTCCTTGGATTGGCCAAAGGGGTTCTCGGCCTGGTATTTGGTGGATAAAGGGGCTTCTCGGCACGGTTCTTGGGCTGGCCAAGGGGGTTCTCGGCCTGAGCAATTGGCTGGCCAAGGGGGGTCTCGGCCTGGGGTCTTCTCGGTTGGCTCCTGGGCGCGCCGGAAAGGGGGGCGCCGAGAGGGGTAATATCAGGTTTGGCAAAAGGGGGGTGAATGGCTAGGAGGAGGGGCTCTCGGCAGAGGGCTTCCCGGCGCGCTCCTGGCCGCGCCGGGAGTCTACACGCCGGGAGCCTTGCACATATGGCCTCACGAGGAAAGCGTTGGTAACCGACTGGGTTGTCGTTTAGCCAAAAAAAGGGGGGGAGGCCTCTCGGCCTTATGGTTCTCGGCGGGGAAACTCGCACGCCGAGAAGGTGAAATGCAGAAGAATTTCAGGGTTTCCAGAGCTCAGAAACGATGCTCTGTTTGTGTGTTTTCTGGGGATTTCAAGCTCGAATCAATGTCGGGCCAGAGATGTAAGAGAGGGATTTCATGGAGGCTTCTATTAGAAGGGTGCCAAGGGATTTGGATGAAGGAATCAAATGGAGGAGGTCAGACCATCACCTGATCCTGTGGAGAGTTTTGCCCGTCTGTTGCAGGCCATTTGGCCATTTGGGGGAGTCAGGAGATGACTGTCCTCCGACCCCTCCAGATGAGCCCAATGATATTAAACCAACGGAGAAGGAGAGGCTATCAATCGTATAAACTTCAGGTCCTAAACATTCAATATTTAGGATGGAGGACCTGAGATCCGATCATTATTTATGAGAGCTGGGCAGCCCAGGGAACCGAGAGACTGATATCTCTGGTTCCTGAACCGCCAAAAGGGGGGCTCCTCAGAAAAAAACCAGATTATATATATATGGAAAAATAGGCATTGAGATCGGAGAGGGAAGAAGAGAACGAAACTCAGTAACCCATTGGATGGGGTTAGGAGTCTTATCCTCATCCCTCTTCGAAGAACAAACCCACGCGATCGGCTTCGAAACCCAAAGAATCTAATCTATGTTCCTTTCAGACGAAGGCTATATACATAGAGAGACAGACAGAGATCGATGTCTTAATCTATCAACACCCAAACGGGCCATCCTGACGTTTCATTGCATTGCATAAAGGAAATATTACACTGATCATGAAAGAAAAATGTAAGGCAGAAATCAAAAGAGAAGACCGGAACTCCGGCTACAGTTGAGAAATCGAGAGAGAACTCGAGATATTGCATCAGATAAGGAAAGAAAACATGGAGGGGAGGGTGGAGCATTGACTCCTCTCCCTCCCCAGTGCCCACCTGGAGCTTTCCTTCTTCTTCTCTTCTATTTCCTCTCTGTTGATCGAAAGGGGGGGGGTGGCTCTTCCTCTCCGAACGATCCCCTTTTTCTATCTGGCTTTCTCTCTTTTTCTCTTCAGCTTTTTTCTCTTTAGCCCTCACCGAGTCCCCCTGTGTTCTTTCGAAGGGAGGGGGTTTTATAACCCCTTTCTTCTTTCTTCTCGGCAGGCTTCTGGGCGCGCCGGAAAGGGGGGCGCCGAGAGGGGCCTGAAGCTCTTGGGCGCGCCGGAAAGGGGGGCGCGGAGTGGTGACTCATCTTCATATAGGCCCACTTGGGGTTTCTTCAAATGCATCATCATCCCAAAGGGTCTATCATCTCTGAAAATATCTTGTATTGACATCATGATTGCAATTTTCATCAGTCCGTAGACAGGGTTCTATCAGTCCGTAGACAGGGTTTTATCAGTCCGTAGACAGGGTTCTATCAGTCCGTAGACAGGGTTTTATTAGTCCGTAGATAGGGTTTTCATCTTATCAATATCGCCACTCGAATGGCGACGAGCTCGGACATCAGCCTTAGTCTTTCGTTGTTGGTCAGATCTTCTTTTCAATCATGCTTCCACCCTTGTTCATTTTCCGGGTGTCAACAAGCTGCTAAGCCAGGAGGCGAGTTGCTGACGATCTTCCTAAATGACGACCCGACCTTAGGAGTAAGGATCGGAGCCGACTTACCACTCGAGGAACAGCAGCAATATAAGAATTTCCTTTCTGAGTACATCTGAGTATTCGCTTGGTCTGACGATCAGCTCCCTGGGATACCTGAGGAGACCGTGCTGCACCAACTCAACCTCAACCCTACCATGAAGCCCGTGCAGCAGTGCCGAAGGAAGCACGCACCAGAGAAGCAGACGATCATCAAGGCGCAGGTCACCAAGGGGCAAGAGACTGGTCTTTTTAGACCAGTCCTGTACCCTACGTGGCTAGCCAATGTCGTCCTGGTACCAAAGGCTTCCAGCGAGTGGCGAATGTGCGTGGACTTCACCGACTTGAATAACGCGACCCCTAAAGACTGCTATCCCTTGCCCAGCATCGACCAACTGGTCGACTCGACATCGGGCAACGAGATGCTCAGCTTCCTGGACGCCTATTCGGGTTACCATCAGATTAGGATGAACCCCGAAGACATCGAGAAGACCGCCTTCATCACCGACTACGGCGTGTACTGCTATACCCGGATGCCTTTCGGGTTGAAGAACGTCGGAGCCACATACCAAAGACTGGTCAACCACATGTTTGAGGAATAGCTAGGTCGGAACGTCGAGGCCTACATCGACGACATGCTCGTCAAGACCCCCAAGGCCCAAGACCACTTCACCGACCTTGCCGAAACCTTCGGTACCCTCCTGAAGTACAACATGAAGCTCAACCCCGCCAAGTGTGCCTTTGGAGTAAAATCTGGGAAGTTCCTGGGTTTCCTGGTCACTCAGCGCGGGATCGAAGCCAACCCCGACAAAGTCCAGGCCATCCTGGACATGCGCCCGCCCACGTGCGTTAAAGACGTCCAGCGTCTGACAGGGCGTGTCGCCGCTCTCAGCCGTTTCCTGTCCCGTGCGGTCGAACGATGCTTGCCCTTCTTCAAACTGATGAGAGGACCCAAGCTAGCATCTGCTACGTTCGCATGGGATGAGGAATGCCAGACAGCATTCGCCGAGCTTAAGAAGTTCCTGGCTTCGCCACCGGTGCTCTCCAAGCCCGTCCCAGGTGAAGTCTTGCTGACCTCTCGGCGAGGCCATCCATGGTCAGCTCGGTCCTAGTCAGAAATGACTCGGGAATCGAAAGACCGGTCTACTACACAAGCAAGGTGCTCAATGAGGCCGAACGGAGGTACCCCTCAACCGAGAAACTCGTGCTAGTGTTGGTTACCTCCGCAAGGCGCCTCCGACCCTACTTCCAGGGGCACCCCATCACCGTGCTAACCGGCGAGCTATTGAAGAAGATTCTGGCCCACCCCGAGGCCTCAGGGTGACTCGTCAAATGGGCCATTATGCTCGGGGCCTACGACATCTCGTACCGGCCACGATCAGCAATCAAAGGCCAAGCGCTCGCCAACTTCATTGCCGAAAGCACCATCCCGGCCGAAGACAGGCCTCCAACCACGACCGTGCCAACCTGGGAACTGTTCGTCGATGGATCGTCCAATTCGGCAGGCAGCGGTGCGGGGATCCTCCTGAGGTCCCCCGAAGGGATAGAGCTACAGTACGCCTTGAAATTCAACTTTCAGGCATCCAACGATGCTTCCGAGTACGAGGCCCTTATTTCGGGAGCACGCATGGCCCGACGGTTGGGGGTCGAGCGAGTCAGGATCCACACCGACTCTCAGCTGGTCGCAGGTCAGGTCAACGGTGAGTATGAAGCTCGGGAGGCACCCATGATCAAATACCTTCAGTTGGTCCGGAGCCTAGCCCAACAGTTCGAGGAATTTGGGGTAGTCCGGATAGCTCGGGAGCAAAACTCTCGGGCGGACGCCCTCTCTCGATTGGCCTCCTCCCTAGACCCGGAAGGTACACGATCGGTCCTCCTAGAAGAGCTAGAGCGCCCGAGCATCGACACGGAGCTCCTCGCTGTTGACTCGGCCACTACAAGTGACTGGCGCTCCCCCTACCTGTCCTGGCTACAGGACTCCCAAGAGCCCTCCGACCCTCGGGAAGCCCACCGAATGAAGTATCAAGCTCGGCGCTTCGTCGTCCTCGACAACACTTTCTACCGAAGATCGTTCTCCGGTCCCCTCCTGAAGTGCCTCGGTCCCGACGAAGCAAGCCGAGCCATCCAAGAGATTCACCAAGGCCTGTGCGGAGCGCATGCAGGAGGTCGACCGCTAGCCAGGATCCTGCTATGGTAGGGGTATTGGTGGCCCACCCTGCAGCGCGACTGCACGGCTCACGCACGGCAGTGCGACCGTTGCCAGCGGTTCGACCATTTGGTCCATCAGCCGGCTACGGAACTTGTCACCCTAGCCGAGCCTTACCCTTTCACTCGGTGGGGAATCGATATCCTTGGGCCATTCCCGACGGCCCAGTCCCAGAAGAAGTTCATCATCGTCGCCATCGACTACTTCACCAAGTGGATCAAGGCCGATGCTACGGCAAGGATCACCGAGACAGTCGTTTGGGGCTTTGTTTAGAAATCGATCATTTGTCGCTTTGGCATCCCTCGAGTGATAGTGAGCGATAACGGTCGGTAATTCGACTCTCGGTATTTCCGAGACAAATGCACCGACCTAAATATCCGCAACCACTTCACTTCGGTCGCCCACCCTCAGGCCAACGGGCTGGTTGAAAATGCCAACAATACTATCTTAAAAGGCATAAAAACTAGACTCGGCAAGCCTAAGGGTAGCTGGCTCGAGGAATTGCCTAGCATACTATGGTCGCACCGAACGACCCCCAGGACGGCAACCGGTGAAAGCCCTTTTCAGTTGGTATATGGCACCGAAGCCGTCGTTCCATTAGAGATCACCAATCCGTCTCTCCGAGTGATCAACTTCTCACCCGAGGCAAACGGGCAAAAGTTGCTCGAGAACCTTGACCTGGCAGACGAACTCCGAGAGATCGTGAACGTCCGAGCAACGGAGTACCAGCGCCGCCTCACTCGATACTACAACGCCAAGGTCCGAGACAGACGTATCCAACCGGGGGACTTCGTCCTCAGGAAGGCCGAAGCCTCTCGACCACTGGAGGCGGCGGGCAAGCTATCCCCCAACTGGGAAGGCCCCTACCGAGTGATCGAGACGCTCGGGAAAGGTGCGTACAGGCTAGCTACAATGGAAGGGGAACCCATTTCCCGGACATGGAATGCGACCACACTACGCAGATTCTATTTCTAAAGTTGTATAGCAAGATTGAATGAAATAAAATTCCCTCTCCATTCATTCAAACAATTGTTGGTACATCAGATAGGCAAATGCCAGTACATCACATAGCAAAAAGCAAAAATCTGTCTAACACCGCTTCAAGAGGCCATCGCTCGGCTGACTCGGTCTTGATCTCCTCGCGTCCAGCCACTGACTCTGCCTCGTGTGGAAACTGGCTCGGACAAGAGGTGGTCGAGCCAGTTGGCTCGGGTGGCCCGTGACAAAGGTGACAGAGGGACTGCAGAAGGAAGGCCACCTTTAAACGTTGAGGAAGGCTACCTCCCAAGTTGGCAACAACCAGGAAAAAGGAGCACTGTGAAGGCCTGCCCTCTTCCAATCTGCCAACTCCTTGGAAGGAAGGAGAGAGCAAGCAGCCCCCGAAGAGTGAAAGAAATGAAGAGCAGAAGAGGGAAAAAGAGGCTGCTGGGAGAGGTTAGGATGGAACTTGAGTCGCCTCCTCCCCTCACACGGAGGGGAGTGGCGGCAGGCACCCCTAATCCCCCCATCCGCCCTCCGCCTCGGCGTCCACCCGGAAGCCTCGCCGGAGCTAAGAAGAGGCAAACGACGTGCTTCCACACGCCGAAGCCCTCCCCAGATCCGCGCGGCGACCGTCAGACCCGTCTCGTGCACGCGCGGCGACCGTGGGATCCGTTCAACATTCCAGGACAGCGGGAGCCCGCCGCTCCCCGTCGTCGGTAGCGTCACCCTCCGCGGGACCCTCCATGCTTAGATTGCAGCGGCGTAACGCAGAGTGAAGAAGAAGGAGTAAGGACAGATCATCGGCGAGAATCCTTAGCGTTAAGGAGGAAGGAGTGCCCTTCGGTCTCTCTTATAGGCCAAGGGAGGCCGCACGCCTTAAATTACTCCCCCCTTTAAAACACGCCAAGGGATCCCCCTAAATGGTCACCTCCAACTCCTCGATCCCCGCCCTAGCGGGATTCACGAAGCGGCCTGGCATTCAAAGCGTGAAGGAACAAAAGGACGCCCCGTCAGAAGTCTACCAAATCAGCATGCGAAAACTGCGCAGAACATATCGGCACTTCCCAACTACTCCAGATACGCCAACCAAATCACGGCAAAGATGGTACTCAAACAGAGTAAGTCATTCATTATCACACAAAAAGGAAACACTCTAAAAAGAGGAAAGAGAGACAAAAAGGGAAAGAGGCGAAACAAGGCAAAATACATCAGGTCTCGGGCCCACTTTGACACTCGAGAATGGCGGAAGGGGACGCGTCATCCCCGGCACCTTCAGTGACGGCCGGCTCGGACACTGACCTCACCTGTGCGAGAACTGTCTCGGTCGTGAGCCCTCCCGAAACGCCCGGAGCCGGTGACCCCAATGGAGGCGACCCCTCCGAATCTTCCCCGACCGACGATGAGGAGCTAGAAACCGACTCATCCGAGTCATAACGCTGGCCAAAGGGGAACTCGATCGCGGAGTTTTACTCGTCGGCGTAGTTTATCGCCCGACGATAGCCCTGCTTGAACCCCTTTCGAGTGCCCAGGCGAAGTGCTACCTCGTAATAGGGTAGGGCGGCTTCCACCAGGTCGCTCGAGTAAGAATCCGAGCTCCTATAGCGCTCGATCGCCTCTGCCTCGATCTGCCCCGCCCCTCCGACGAGCTCGACCCGAGCCCACTCCGCCTCGGCCGCACGCTCCTCCGCCCTCGCCAGACGCTCCTCTACCTCGACCATCCTCCGCTCGGCTTCGATCGCACGCTCCTCCGCCCGGGCCCGGTCCACCTCAGCCTCAGAGCGGAGGCGCTCCGCCACCTCTACCCGATCTAGCAGCTCGGCGCGTTCGAGCTCCCAGCGATTGTCTAGCTCGAGGCGACGCAGACGCTCCTCCTCCAGGGATCGGCTTGTCCTCTCAAGAGACTCTCGGGTCTTGGCGAGCTGTTCGGTCAGCACCCCGGCTTCCAGTCGGCTCGCCCGCGCCACCTCCCGGAACGCGAAAAACTCCTGCCGGAGCCCCTCATGCTCCCCCTTGAGTCGGGCCAGTTTCCTCTCGCATCCCCCAAGGGCCCAGGCGAGGTTCGACCGCTCCGCCTCCGCCCGGGCGTGCGCCTCCGACATCAAAGCCGGTGACCGAGCTATTACCAGGCCGCCCTCCATCAGAACATCAAGGATCCCGGGGGGGTATTGCTCCTTTCTCCCCCCTTCGTCCTTGCGGTGATCGACCGGCAGACCCGATACAGGTCGCCCGTAATGCCGAGCCTTTCCAAGGGCTCCGGCAGAGGGAACCGCTCTGCCCTGGGCACCCCGCCAGAAGGCTCTGCTCGAGCGACGGAGCTGACCGCCTCATGCACCACGGTCGGTTGGGGTTACGACGCCTCCCCGGGCGAACCCCCAACCTCGACCGGCGCCGCAGGATCGATCGCACCGGGAACTTCAAGCACTTGGGGTTGCAACGCCCTCGCGGGCGAACCCCCAGCCCTGCCTGTCTCGGCCCGCACCTCGCCGACCGAGACATCACCGACTCCGACCGATCCCCCGATCTCAGCGTCAACTACTTCAACATCGGCCCCCTCTACCCCCGTGGGGGGGAGAGCCGACCCATCGCCGCCCTCTGAAGGGCCCCCAGTCTCCTCGGCCCCCTCTCGCCTGGCAGGTGGGGGAGCTGGCCCCGAGGGGTCGGCCCCATCTTGCCCCCGAGAGGGGAGCGCCACCGAGCAGGAGTCACCCCCGGCAGTAGTAGGAAGACCTGCCTTCTTGGCCCGTTTCCTGGCCTTCGCGGCCTCCCGTAACTTTCCCGCCGTGGGATCCTTGCGCTTCGTACCAGTTGGTCGTGAAGATCCCTCGGGGGCCACCCCCTTGCCCTTATCTCGGGCTTGGGCGCGACCCGCAGAAGCATCTGGTTCGTCGGCCGCCGAGTCATCTCCCAGATCAATGACCTCAGCAGCTTCCTCTAGAGGTTCCCGCCTCACTTCTGCAACAAAGGAAGAAGACCCAGTCAGGAGAAAGAAAGTAACTACCACCCCAGGAGAAGAACCTCGAGAGCGGTACCTGTCGACGTCAACCGCGTAAGAAAACACCGTTCGATGTTCTCCGGCGTCACCAGCTTCTCGGTCGACTGGCGGTTATCCAGGAGACGAGCGACCTGCCGCTCCACGTGGGGAGGGAACTCCTCCTGGCGAGGGGGAAGATTCGGATGAAAATTGGGCGAGACCAGACATCTCCAAGACTCGTCCGTCGCCTCCGCCTTCACCCAGAAGAATTGGGTCTTCCACCCCTTGTGCGAGGAGTCCTTCGCTGCGAGTGAGATGCAACTCCTGTTCCTCCTCGCCTGGATAAAGTAGAAGCCCTTCCCCGCCGACGGGTGCGCTTTCAACTCGAAAAAATAGTGAAAGAGGTCCAAGGAAGGAAAAATGTCGTGCTGACGACAGAGAATCTGAAAGGCAGAAAGAAGGAGATACGAGTTGGCCACCAACTGAATAAGCGCCAACCGGAAAAACTCGAGAAGCTTAAGTACAAAAGACTCGAAGGGAAGGCGGAACCCACTCTTCCAAGCTAGAAGAAAAGTGCAAATGTGCCCCGTACGGCTGTCCAAACTCGTCTCATACGGGGTGGCGGCAGCAAAGCTGTACCTGAGAGGCAAGCGAAAATGATGCTCCAGCCTCCTCACCTCGGCTTCCCCCAACTCACTGCAATTGGGGACGGGCTCCCGCCTCACCTGCTTGATTTCCAAAGGCAGATCCGCCATCGAGCTGGAAGATGATCCCTCGTGCGAGCTCGAAGACTCCGGGTGATGGGGACATCAACGTCAGCCCGCTCACTTTGTGTTTGCATCTACGTCCTTTTGTATTTGTATGTACGCCCTTGTGGTATATGGGTACACAATAGTAGGTCTTAGTGGGTTTATTTGCAAAAGGCCATTGGGTTTCTTTGCAAATGTGCATGTAGGCCCTGCAGGGCCCCCCTCCCTCATCCTTATTGGTCCACCTGGACTCTTGGGTCCAAGGTGGCTGGTCCATGGTCCAACCTTGGACTTGGACCTAGAATTAATTAAAGAAGACAAATGCTAATTGTCCTCTTAAAGGGGGGGGGCGAACCTAGTAGTTTAATGGGGTTTAATGTGGTTGTCAAATCACATCTCAACCCTTCATTGATCAACCCTTGATCCAAGGGCTTAGAATAGGTTAGGTCCCTTGCATATATATACTTGTATTTTTCATATTGCATGAATTAATGAAGAGAAAATAGGCATTTGCCCCCTTGGAGATCTTGCACCCCTCCCCTCTCTCTACCTGGTTCCTCCACCTCCAGCCCCCTTTCTAGAGTGTAATCCCCTCCCCCTTGATCCCCTCCAGCATCTGAAGCAACTCCGGTGATCGCCGCCGCCATCGTCTCGCCGCCGACGCGTCGTCGCCAACGGTTTCGGTGTTCTGTCCACCCAGGACAGACCCTTCTTCTCCGAATTCCTGCTATCACTTCCTTCGTCTTCTGAAGCTCAAAATTTCAGGGTTGGTTCCCCTCTAGAACCCTTATCCCCACAAAAAAAATCACGTCAAAATTCATCCTTTAGCTATTTTTTGATTTTCGTCCAAGTCCAAGTTCCAGATCTGTCCTGGTTCTGTTTACTGTTCACCAGCTCTGAGTTTACCCCATTCGAACCATCTTTTGATTTTTTTGGGTTGCCCAAATTTACTGGGATCTCTGTCCACATCCCTCTACCACCAGGAATTTTATTAATTTTTGGTTCACCCTCCAAGTATTTTTAAAATTTCGTCTAAGTTCTCAAGAACAGTCTACCCACAGTTTCCCAGATCCGACCCAGGTCTAGTAAAGAAATCCCAGAAAATCCATTTCGTCTCTAATCAGAAAACCAAAAATAGTCCCGGATTCCTCTCTCAGAGATCTTCAACTGTGCTGAAGAGATTATTTCCAGATTCGGAGGTCTTCTTTCCGGTCAATGTCGATCTTCAGAAAAGTCAGAACCTGCCCCTGCAGTTCTGGCCAGATTCCAGCAAGCTTGTAAAATACATGATCAGAAATACAGATCTGATTATTTTTTTTGAAGACACCTACGTCGAAGTACTCTGAGTCAGCTTTCCAACGGCGCTAACCTCGTCGCATTCCGATGACGGGGCTGATCGCAGCAGCAGGTTTCTCCGAGTCGCGCGCCTGCAAACAGAATTTTCAGATTCGTGGCCGAGTTCCCGGCGAGCGTCGTCCGAGGGCCGCCCGGCGTCCGGCGGTCGTTCCAGCAGCTCGCCATCCCAGGGGTACGCTTTCCAGGTGTCTCCACCACAGAGGAGTCATCAGGCCACACACGACCCCTCCGGTCAACACGTGGGCCCCCACTAGCACGAGTACGCGTGAAGCCGAAGCATTGCCTGAAACCGCCCGTCAACCCGAACTTGGTCCTCCCGGGCCCACTTGTGTCGCCCTTTACCTCCCTGCGTGGAGTGGGCTTAATTGCATTGTTGTAAACATAATGTACTAAGTTCCCGGGAGTACGAGCTTTGGCCAGGTGCCGTCTTCGCCACGCCGAGAGCGTGGAGGTATCGCCTTCACCCTTACACTTGGCATTAGCTTAATTCTTTATATGCTTTATATGCCGCTGCTAGAGAGCATGTGTAGGGATACCTAGCTCGCTTTCAATTTATAATATCACTGCTGCGAGAGAGAGCGAAGCCGTCCCGTGACCCGATCCGGGCACAAGTGAGAGCCGACCACCCTAGCTCACAGCCGGTTTCTCAACCGCGCACATCCGACGCTTCCCTCGTTAAGGGACGATCGCGAGCTTGTCGTGTCTGTGGTCCCGTCCCGCATCAATTTGGTATCAGAGCGAGGTTGAGTCTAGGGTGTCAAAAAAAAAAAGAGTGTCATTTACATCGAGTCATTAGTCGGTTTAAGTCGTGTTTAAGATCATCATATTTTTAAAACAACAAAAAGAGTCATTTTTGGGTCGCATACATCCCTTTACTCGGTATATAAAAAGGTGTTGTCCGACCGTTAGGTTACGCCTATCGGGAAGGCCGCACACTTGTGCGAGTGACCTTCGGGTCGATTGTCTCCACCCCGTACCGAGTCTTGGTTTACGTCTAGGGTCCTTAGTGTGCATTAGTTAGTGCATTCCAACTTTGCATTACTTAGTGTCGTGTCTAGTGTTTTGGTCCGAGTGTCGGCATGGCCATCCACTAGTTTCCCCGTGTCCCATGGAGTCCCAAACTCCCGGATGGTGGCGATACTATCTCAAATGGAAGGACCACTCGAACCACCCCACGAGGCCCAAAACCTGGGATTTCTACGGGTCCGATGACCCGAGTGTCTATCTAGAATGGGAAGCCATTATGGATGATTACTTCGAGGTGTACATCATGTACGGGCCCATGCAAGTCGATGTTGCCAAAAGGCGACTTTTTGGTGAAGTCGCTGCAACTTGGAGGGACATCAAATATTGGAGGGAGGATAGGAATCTAAGGCCCATCAAGTCATGGTGGGAAATGAAGAGAGTGCTTAGGAGGGCCTACGTTCCCCGCCCACCTACCTCCAACCACGGAGGTCATTCCACTCACCAACCCCACCAACTCACCCACAATCAAGTGGGCCACACCTCTACCCAATCCCACCCCTTCACCGCCGTCCAAGCCCACCAAAGTGACCCCAATCTAGTGGCCCGCCCATGCACCACCAACCAACCTCCCCTTGGCACTCCCATCCCAACCCACTCAAGCACCTCCAACCGAGTGGAAGTCCCCCTTATAACCGAGCCGAGGCCCACACCCGAGCCGAGAGTTAAGGAGCTAGTCCACCCCAAGGTCCCTCCTCCAACCCGCTCCTTAGAGGAAATAAAGAAAATGATTTCGGATTGGTGGGAAAGGACACAAGCTACTCCACCACCCATGGATGCTCCATTGTTATCTACCTCCGGTCTTCATTCGAAACCATCAAAGTGGGAACTACCAAAGCCCGAGCCACCCGTGTTTCTTACGGGAACACTTTACATAGCCGAGCCACTTCTTAGATGGCTCAAGGATGGCTTGGTCCCACATCCCTTCCCATCAATGGACCCCACACTACCACTAGTGCCGGTCAACTCATTCCATACCACATTTCGATCTCATCACCATGTTGATACGTTGGATGATCTTGTCATGGGATTAGATTCACAATGGGAGTTGACGCATCTTTTGGCCCGAGGCTTTGACCAACCCGCTAGTCTTAGCTTCACCCATCCAGCCATAGGGTCCATTACCTCCGAGTGCACCGTGGGTTGTGTCACCACGGAGGTGCTTCTACTTCTCCCGCTACCGGATGAGCCCGACTTCATGACTTTGCTTCCGAGGGAGGAGTCATATTTTCTATACATAGTCCCATCTACCATGACGGAGGAAGGTGACCACCCGCACCTTCAAGAATTTCACGATTGGGACCATGTCATGTTGGAACCCACTTCATGGGGTCACACCTTCTTCGACCCTTTTGACCCCTTCACTAGTGACCCTCCCGAGTTTTCATACTCGTTACCCTTCTTCCGCGGAGTTCACTATCCCACCTTTTCCATTCGGGCCAAGCAAACTCCACATAGCCATAGGTCCGAACCATCCCTCGGGGGTAAGGAAGACTTTGGTTTCCCCGATCCCTCTAAACCACCCGCACCTCCCGGACTTCCCGCATCCAAGCCCAATGTCCATGATTGGTGCATCGTAGTATGTCTAGGAGTTCCCCATGACGTCAACCTCCAGTTACGTCAAATGCATGTATGGCACATATTCGGGTGTCCTGGTCCGCCGTCATCCATGTACGGGTCTGACTAACATTAGGTGTGTCTAGGGTCATAGTTGAGTCAGTGTGTTTTCTTTGTGTAGTTTGTTTGTGTGGTGATTTTGAGTCGATTGTTTGTGTGATTTTCATTCATGTGTCAGTGCATGGTGAGTCTGCATGTGTCTTGTGCAAGCTCGTGTCGTTCTCTTATGAGTGTGAAGCGAGTCGACTCACTCGATGAGTATGGGATCGGTTCTACATCTATATCCGGATAAGTCACCTATAGGGACTCAGCGGTGATTCCTAGTGAGTCTTCGAGCTGTCTCCTTCCTTTTGAGAGTGCCCCTTCGGAGTGACCACCTTTAGCCATAGCAGTGCGCATATCGAGTATATATGGAATGAGCAGGTGCCGATCACTTGGAGTGGAGCATACCCGCGCTACTTAGCACGGTGACGGATCCGTCGGAGTATCGGAGCAGCCATACCCCTACTCGACGGGGTCGAGTTCCTCCCACCCGGGGAGAATTGATGGGGACATCAACGTCAGCCCGCTCACTTTATGTTTGCATCTACGTCCTTTTGTATTTGTATGTACGCCCTTGTGGTATATGGGTACACAATAGTAGGTCTTAGTGGGTTTATTTGCAAAAGGCCATTGGGTTTCTTTACAAATGTGCATGTAGGCCCTGCAGGGCCCCCCTCCCTCATCCTTATTGGTCCACCTGGACTCCTGGGTCCAACGTGGCTGGTCCATGGTCCAACCTTGGACTTGGACCTAGAATTAATTAAAGAAGACAAATGCTAATTGTCCTCTTAAAGGGGGGGGCGAACCTAGTAGTTTAATGGGGTTTAATGTGGTTGTCAAACCACATCTCAACCCTTCATTGATCAACCCTTGATCCAAGGGCTTAGAATAGGTTAGGTCCCTTGCATATATATACTTGTATTTTTCATATTGCATGAATTAATGAAGAGAAAATAGGCATTTGCCCCCTTGGAGATCTTGCACCCCTCCCCTCTCTCTACCTGGTTCCTCCACCTCCAGCCCCCTTTCTAGAGTGTAATCCCCTCCCCCTTGATCCCCTCCAGCATCTGAAGCAACTCCGGTGATCGCCGCCGCCATCGTCTCGCCACCGACGCGTCGTCGCCAACGGTTTCGGTGTTCTGTCCACCCAGGACAGACCCTTCTTCTCCGAATTCCTGCTATCACTTCCTTCGTCTTCTGAAGCTCAAAATTTCAGGGTTGGTTCCCCTCTAGAACCCTTATCCTCACAAAAAAAATCACGTCAAAATTCATCCTTTAGCTATTTTTTGATTTTCATCCAAGTCCAAGTTCCAGATCTGTCCTGGTTCTGTTTACTGTTCACCAGCTCTGAGTTTACCCCATTCGAACCATCTTTTGATTTTTTTTGGGTCGCCCAAATTTACTGGGATCTCTGTCCACATCCCTCTACCACCAGGAATTTTCTTAATTTTTGGTTCACCCTCCAAGTATTTTTAAAATTTCGTCTAAGTTCTCAAGAATAGTCTGCCCACAGTTTCCCAGATCCGACCCAGGTCTAGTAAAAATCCATTTCGTCTCTAATCAGAAAACCAAAAATAGTCCCGGATTCCTCTCTCAGAGATCTTCAACTGTACTGAAGAGATTATTTCCAGATTCGGAGGTCTTCTTTCCGGTCAACGTCGATCTTCAGAGAAGTCAGAACCTGCCCCTGCAGTTCTGGCCAGATTCCAGCAAGCTTGTAAAATACATGATCAGAAATACAGATCTGATTATTTTTTTTGAAGACACCTACGTCGAAGTACTCTGAGTCAGCTTTCCAACGGCGCTAATCTCGTCGCATTCCGACGACGGGGCTGATCGCAGCAGCAGGTTTCTCTGAGTCGCGCGCCTGCAAACAGAATTTTCAGATTCGTGGCCGAGTTCCCGGCGAGCGTCGTCCGAGGGCCGCCCGGCGTCCGGCGGTCGTTCCGGCAGCTCGCCATCCCAGGGGTACGCTTTCCAGGTGTCTCCACCACAGAGGAGTCATCAGGCCACACACGACCCCTCCGGTCAACACGTGGGCCCCCACTAGCACGAGTACGCGTGAAGCCGAAGCATTGCCCGAAACCGCCCGTCAACCCGAACTTGGTCCTCCCGGGCCCACTTGTGTCGCCCTTTACCTCCCTGCGTGGAGTGGGCTTAATTGCATTGCTGTAAACATAATGTACTAAGTTCTCGGGAGTACGAGCTTTGGCCAGGTGCCGTCTTCGCCACGCCGAGAGCGTGGAGGTATCGCCTTCACCCTTACACTTGGCATTAGCTTAATTCTTTATATGCTTTATATGCCGCTGCTAGAGAGCATGTGTAGGGATACCTAGCTCGCTTTCAATTTATAATATCACTGCTGCGAGAGAGAGCGAAGCCGTCCCGTGACCCGATCCGGGCACAAGTGAGAGCCGACCACCCTAGCTCACAGCCGGTTTCTCAACCGCGCACATCCGACGCTTCCCTCGTTAAGGGACGATCGCGAGCTTGTCGTGTCCGTGGTCCCGTCCCGCATCACCGGGGGGGAAGGAAGTTGTCGGACCGCCTCCGCGGTTATCCTCGCCAACTCCTCAAACGCCGCCGTAAGACTTTGCATCTCCACTGTGCTCTCACAGCGCATCAAGGAGCCCCAGAAGCAAAGAAACTAAGGAAAGCCTAAAACCCTGAGAAGCCTAGAACGACGAACAACGCCCAATGCCTATAAAACCCTGGAGGAAGGCGGCGCGTCGTTCCGTGCTCTGAGAAAAGGGGGAGCCCTTCATTTCAAATCCGTCAGGATCATCATTACGGGCCCAGGCGACCACTACACGTGGCTCCATAACGCCAACAGAATTCCACCCACCTGAGCCACGCCGGTCCAAAGCCTCAAAAACTACTCGACCGAGCCTCCATGGCTCGGGAGTAGGAGGGGGACAAGTGGAGAGGGGGATTTCTGCAGCCCACTCAAAGAGCAGCTCAACAAGACCCAACAGGGTCCAACGAGGCGAGCTCACCTGAGTGACAGCCCTCAGGGCCCACTTAGGAAAGAAAAGCCCAATGAATAAACACTCGAGGAACCAACTCTCCCCGGCGGCCCCCAGGCTCGGAGGGCCCAAGTAATGGTCAGGTCACAAGGAGGGTCCGGCCCAAGCCGTTTCCCCGCCCGAGAGAGACAGGCATTCGCCGACCTATCCAACCCCTCTTTCGCCGAGCTATGCTCATCGCCCGGACAGGGCTGGCGTTTCAGAAGCTCGGCCAGACCGGATATTATCCGTTCGTGCTGCCGTTAAGAGTCCCCAACGGACAGGGGAATCAAGAAGCCGCCAGACTTCGAGGCGATAACGTTCCCATGATAAGGCCATGAAAGCCCACGTTGAGGACGTAACTCCTGCCGGAAACCCCTCAGCTTGCAGGACTCCTGAAGGCGGTGTACTATTTAAACCAGGGATACCCTCCGGTGGAAGGTAAGGGCCATTAAGGCACTCATACACCCCAACTCCTGAGCACAATCTGCTTCACCCCTCTGGTGGAGAGGAATCTCGCACACTAGTTTTTCTCCTCCCCATTATTGCTTCCACCACAGCTCTACTGACTTAACCATCGGAGGGTTTTTCCCCAGGGAAACCCCCTGGGCCCTCTGATACATTTCCCTGTCTTGCAGTTCATCTTCTGGTGATCCACAGCCCGCTCAGGACACAGCGCGAGATTTCACCTTTTCACTGCTATTCACTGTTATTATTGTGGGAGAATGGGTCATATTATATAAAAATGCCATGATTTGGAATTTGATAATAGAAAAATCTGGAAACCTTGGAGTGCACCTGCTAGAGGTGTCACTCAACTAATAAGGCCCAATAGTCCTTGGGTCCCCAAATTAGTAGGTTAATCTTACTATGCAGGTGTGTATTGGAGAAGGAAAATAAAGGGATAATAAAACCAAGGTACACAAAGGTTAGTTTAATTTAATTTCTTCTCTAGTTTATATCTGTTTCTTTTCAGTTAGAACTGCTTGCATGATCTGTATCTTGCTACAGTGATCAATGTCATGTCATTAATTCATGATGTTTGTTGGTGCTGTCCGTTTGTGTGTTGGGTCTGTGCATGTTCCTGCAGAATGCATATTTTGTTGATATACTTTTATGAACCTTAGGAAAAACAAAAACAATAATATTTGATGGAAATCTCAGCTCATTCAAAGGGGGTGCTTAGACTATCTAAGGCAGCTGGTCATTAGAGGTATACCCTTTTTTTAAAAAAAAGGGGGAGAACATGAGATTATGTAACTCTTCTGCTGCGGAGCTCAATGTATCTGGTATGTTTGTGAGCTAATATTTCTTCTACTGGAGTGTCACTGGTTCTGGTTCAGCTAGCTAGACGATACCTTGTGGATGTTTAAAATCTTGAGAGGCTGTGCTTTGCTCGAATGGGAGTCATCTTGTGGTGTCTAATGAATTTGAAAAACTCTGTTGCGGGCTCTGTCAGTGGTGTGAGCTTAAGTTTGCATGAGAAGGTTGTCTGAAGGCTGGATGATGATCAATTTACTGAGAGAAGTGCTGGTGGGTTGATGGCCGGTTAAGCTGTGCCCTTTGGAAATGCTCTTACCTTGCTCACGTATGGCTTTCATCCTCCTCACCTTGTCATTCGTCTATCTCTCCTATCATTCTCTGTCTTCCAAATGTTCCTGGTTGTTCTAGTCAGGGGGAGTAGTATATATAAATAAAGAACTGGGAATACGCCATGATATAAAATAATGAAAGAAACTCTGGCAGAGCAATGGCATGACATTTGAGAAACCGACCATCTATTTCAAAGAAATTCAGAGGTTATGTCATGATAATTAATGCCAACTCTGTTCAACATATGAAGTATGAAAGTTAATTGCACTGAGTAACTAGGGATTCCAGTGTCTGATCGACATGTCTACTTGTGTAAAAAGGTGCAGTTATATAGGAATACTCAATAAAAGTTTTTTTTACTGAAAATTACCCCTATACCCTTAAAAAATTATGCAATTACCCCTATACCCCTACCTTTATTGTATTTACCGTAATACTCCTGAAATCCTTAAAAAAATAGTCATTGTGCCCCTATCCTTAAGAATCCTTAAAATAGAAAATTACCCCTATACCCCTGTGGAGGGGCACAATGGCTATTTTTTAAGGATTTCAGGGGTATTACGATAAATACAATAAAGGTAGGGGTATAGGGGTAATTACACAATTTTTCAAGGGTATAGGGGTAATTAACCCTTTTTTTAATAAAAAAGAGGCACAGGAATAATGAAATATATATGATTGACCCAATGGTTCTCTCAGTTAATCTTTACAGACTTAAGAAAAATATAAAACTGGGTTCTTCAATCAGATTCTGGCTAATGAAAAGGACCGCTAAGATTAATGTCTTTTCTATCTGAGTTGATTCCATGACTAAGCTGTTTTATTTTCGTTGACTTAAATTCATTTGAGATATCTTGTGAAGAGCTACCCTGTGAGATATAATCTCATATTCCGTAAATTGCTTCTCTACGAAGCAAGGCACCTTATTTTAAGCTAAGGGTATTTTGGGTATTATCTACTGAAGATTGGTAAAGTTGGAAGTATTCCCCTATATACGAAACCCTATCTTCTTTACCATCTTACCCTTTCTTTCGAAGCTGAAGCGTCCTCCCGCTCCGTGGCTTCTTCG